>CM026390.1:25153602-25183738 GCA_014843695.1 Archivesica marissinica
GTCATTGTAAACGTATACATGTCATGCTTATAGACTTATAAATGTCGTGTTGTTCCTAGCATGTCATGTGTATACACTAGTGTATTGTAAACGTATAAATGTCATGCTTATACACTTATAAATGTCGTGTTGTTCCTATCATGTCATGTTTATACACTAGTACATTGTAAACGTATAAATGTCATGCTTATACACTTATAAATGTCGTGTTGTTCCTAGCATGTTATGTTTATACACTAGTGCATTGTAAACGTATAAATGTCATGCTTATACACTTATAAATGTAGTGTTGTTCCTATCATGTCATTTGTATACACTAGTGCATTGTAAACGTATACATGTCATGCTTATACACTTATACATGTCGTGTTGTTCCTAGCATGTCATGTGTATACACTAGTGCATTGTAAACGTATAAATGTCATGCTTATACACTTATAAATGTCGTGTTGTTCCTAGCATGTCATGTTTATACACTAGTACATTGTAAACGTATACATGTCAAGCTTATACACTTATAAATGTCGTGTTGTTCCTATCATGTCATGTTTATACACTAGGTCATTGTAAACGTATAAATGTCATGCTTATAGACTTATAAATGTCGTGTTGTTCCTACCATGTCATGTTTATACACTAGTGCATTGTAAACGTATACATGTCATGCTTATACACTTATAATTGTCGTGTTGTTCCTAGCATGTCATGTGTATACACTAGTGCATTGTAAACGTATACATGTCATGCTTATACACTTATAAATGTCGTGTTGTTCCTAGCATGTCATGTTTATACACTAGTGCATTGTATACGTATAAATGTCATGCTTATACACTTATAAATGTCGTGTTGTTCCTAGCATGTCATGTTTATACACTAGTGCATTGTAAACGTATAAATGTCATGATTATACACTTATAAATGTCGTGTTGTTCCTAGCATGTCATGTTTATACACTAGTGCATTGTAAACGTATAAATGTCATGCTTATACACATATAAATGTCGTGTTGTTCCTAGCATGTCATGTTTATACACTAGTGCATTGTAAACGTATAAATGTCATGCTTATACACTTATAAATGTCGTGTTGTTCCTAGCATGTCATGTTTATACACTAGTGCATTGTAAACGTATAAATGTCATGCTTATACACTTATAAATGTCGTGTTGTTCCTAGCAGATGCATGTTGAAATATCCTCAACGTTAACGGTTTCGGACCCAATCAGTTAGTGTCTAAACACATGTTCTAGTGTCATTTATCGCACGGTTGCATCAATTTCTATCACATATATATATATCAGTTAGTGTCTAAACACATGTTCTAGTGTCATTTGTCGTACGGTTGCATCAATTACTATCATATATATATATTAGTTAGTGTCTAAACACATGTTCTAGTGTCATTTATCGTACGGTTGCATCAATTTCTATCATATACATATCAGTTAGTGTCTAAACTCCTGTTCTAGTGTCATTCTTCGCACAGTTGCATCAATTTCTATCATAATATATATATATCAGTTAGTGTCTAAACACATGTTCTAGTGTCATTTATCGCACGGTTGCATCGATTTATATATATATATATATATATATCAGTTAGTGTCTAAACACATGTTCTTGTGTCATTTATCGCCCGGTTGCATCAATTTCTATATATATATATCAGTTAGTGTCTAAACACATGTTCTAGTGTCATTTATCGTACGGTTGCATCAATTTCTATCATATATATATATCAGTTAGTGTCTAAACACATGTTCTAGTGTCATTTATCGCACGGTTGCATCAATTTCTATATATATATATCAGTTAGTGTCTAAACATATGTTCTAGTGTCATTTATCGTACGGTTGCATCGATTTATATATATATATATATATATATATATATCAGTTAGTGTCTAAACACATGTTCTTGTGTCATTTATCGCCCGGTTGCATCAATTTCTATATATATATATATCAGTTAGTGTCTAAACACATGTTCTAGTGTCATTTATCGTACGGTTGCATCAATTTCTATCATATATATATATATATATCAGTTAGTGTCTAAACACATGTTCTAGAATGTGTATATATATGCTGTCGATGTTCATTCGGTGAAATATAATTCGATCATTCACAGAAACAAACAAATATCCTCTTACTGTTCGTTGATTTGCTAAATAACTAACAAGACATGCAATAAAGCAATTTACATCTGATTTTCAATCATATCGTTAGAAACCATGGAAACATAACCCCAGAGTAGGAAGCATCTTTATATCTTACACACAGGTACACGTACATTATACACGTCGGACGTATATATAGATTTCTTTATTTATAGAGGGTGACCTAATTAGTTCTGAACTAATCTTCCTTAGGGCCCTATTTAATTTCTTAACACAATAGCATTAATGCACATACACAATACTTATACCGATTAAAAAGTTGTTGTATCCATAATTTACATTTTGTCTTGATCATATTTAAAGATCTGGACGTCTTAATTGCAATGGTAGACAATTCCATATCTTTGGACCAGATGTATTTTAAATGTTACACGTTAAACTTTGCACTTCGGTCTAATAAAGTTTACACGTGTGCCGTGAATTGTACATGTCAGACGTAACAATTTCATATGTTCGACGTATATCTTACATTACAACTATTTTAAAACATTTCATGTGTTTTCCATTATATGCAAATTATTTACACGTGATTTACGCCTACTTTAGTACATATAATAAGCTGTCTAGTTTGCCGTTATATGAGCGGACTTTACCAAACTCTGGAAACTAACACATGTAGGTAGTAACGTATTTTCATCATGCAATGTAGCATGAATTAAATATGCCATGATGAATACAGAATACCCCAGAATCTGATAGCCAAACATACTGATGCAAAAGGATACATAATGTAAACCAAACTACTATAATTACAATAAAACAAGAACTAACGCAAATAAACAGCATAATAATTGTAAACAATACGTACCTTCATATTTGTTTACTTCCTGGACGGCTGCAGCGTATCGTGTTGGTACAGTTTACACGGATGCAGTACAGGATGCAGTACACGCGAGTTACAAGTGTTGAATCAACGCCACAGCGAACATAACTCCCGTATCAGAGTATACATATACACAATATGTAGTGAGTGATCTTATAGTAGAAAATAATACTCAGCAAAAATCAATTTCACTGAACTACACTGTATCTATCCATAGACGCAATTCGCATATCTGACAAAATGCACCTCGTGTAGATTAAACCTTTCAGTAGTGTGCTTCACCCACAGCACGATATGAGTGCATTAGATCAAGTGCATTGCATCGGTATCTGACACCGGGCTGATAAATTAATTAGCAACTAATAAATGGCACGAGGCATTGATTACGACAACGTGATGTAATAATGCCTTTATAAAGCCTCTACGCATATCATGACCACACATGAATAATTAAATAATGTGGTAACAACAAACGTACGTCGTAACCAACAGTATGTTTCCTGTCTATTATTCATGGCGCTTATGTATAGGATATAAGCCAAAAACAATCCAATATGTAAAATATTGGACGGTGTGAGGTGCGTACCGCACCAGTAGCAGTACCAATATTTTACATATTGGATCGGTTTGAGGCTTATATCTTACCTAAAACACACACTCACTTATATAACAAGATCTTACTAATTAAAATTGTTAATTTCCTGCATGTACGCTTAGTAGTTAATATAATACGCTGGCCTTTTGACACCAGTCCAATATTAATAATAATGGACTGCAAGTAGGCTACAACGGTATGACGTCACGACAATGTTTTTAATGTAGAGACAAGTGACATTTTTAGTATCACCTAGCGTTTTGAAAGTCGCTTACTAGTAACATTGCGATAGTCTTTATTGATCAAACGGAAGAAAGGGAAACGATAAGGGAACAAGGGAGAATGATAAGGGAACCAAGTGAAACGATAAGGGAACAAAGGTAAACGATAAGGGAACAAATGGAAACGATAAGGGAACACATGGAAACGATAAGGGGACAAAGTCACAAAGGGAAACGATAAGGGAACATAGGTAAACGAATAAGGAACACGTCTGATGAATACCGCTGATAGCACACTGTGTGCCTTTATTCGTTTCCCCCAAAACGTAATAAATAATGTAATAATAACAATAATTATTAAAAATAATTATTAATAATAATAATAAATATTTATTTATGGAAGGTTACGTCAATGCACAAACAAACGACTGCAATATGGCCTTCACTTACTTAATGTTGGACAAGAAATGAATGAATGAATTGCGATGAATGAATGTACAAATGAATGAACTGAATGACTGAATGCACGAATTTAATGTATTAATTGAATTGAATGAATGAATTGAATGGATGCATTGCATTGAGGAATTTAATTGAATGAATGAATTGAATGGATGTATTGAATGGATGAATTGAATTGAATGGATGACTTGAATGGACGAATTGAATTGAATGGATGAATTGAATGGATGAATTGAATTGAATGGATGAATTGAATGGGTGAATTGAATTGAATTGAATGGATGAATTGAATGGATGAATTGAATGGGTGAATTGAATTGATGAATTGAATTGAATGTATGAATTGAATGGACGAATTGAATTAAATGGATGAATTGAATGGATGAATTGAATTGAATGGATGAATTGAATTGAATGAATTGAATGGGTGAATTGAATTGAATGGATGAATTGAATGGATGAATGGAATTTAATGGATGAATTGAATTGAATGGATGAATTGAATTGATTAATTTAATGGATGCATTGAATTTAATGGATGAATTTAATGGATGAATTTAATGGATGAATTGAATTTAATGGATGAATTGAATTGAATGGATGAATTGAATTGATGAATTTAATGGATGAATTGAATTGAATGGATGAATTTAATTTAATGGATGCATTGAATTGAATGGATGAATTTAATGGATGAATTGAATTTAATGGATGAATTTAATTTAATGGATGCATTGAATTGAATGGATGAATTGAATGGGTGAATTGAATTGAATGGGTGAATTGAATTGAATGGATGAATTGAATGGATGCATTGAATTGAATGGATGAATTGAATGGGTGAATTGAATGGATGAATTGAATTGAATGGATGAATTTAATGAATGAATTGAATTTAATGGATGAATTGAATTTAATGGATGAATTGAATTGAATGGATGAATTGAATAGGTGAATTGAATTGAATGGATGACTTGAATTTAATGGATGAATTTAATGGATGAATTGAATTTAATGGATGAATTGAATTGAATGGATGAATTGAATTGATTAATTTAATGGATGAATTGAATGGGTGAATTGAATTGAATGGGTGAATTGAATTGAATGGATATTTAATGGTGAATTTAAGGTGAATTATTAATGGGTGAATTGAATTGAATGGGTGCATTGAATTGAATGGGTGAATTGAATGGATGAATTGAATTGAATGAATGAATTGAATGGGTGAATTGAATTGAATGGATGAATTGAATGGATGAATTGAATGGATGAATTTAATTTAATGGATGAATTGAATTTAATGGATGAATTTAATGGATGAATTTAATTTAATGGATGAATTTAATTTAATGGATGAATTGAATGGATGAATTGAATGGGTGAATTGAATTGAA
This sequence comes from Archivesica marissinica, assembly GCA_014843695.1. Taxonomy (NCBI): domain Eukaryota; kingdom Metazoa; phylum Mollusca; class Bivalvia; order Venerida; family Vesicomyidae; genus Archivesica; species Archivesica marissinica. The sequence goes on from CM026390.1 coordinate 25,159,283, forward strand.
TGGGTGAATTGAATTGAATTGAATGGATGAATTGAATGGATGCATTGAATTGAATGGATGAATTTAATTTAATGGGTGAATTGAATTTAATGGGTGAATTGAATTGAATGGGTGAATTGAATTGAATGGGTGAATTGAATTTAATGGATGAATTAAATTGATGCCTTGAATTGAATGGGTGAATTGAATTGAATGGGTGAATTGAATTGAATGGGTGAATTGAATTAAATGGGTAAATTGAATTGAATGAGTGAATTGAATTAATTGGATTGAATGGATGAATTGAATGGATGAATTGAATTAAATGGATGAATTGAATGGATGAATTGAATGGATGAATTTAATTAAATGGATGAATTCAATGGGTGAATTGAATTGAATGGATGAATTGAATGGATGAATTGAATAGGTGAATTGAATTGAATGGATGACTTGAATTTAATTGAATGGATGAATTTAATTGAATGGGTGAATTGAATTGAATGGGTGAATTGAATTGAATGGATGAATTGAATGGATGCATTGAATTGAATGGATGCATTGAATGGATGAATTGAATTGAATGGATGAATTGAATTGGTGAATTGAATTGAATGGGTGAATTGAATTGAATGGGTGAATTGAATTGAATGGATGAATTGAATTGATGCCTTGAATTGAATGGGTGAATTGAATTGAATGGGTGAATTGAATTGAATGGGTGAATTGAATTGAATGGGTGAATTGAATTAAATGGGTAAATTGAATTGAATGGGTGAATTGAATTAATTGGATTGAATGGATGAATTGAATTGAATGGATGAATTGAATGGATGAATTGAATTGAATGGATGAATTGAATGGATGTATTTAATTGAATGGGTGAATTGAATTGAATGGGTGAATTGAATTGAATGGATGAATTGAATGGATGCATTGCATTGAATGGATGAATTGAATGGATGACTTGAATTTAATGGATGCATTGAATTGAATGGATGAATTGAATGGGTGAATTGAATTGAATGGGTGAATTGAATTGAATGGATGAATTGAATGGATGCATTGAATTGAATGGATGAATTGAATGGATGAATTGAATTGGTGAATTGAATTGAATGGGTGAATTGAATTGAATGGGTGAATTGAATGGGTGAATTGAATGGATGAATTGAATTTAATGGATGAATTGAATTGATGCCTTGAATTGAATGGGTGAATTGAATTGAATGGGTGAATTGAATTGAATGGGTGAATTGAATTAAATGGGTAAATTGAATTGAATGGGTGAATTGAATTAATTGGATTGAATGGATGAATTGAATGGATTAATTGAATGGATGTATTTAATTGAATGGGTGAATTGAATTGGTGAGTTGAATTGAATGGGTGAATTGAATTGAATGGATGAATTGAATGGGTAAATTGAATTGAATGGGTGAATTGAATTGAATTGATGAATTGAATGGATGAATTGAATTGGTGAATTGAATGGTGAATTGAATTGGTGAATTGAATTGAATGGATGAATATAATTGAATGGATGAATTGAATGGGTGAATTGAATTAATTGGATTGAATGGATGAATTGGATGGATGAATTGAATAAGTGAATTGAATGGATGAATTGAATTGAATGGATGAATTTGATTGAATGGATGAATTGAATTGGTGAATTGAATTGAACGGATGAATTGAATTGAATGGGTGAATTTAATTTAATGGATGAATTGAATGGTGTGAATTGAATTGACGCATTGAATTGAATGGGTGAACTGAATTAATGCGAATTGTCTGAATGAATTGAATTAATGAATTGAATTGGGTTGGATGAATGGAATGAATGAATGAACGAATTGAACGAATGAATTGATTAATTTGAATTGGATTGAAATAATGAACGAATTGAATTAATTGTGTGATTCAATGAATCAATGAATGAATGAATAACTTGAATGAATCACTTAAAATGAATTGACTGAATGAATAAATTGAATGAATGAAAGAATGAATAAATAAATTTAATGACTGAATTTAATGAATTGAATTAAATTGAATGAGTGAATGAATTGATAAATGATTGAATGAAACATTTACTCGAAATGAAATATTACATAAACCCGACATATCTGAACCCCATTGAGAGCTAATGTACATCAATTAGTTACATATATCTTCATATAGGCGTAATTCTAAATATTGAATGACTATATGTACTGTTTTATAATGTAATATATAATTGTTGTGGTTATTATATGTACATAGATGAGACTATAATAAAGGTTGAAATTTAATGTGAACAGAATTTACCAGTCAAGCATTTACTTGACAGACACATACACGTATAACAAAATGTTAGCAAACACAAATATTACTTAAAAAACAAACATTACACTTATTTTTTATTTGATTCCTACTATGACGTTTGTACTGACGTCACAACTGTGCCTACTATTCGTGAGAGGGTGATTGAGCTTATTTACCCTCGCCACCGGCGAACAATGTGGGCGAGCGACGTGAGAGGGTGCAGAATGCATACACACCTGGGAGAAATGATGAAATAGTAGGTAAGATTAACGTCCGAGTATATGTATAATCTTTATAATAGTTATTTGTTGATGACGTGGCTTCTGGATGCATGTGCTGGAAATGCGAAACTGAGGATTTCCTGGCTCGGACGACCATTTGCAGACACAATTGAACAGTGGTAAACAAAGCGAAACTGAGGATTTCCTGGCTCGGACGACCATTTGCAGACACAATTGAAGAGTGCTAAACAAAGCGAAACTGAGGATTTCCTGGCTCGGACGACCATTTGCAGACACAATTGAACAGTGGTAAACAAAGCGAAACTGAGGATTTCCTGGCTCGGACGACCATTTGCAGACACAATTGAACAGTGGTAAACAAAGCGAAACTGAGGATTTCCTGGCTCGGACGATCATTTGCAGACACAATTGAGCAGTGGTAAACAAAAGCGAAACTGAGGATTTCCTGGCTCGGACGTCCATTTGCAGACACAATTGAACAGTGGTAAACAAAGCGAAACTGAGGATTTCCTGGCTCTGACGACCATTTGCAGACACAATTGAACAGTGGTAAACAAAGCGAAACTGAGGATTTCCTGGCTCGGACGACCATTTGCAGACACAAGTGAACAGTGGTAAACAAAACGAAACTGAGGATTTCCTGGCTCGGACGACCATTTGCAGACACAATTGAACAGTGGTAAACAAAGCGAAATTGAGGATTTCCTGGCTCGGACGACCATTTGCAGACACAATTGAACAGTGGTAAACAAAGCGAAACTGAGGATTTCCTCGCTCGGACCATTTGCAGACACAATTGAACAGTGGTAAACAAAGCGAAATTGAGGATTTCCTGGCTCTGACGATCATTTGCAGACACAATTGAACAGTGGTAAACAAAGCGAAACTGAGGATTTCCTGGCTCGGACGACCATTTGCAGACACAATTGAACAGTGGTAAACAAAGCGAAATTGAGGATTTCCTGGCTCGGGCGACCATTTGCAGACACAATTGAACAGTGGTAAACAAAAATGAAAATATCAAAAAATGTAGGTGGTCGATCACCTATTGGCACGGTTTCTTTCAGCATAGGGTGAATGGAGAAACCAAAACTCTTGCAGTGAAAATGTTTTTGTTGACTGGATTGTTATGATGGGTTGACGGACGTGTGGAAAATAGCATCGGCTGTGGTCTGTATTTGCGGTCTGAAAATGACAACATATCAGAAGTGAAAATAGCAACAAGTTTTAATTGGTATCTTTCTGTCACGATTTTGTGAAGCTGTAGTCACTGTGGTAATAATTGAATGATTTCTTTTCTTTCAGATCTGTGCGCAGAATATTTTCTCGGAGGAATGGTAGAATTGATATCTGATGCGATTGACCCTTGGAGTGGATATTACTGTTCACTGCAGTCGTAGTAGTATAAAAACGATCGCGAAACAAGCTTTAACAACTCTCGCTGGCGCAGATGAGACATAAAAGCAGCTTGTTTTTAAGTCATAAAATAGCTTGTTTTTATATCAGTTTATCGTCTGCTGATGATAAACATAGCCTCGTAGCTGTGAAAGCACGGGATTGGACGACCGGAATTGTGTTGCCATGCGACTCTCATAAACTCTCCTGACGACGACCATCACAACATTCAGCATAACACAATGCACAGAAGAAGGGATATTATGGCGTCAATAATCAGAGGAAGGGATATCATGGCGTCAATGATCAGATGAAGGGATATCATGGCGTCAATGATAAAAGGAAGGGATATCATGGCGTCTATGATCAGAGGAAGGGATATCATGGCGTCTATGATCAGAGGAAGGGTTATCATGGCGTCTATGATCAGAGGAAGGGATACCATGGCGTCAATGGTCAGGGATATCATGGCGTCTATGATCAGAAGTGATATCATGGCGTCTATGACCAGAGGAAGGGATATCAGGGCGTCTATGATCAGAGGAAGGGATATCATGGCGTCTATGGTCAGGGGAAAGGATATCATGGCGCCTATGGTCAGATGAAGGGATACCATGGCGTCAATGGTCAGGGATATCATGGCGTCTATGACCAGAGGAAGGGATATCATGGCGCCTATGATCAGGGGAAGGGATATCAGGGCGTCTATGATCAGAGGAAGGGATATCATGGCGTCTATGATCAGAGGAAGGGATATCATGGCGTCTATGATCAGAGGAAGGGATATCATGGCGTCTATGATCAGAGGAAGGGATATCATGGCGCCTATGATCAGAGGAAGGGATATCATGGCGCCTATGATCAGAGGAAGGGATATCATGGCGTCTATGGTCAGGGGAAAGGATATCATGGCGCCTATGATCAGGGATATCATGGCGTCTATGATCAGATGAAGGGATATCATGGCGTCTATGATCAGAGGAAGTGATATCATGGCGTCTATGATCAGGGGAATCCATCGCCACGAGGGAGAGAGAAGATGCAACGTGGAATTTAAATGCATTGCCTAATGGCACAATCGTAACTACTCCAGTGGGGCTCGAACTCCAGACATTTCGCACCAGAAGCGAACGCGCTATCACTGCGCCATCACAACATCCATGAGTGCTTTTCATAACACGTTGCTATCATGGTCAGACGGTGTTATTGGCATAGTGGTCTGGGATTGGTTGAAAAAGTGTAGGGAAGCCCTTAAGAGTTATTGATACATGAACTGATTGGTTGAGTAGGTATTGTCACAAATAGTGAACATGACTTCTAAATATTAAAATACAATATATGAGCTGCATTTTGAATATTTATAAATAGTTGCAGACTATTTGATGACAAATAAACAGCATATTATAAATGCAGGTGTCAGTGCAACATTCACCTCTAAATTACGTTTAGAGTAGGGGGTGGGTGCCTTTAGTGGGACATCGGTCAACCCCATTGAAATTTGACATTTTATTGTGGCTCAAAGGCCAGTCTGTTGAAAACTACTGTCTTTTGTGCCAAACTATTTTTTGGGGGAAATCTAATGGCACTGTGTGTTATAATGGTGGTTTATGGAAATTGCAATAGCGGTGTCTGACCTCATACGAGAGACAAAGAAGATGTTTTGTTTCACGGAATAGTTTAGTGTAATCATATTTTATTGCTTATTTATATACAATACAATTACAAATATAAACATGGTAAATATATAAGCAGAATGATACAACTGCAATGCTACGCTTATACTTGCACAGTGCACGAATAAAATCTAGAAGCAAATGGGTTGGGCAACAAGTTTTACCAACATTAGCTAGTGCCCTCCCCAATAAACCAGATTAATGTTAACAAAATGACCGTAGCGATGTGTACTGTAATAACTATATTATTTTAGATGAAAATAAATGATCAGGATTAGAAAGGACATAAAAACAATATAGAAACAAATAAAATAACTAGAGAAGCATTCTGTAACAGCTCTCTGCCTCTGCGCCATATGCACCATACCCCCAGCCAGCCAACCAGACCCAACCTCCAAATAGAGAATCGGCTCGGAGAGTACAGCAGATATGTACTTGCATTGTGTTAGTAGATAGTATGACGCTCAAAGCGCTTTTGATGAAAATATATTCATTGTCTTCAGATGTTTTATTTTCGAAACCAAACAATAATTTTTGTGTACTTAGCGGATGGAAAAGTACGCGTATTTAGGAATAGCTGACGCCTCTGGATTACAAACAATGGACATCGAAATAAATAGTGTTCTGCATCTTCCGTTTCGTTTAGTACACATGTGCAATTTGAATTGTCGCCTAGATGATTGCTAAATAAATCTCACGGAATAATAGATTAGTAATATAATCAGTTGACCTCTAACTAGCTACCTGGAAGTAGTATAGTGTGAACAACCACAATAGCTTGATTGGCAATTAACCTGGGAATCTCTCCCTGCTCACACTATGAACTTTGCGTTGTCACTGAGAAATGCATAAGGAATTACTTCGTGACACGCATGGTGAGCTACTACGTTGTGGGTGTAATATGGCTGAAAATTAATTATTTAGGTGCCGTTTTGAAAGATGGAAATTCTATGAATATGATTTTGCGAGTTGGGTGTTCGAAATTGACTTCTAAATATATACTCGAAATAGAGGCGTCTAAGTGATTATAATTTGCAGACGTGTTACTCCTCCAGTTGGGAGCATCATGCCACGACATTACACAACTGCACCACCACTTAGTTTAGTTCCATCTATTCATCTGGAAGTCGTGATAGCGCGTTCGATTAAGGTGCGAGAGAGTTCGCGCCCAGCTGTAGCCGTTACAATTGTGCCGTATTCTACATTGCTTGATCTCTCTCCCTCATGCCGATGAATTCATGAATGGGGTCTCGAGAGCGATTAGGCAAATATTGTAAGAACTTGTTTTGCAATCGAGCTATATATATTTGTATAAACTAAGTTCCATCTATCTATCTATAGCTTCTGCAACACCCACTATTAGAGTATTATCGTCAATCGCCATATTTCCGTACACCACCTGTTTTAGTAGCAGGTACTTGGATTATATGGTAGACGATAAAACTGTCATAAACGAAAATGACCGAAAACAGATCAATATTTATCTTTTATTTTGAAAATATGTAAATGTTGTTTTTCACAAGTCACACGTACCCAAAAAAAACCTATAATCGAGATATAGGCAAAGAAATATTTGTTTATATTTGTAACGCGAGAAGCCTAACGCCTGGCTTTACAAGGTCACCTGTCAATCATGTGACAATACCGGAACACACATTTCTGGTACATGGAATTTGATTGGTGTTCAAAACTTAGGTTCTATTTTGACGCCATGTTGAATTCACACGCCAGTGAAATTGTGGTTTTATTTTAAGATGTTATGCAATCTGAGTTTAGTCAAACGTATTAAATGCAAGAATGATCGCTTTACATAGCAATATTATTTCATCTGCTATAAAAGAGACTGACTAGAAGTTATTCACCAGGTCTCTCCACCACAACGTGCACGTCGTGATCTGGGTATAGCTCACAGCAGGTAAATAGGCCACGGACTTCGCTGGCGGAACCCGCGCTATTGGAACTGTAGAAGCCGCGTGATTCAGTATGTGTTCCCTACTTGGCGAGACAGCAATGCTCGGTGCTGGAGACGGCTCCTTCAAGGAGACAGTGGGACGCGACTTCTAGATAGCGACGAGGACCCCAGCGAAGAAACTGGAACCATTCTTGCTCCTGTGAGCTGACAAATGGTGGAGGATGTGGCCCGAAAAGGGACGGCATTCGAAAGGAAGGATACAGGACTTGCCACACTGGGAACAATGAAGATGCCTTTTCGGATGTCGGAATAAGCATTGTAGCAGACTACACAACCTACTTAGAGAAACCAGTCGCCCACATGCCTCGGCGGAGGCGACTATAAATAAAGCTACAACTACTACTATTCACACTTTCTCTTTTATGATTTCCAATGCATTTGACTAATATAATATTTGTTTTCAAAATGTATTCATTTTAACTGCCCTGTCGGGAGCCTCGGTGCACTGCATGACACAACCGCACAACCACTACTCTTAGTGTGAACGCACGTAATAAGAAATAGTTCCTGTATATTTTGGAAATTCATTACAATATAGTACTTAATAATTTAACTTTCATGATAATCAGAAAATAGCTAAAATACAAAAGTACATCTAACCGCAGGAATAAGAAATGCAACCAGTGGATGAGAAAATGCCATCTTTCACTGTTTCAAAGCAGAGAAAACTTACGGATCTATATTAACACGCTGGACTGTTTATTAATAAAGGCAAGAAAACTGCATTTGACACTTGGATGGTTTATGATGATGTGACTGACTCATCTATTGCGATGATTGAAAATCCTAGTGTCGATACATTGAATGAAGTTCTGCCTGTGATTGAAAGGTTTGTATGTCTTGTGTATGACAGGACAACTTCTTCAGAGAGTGTAAACAACACAAGGAAGGAACTGTTTACGAGAAAAGGAAGATCAATAGACTTCATTCCCCCCAACATCTGCAGCACTGAGAGAACATGTTAAGCGTGTGATGTATCAGGCAGGGTTCTGTTGGGGACAGTCACTTGAGGCAATGCAAGAACTCACGTCACCAGCAAACTGGGGATGAAGAAAAGTTGGAAATAAGTGGCAGCCCTTCTGGACAAGTTTGCCAAGAGCCGCAGCTATATGCAAGCTCATAAAATGTTCCTGCAAAATAGATTTAGGCTGCCGGGGTAGATGCAAATACAGAAAGGCATACCTCCCATGCACTGAATTATGTCAATGTGGTGGCGATTGTGGTCGTGGATGAATTCTGAGTGTGGACTTTGTAAAGAAGATAATTAGCGATTGAAGGTGTTCTCTGATTTTCAATTCTATAATAACAGTCACTAGAAGTAGACCATAAAAGATTTCAATGTAGAAAGAAGGAAAAGTACAGTTTTATCAATTAATTGGTGTACATTAAACAGATGGCTTGTAATCCATATAAAGTTAGAAAGTTATATCATTACATAATTTGGTAACATATATCTGGGTAACATATACAATGACATGGTTAAATTATACATTCATGTACATATACGTTTTTCATTACTGTAATCAAATAATCATTTGTGCGTTATTCGTGAGGTTCAATGTGCATAATTATACAGTGTATAATATTGTTCTTTGTCACGTAAATTACATTACATGTTGTGGAAGTTACTTATATGTGTGGTGGTCCTGTCATGCAAGATAGATAAATAGATTAGTATAACATGGTTTTAATTTTTATTATTAAACAATGTTGGTCGTTAAGATCAGAATTTATGTTGATTTGGATATTTACTACTTTTGTATGTTACCACAGAGCTATAATAACGTAAATTACACATAGTTGGCAAATAAAGCTGCTTTATTCACTAGATATGTCCATCCTGACTTTGCTATTACACTTTAAGACTATACGAAGCAGAATGAAATCAACAAATTTCTCATAAAAGAAGATATAATGTAACAAATAAGACATAAAATATGAAAATGGTGGCCATTTTAAAAATGGCGGACACGGCGTGAATACGCGAATGAGCACGTTCATCATTAAAGCGACACTACATCAGTATAAACACACATTTCTACAGAATGTAGTTTCCCATTATATGGTATAATTTCTTTCCAAATAAGTGCTTCAAATACTGAGTATTTCAACTAATAAACAATTGTGCTGGTTTATTACACAACTCACACCCAGGTAGTCGTTCTCCGAAATGTATGATCATGTGCTTCTTTAAATCGCTAGGCTGAAGGAACATATTCATATATACACTTTTCTTGTTCACATGGGCTTTGCACTGTATGTCCTAGCATGTGCCGCTTCAAACCGACAGACTGGCGAAAAGTTTTATTACATTGTTCACATTCATATGGCCGTTCTCCTGTATGCTTGAACATATGGAGCTTTAAACTGCTGTTATATCTAAATGCCTCATTACATATTCCACATTCATGTGCTCGTTCATCAGTATGCAATAGCATGTGCTGCTTTAAATTGCCAAACGTACTGAAACCCTTATTACATAGTTCACACATGTGTGGTCGTTCTCCAGTATGTGTTAGCTTGTGCTGTTTTAAATTGTTAGAATTACTGAAAGCTTTTTTACATATTTCACATTCATGTGGTAGTTCTCCAGTATGTTTGTACATGTGCTGCTTTAAATTCCAAGAACTACTAAAAGTCTTATTACATGTTTCACATATATGTGGTCGTTCTCCAGTATGTTGGAGCATGTGCTGCTTTAAATTGTGAGACCGAAAAAAGCCCATATTACATAGTTCACACACGTGTGACCGTTCTCCGGAATGTTCGCGTAAATGCTGCTTCAAACTGCTAGAATGGATAAAAGTCTTATTACATATTTCACACTTATGTGGTCGTTCTCCAGTATGTTGGAGCATGTGCTGCTTCATATGGTTAGACAGCTTAAACCCCTTATTACATATTCCACACGCAAATGGTCGTTCTCCTGTGTGCTTGAACATGTGGATCTTCAAACTGCTGGTGTGTCTAAAAGCCTTTTTACATATTCCACACTCATATGGCCGTTCTTCTGTGTGCTTGAACATGTGAACCTTCAAACTGCTGGTATGTTTAAACGCCTCATTACATATTTCACATTCATGTGGTCGTTCTTCAGTATGGGCACGCATGTGTTGCTTTAAATTGCAAGACTTAATGAAAGCCTTATTACATATTTCACATTCATATGGTCGTTCTCCGGTATGCCTGCGCATGTGGCACTTTAACGTGCAAGACTTTTTGAAAGTCTGATTACATATTTCACACTCATACGGTCGTTCTCCGGTATGTATGCGCATGTGCTGTTTTAAACTGCCGGAATGGCTAAAAGCCTTGCTACATATTTTACACTCATATGGCCGTTCTCCGGTATGTATGCGAATGTGTCGGTCTAAATCGCTAGCCAAACAAAAAACCTTATTACATATTTCACACGCATGTGCCGGTACTGCCGAGTGATTTTTCACGTCCTGATTTAGACTCCTAGCCATTATGTGACCCCTTAGCTACATAATTATGTTTATAAATGTGTTCTCTGCATTGAACCAGAGTACCGTTATATGCATTTTGATGCAATTGATATTTTCTGATATTTGACGAAAGGTAACAACACGAATCAATTCATGGCACAGATAATTAACAACTTTATGAACTCATTTAGATCCGCACCTGTAATCATCATGTTTCGTCACCTGTAAGTAAAAAAACATATTATCTATTTAAATGTCACAAATGCATGTTCTAGGTAGCATTTATTTAATTTTTTTAATTTATGTTTATTTAACGTCGCTACCGGTTGCCCATTTAAGAGACGGACAGTTTGCCTAACAACACCTTTCCTGGGCAGGCTCCAGTGGTTAACCAGTACTTGGTGCACCAACCTCTGTAAGAAACTGCCAATTTTGTCAGTTATTTTTCGTGGCTAGAATCCGTGACAATCAGTAATGATAGGTTACAGTGGTATACGTGTCAGTGACCGTAACCACTGGACTACGGTGGCGGACAATTATTGACCAGTCCAACTACTAAGTACTACTGACGGACATTGGTCAGTTATTAGTACTTACATGGGAACCAGTAGCGACATTAAATAAACTTAAATAAAAAAGAGGTAAGTTACTGACTTCGTAAATATACGACGTTTGTTTATTAGTTGAAATACTCAAATATTTGGGGGAAATTATACAATATAATAGGAAAATACATTCTGTAGAAATTTGCGTTTTCACTGATGTAGTGTCGCTTTAATCTTATTTTATTGCAAATCAATAGTACATATGCCATAGCATGAATGTTATGTTATATTTCCGGTTTTACGCCTGCACCAGCACCATTTTGGGCTATATCGCCGGCGGGCAGTTTACCTAACAACACCTTTCCTGGGCAGGCTCCAGCGGTTAACCAGTACTGCTGCGCCAACCTCCGTAAGAAACTGCCAATTTTTTCATATAAATGAGACACGGCCTGAGCGGGGTTCGAACCCATGACCATCAGTGATGAATCATAGCATGAACATACAAATCAATAGTACATATGCCACAGCATGAACATACAAATCAATAGTACATATGCCATAGCATGAACATACAAACCAATAGTACACATGCCACAGCATGAAAATACAGATCAATAGTACATATGCCACAGCATGAACATACAAATCAATAGTACATATGCCATAGCATGAACATACAAACCAATAGTACACATGCCACAGCATGAAAATACAGATCAATAGTACATATGCCATAGCATGAACATACAAATCAATAGTACACATGCCACAGCATGAAAATACAAACCAATAGTACATATGCCACAGCATGAAAATACAAACCAATAGTACATATGCCACAGCATGAACATACAAATGGTTTGGGCCATACATTTTTAACAACATTAGACAAATGATTAAATCTTGAATGATGTCCTACAGTATATTTAATGGGAAGGTTATTGTAAACAGATATTATCAATTAATTAGCATAATGGTGATAACAATCATATTTTTCATACCGTAACATCTGGTTAGTTTTATACAAATTTATTTTAGCTCGATTGTGAAACAATTTATTTCAACTTATATAAATCACTCTCGAGACCTCATTCCTGGTGGAATCCATCGCCACGAGGGAGAGAGAAGAAGCAACGTGGAATTTAAATGCCTTGCCTAAGGGCACAATCGTAACGACTCCAGTGGGGCTCGAACTCCGGACCTTTCGCACCTGAAGCGAGCGCGCATCCACTGTAACATCTGGTTAGGGAACAACAGCAAAGGCAAAGGATTCCAACAAAGGACCAACATTTCAGGATAATCGGTGATTAATAGATAAACCAACACTGTCGCTCATTGGATCATGCATACATTGTCAGCATCTATACAATCTATACCATCTATACCATCTATACCATATATACCATCGATACAATCTATACCATCTATACCATATATACCATCTATATCATCTATATCATCTATACCATATATACCATCTATATCATCTATACCATCTATACCATCTAGACCATCTATACTATCTATAGCATATATACCATCTATATCATCTATACTATCTATATCATCTATACCATCTATATCATCTATACCATCTATATCATCTATATCATCTATACCATATATATCATATATACCATCTATATCATCTATACCATCTATATCATCTATATCATCTATATTATCTATATCATCTATACTATCTATACTATCTATATCATATATACCATCTATATCATCTATATCATCTATACCATCTATATCATCTATACCATATATACCATCTATATCATCTATACCATCTATATATCTATACCATCTATATCATCTATATCATCTATATTATCTATATCATCTATACTATCTATACTATCTATATCATATATACCATCTATATCATCTATATCATCTATACCATCTATATCATCTATACCATATATACCATCTATATCATCTATACCATCTATATATCTATACCATCTATATCATCTATATCATCTATATTATCTATATCATCTATACTATCTATACTATCTATATCATATATACCATCTATATCATCTATATCATCTATACCATCTATATCATCTATACCATATATACCATCTATATCATCTATACCATCTATATATCTATACCATCTATATCATCTATATCATCTATATTATCTATATCATCTATACTATCTATACTATCTATATCATATATACCATCTATATCATCTATATCATCTATACCATCTATATCATCTATACCATCTATATATCTATACCATCTATACCATCTATATCATCTATATCATATATATCATATATACCATCTATATCATCTATATCATCGATACAATCTATATCATCTATACCATCTATGTCATCTATATCATATATACCAGCTATATCATCTATATATCTATACCATATATGTCATCTATGTCATCTATATCATCTATATATCTATACCAGCTATATCATCTATATATCTATATCATCTATACCATCTATATCATATATACCATCTATACCATCTATATCATCTATACCATCTATACCATCTATATCATATATACCATCTATACCAGCTATATCATCTATATATCTATATATCTATACCATCTATATCATCTATATCATATATACCATCTATATCATCTATGTCATCTATATCATCTATATCATCTATATCATCTATATCATATATACCATCTATACCAGCTATATCATCTATATAGCTATATCCTGGGTATACCGGTAACCGGTGACATAAGCAATAGCCTGTGTATTTTTGTTCCAAAACGAGGCTGTGCAAATAATGTTCACTCTCAATTAAGCATAATCATATTTATTTTATTGTATGCAATATTAGTTAGTAGGAAATAAATCATAATTAAATCAAAAACAAAGTGAAAGCAACAGCACATGCCTCCATCTTTTATTTACGCGGTGATACCAATAACCGGTGACGATGTAAATTTCACCTCACAAGTTTATACCAGTAGCAATAAATGCCATATAAGGCAATCACGTGATGTCACATGAGTAGCGGGCACCTTACAAATGTCAAATGCAGCCGATAGATAACAAATCCATTGAAATTCACCTAAATATTGACAACATGAACACAAACTTACGAGTGTAAGAGGAAAAAACAAGTTTTGAATAAATTACGGTAAATTTACCCGTAGAAATGACATTTCAGCTAGTTTTTGCTATGGACAGTTGCAGAAAGCTGACGGAAATTGTCAATAGTATGCACAAAATGAACATGTGCGCTTCATTTGGATTTATTCTAATATCACCGCTTATTAGTATTCACCGATATTACGGTCATTGGGGATACCATCTATATCATCTATATATCTATCCTTGAATACCGTGTTCCGACGCATCTAAGCGAAGAATCAACAATGACTTAACATAAAACGAATTAACTCATGTAAATAGT
Source organism: Archivesica marissinica (assembly GCA_014843695.1). Lineage (NCBI taxonomy): Eukaryota > Metazoa > Mollusca > Bivalvia > Venerida > Vesicomyidae > Archivesica > Archivesica marissinica. Next base: position 25,174,286 of record CM026390.1, read on the forward strand.
GTATTATCTGTATAAATAGATCCTTTTCTACATATTCAACGCGAGAAATTATGCTTATTACGCTTATTTAGTGTCAAAATATCACATGGACTCATGCCGCTATTGGGAATTCCTCTGAGCCGAGAAACGTCTATTACGACGCATTTCATTGGTTGACTAATGTCGTTCTAAATATAGTTAATTCACTCTCCTGTATCTGCTCTGCGCATTACATGTATTATACGTCATCTCAAACTAGCCTGAAAATTAATTCTGCATCACTAAATTACATTAAAACTGAGTGTACAACATGCCTTTATTTAATTATGCTAATAAACAGGAAAAGTGTCCCTGTTTTGCCGTATATAAACTATAAATGAACAATTTGTAAATAATAACATTTAACTAGAAATTATGCCTTGCTGTTGTCCTTATAGCACTCCCAGTAGTCCGTACATGCATAAAAACAGTGGTCATAGAAGTTGCTGCATACTGTTTATTCTTGCCTTTGTGAGCCTGCACAGATATTGATTAGTTCGAGATCTATTTTACTATCACATAGGGATCACAGCAATAACGTATATAATGCATACACCTTTCCTAACAGTGAATCAATTGTCATGTGACCTACCGATACGCAGAGCTTAGCTGAGCAGACAGACCACAAATTGTTATGTTTGCAGTAGCATATTGCAAAATATTAGCTATTTAATGTAATGCACAAAGTTGCATTTGAAAATTGCTGTTAAAACAGACTGATTGCAATAACATTGATATAAAAATTATCTTGTAATCTCTCACTTTCCACATTTAGTCTGGGGAATCCCGTATCATGTTTACAACCACTGCAGATGAAAATAACGTCACCGGATATTGTGAATATTGAAAACGAGGTCAAAACATAAGCCGCGTCGTTTCATGTGAGCGTCGTTATAAGTAGTCGGACGATATACTAGCTATATCATCTATATATCTATATCATCTATATCATATATACCACCTATACCATCTATATCATCTATACTATCTATATCATCTATACCATCTATATCATCTATACCATCTATACCATCTATATCATCTATACCATCTATATCATCTATATCATCTATATCATCTATATCATATATACCATCTATACCATCTATACTATCTATACTATCTATATCATCTATACCATCTATATCATCTATACCATCTATATCATCTATACCATCTATATCATCTATACTATCTATACCATCTATATCATCTATACCATCTATATCATCTATACCATCTATATCATATATACCATCTATATCATCTATATCATCTATACCATCTATATCATCTATACTATCTATATCATATATACCATCTATACCATCTATATCATCTATATCATCTATACCATCTATATCATCTATATCATCTATACCATCTATATCATCTATACTATCTATATCATATATACCATCTATATCATCTATACCATCTATATCATCTATATCATCTATACCATCTATATCATCTATACTATCTATATCATATATACCATCTATATCATCTATACCATCTATATCATCTATACCATCTATACCATCTATATCATCTATACCATCTATACCATCTATACCATCTATATCATCTATATCATCTATACCATCTATATCATCTATATCATCTATACCATCTATACCATCTATACCATCTATATCATCTATACCATCTATATCATCTATACCATCTATATATCTATACCATCTATATCATCTATATCATCTATATCATCTATACCATCAGTGTTACGTCAGTTTCAACGATTGGGATATCCACCGTATATCGTAAAAATCAGATAATGTAACGACATATTCACTCATCGTAATTATGCTACTGAGAAGATGAAATCAGACTTAGTAGAGAATGCAAACTTCACAAAGAGCATTATCATCGTATTTCTGTCTTAAATTGGTACACACTACTTACAAACATAAACATGTTATACTAGACTCTATTACCAGGTGTATGCTACCTACTTATTAACATCAGACAATTCCTGCTGATAATTCGATCCAATTATTCTTTGATGGTCTATTTGCTATCGTTTATTTAGGAAATAATTTGTGCTTTCAATTGGCGAATAAAACGTGGTATAGAGTTCTGACGCGCAGGAATTAATAACGCATGCACCAGCACTGCCAATGTGGTTAATTGACTTAATTCCGGTGCTTAGAACGTCAAACAATGTTTTATTATATATCTATGTATTAAACAGTATGGTACCACTGTTACTACAGCTGGGTTTAGCTCGACATTGCCTTTTATCAATGCCTCTGACCCCTCCCCCCAAATTGTCATTATTCATGACAAAATCATATTGTTTCTCAATTGCAACACATTCATATAATATAGTGCATTGAAGCTCTATAAGAGTGTATTGTCTGAGTACTTTTATAACATATAGTATAGTGAATTGAAGCTCTATAAGAGTGTATTGTCTGAGTACTTTTATAATATATAATATAGTCCATTGAAGCTCTATAAGAGTGTATTGTCTGAGTACTGTACTTTTATAACATATAATATAGTGCATTGAAGATCTATAATAGTGTATTGTCTGAGTACTTTTATAACATATAATATAGTGCATTAAAGCTCTATAAGAGGTATGTCTGAATACGTACTTTATAACTATAATATAGTGCATTGAAGCTCTATAAGAGTGTATTGTCTGAGTACTTTTATAACATATAATATAGTGCATTGAAGCTCTATAAGAGTGTATTGTCTGAATACTGTACTTTTATAACATATAATATAGTGCATTGAAGCTCTATAAGAGTGTATTGTCTGAATACTGTACTTTTATAACATATAATATTGTGCATTGAAGCTCTATAAGAGTGTATTGTCTGAATACTGTACTTTTATAACATATAATATAGTGCATTGAAGCTCTATAAGAGTGTATTGTCTGAATACTGTACTTTTATAACATATAGTATAGTGCATTGAAGCTCTATAAGAGTGTATTGTCTGAGTACTGTACTTTTATAACATATAATATAGTCCATTGAAGCTCTATAAGAGTGTATTGTCTGAGTACTTTTATAACATATAATATAGTGCATTGAAGCTCTATAAGAGTGTATTGTCTGAGTACTTTTATAACATATAATATAGTGCATTGAATCTCTATAAGAGTGTATTGTCTGAGTACTTTTATAATATATAATATAGTGCATTAAAGCTCTATAAGAGTGTATTGTCTGAGTACTTTTATAACATATAATATTGTGCATTGAAGCTCTATAAGAGTGTATTGTCTGAATACTGTACTTTTATAATATATAATATAGTCCATTGAAGCTCTATAAGAGTGTATTGTCTGAATACTGTACTTTTATAACATATAATATAGTGCATTGAAGCTCTATAAGAGTGTATTGTCTGAGTACTTTTATAACACATAATATAGTCCATTGAAGCTCTATAAGAGTGTATTGTCTGAGTACTTTTATAACACATAATATAGTCCATTGAAGCACTATAAGAGTGTATTGTCTGAATACTGTACTTTATAATATATAATATAGTCCATTGAAGCTCTATAAGAGTGTATTGTCTGAATACTGTACTTTTATAATATATAATATAGTGCATTGAAGCTCTATAAGAGTGTATTGTCTGAATACTGTACTTTTATAACACATAATATAGTCCATTAAAGCTCTATAAGAGTGTATTGTCTGAGTACTTTTATAACATATAATATAGTGCATTGAAGCTCTATAAGAGTGTATTGTCTGAGTACTTTATAACATATAATATAGTGCATTAAAGCTCTATAAGAGTGTATTGTCTGAGTACATTATAACATATAATATAGTGCATTAAAGCTCTATAAGAGTGTATTGTCTGAGTACTTTTATAACATATAATATAGTGCATTAAAGCTCTATAAGAAGGTATTGTCTGAGTACTTTTATAACATATAATATAGTGCATTGAAGCTCTATAAGAGTGCATTGTACTTTTAATAAAAGTATGGTGTATTTCTTGTAAAGGTCGTGGTGTAAGGACAAGCTTCAAGAGAAACCCAGGAGAATACCTTCTGTCATATTATGGAGATTTGATAACTGCAGAAAAAGGAGAAGAAAGGGAAAAAATCATGGAATCGTGTTTCCGGTACTTCTTCACATTTAAAGGCCAAGAATGGTGGTGAGTGTTCAATATTCATGTCATTTCATTTTTAGCTCGCCTGAACGAAAGTGCATGAAAAGCTTATGACATTCTCGCGGTGGCGGCGTCTGTCGTTGTTGTCCCGCCCACGTAGCAGGAGCGGGACATAGGGATACCATTTCTGACATCGTCATTGGCGTCATCAACAATAGTTAAGTTTTGGGTTTAAGTCCGTATCTGACAAAGTAGAAGTGCTAGGCCAGGCCCACCATACTTGGACATTATCTTTATTACAGTGTGCCCATCGCATATTGATGCTGCTGGCTTGACCTTGGCCTACTTTTTATGCTCCAATGAATACTTACGTTAATTCATTTTAACTTATGTTTCCCTTGATAGAATGCTGATTCATTTGCTACATCACTATGCATCATTTTACAGAAACTGCCGCCTGCCATGATCCATTTTTTTTGCCATTTTCCAATGTTAAGTTTTACTTTAGGTTTCAGTTTGTTTCTAACAAAGTATAAGTGCTAGGACCACCATACATGGACACCATCTTTATTACAGTATGCCCATCACATATTGATACTGGTTCCTTGACCTTGACCTACTTTTTGTGCTCCAATCACTTCAATCTTTTTTGCAATTTTCCAATGTTAAGTTTCTGACAAGTATAAGTGCTAGGACCACCATACATGGGTGTTTCCCCAAGAATTAAAATGGCCATGGCAAGGCTGAAAAAATGGCACACTTTAATGCATAAAATCCTAAAACTAAAAAAAAATGGCACATTTATGCGCTCTCGAATAACTGACTGTATTTTTTTTCTCGACATCCTCGTCAGCCATATATTGTCACTTTTGTTTGGAAATAAATGTTTTATTTTAGTATTGATGCCTCAGAGGAGCCCACTGGTAAATGCTGTTTGGGACGCCTCGTTAACCACGGCACGAAAAAAGAGAGAAACTGCAGAATGAAAGTGGTGGAGTTTGGAAACAAACCACTATTGTGTTTGTTTGCGATAAAAGAAATAGAGCCAGGAGAGGAACTACTTTATGATTACGGGATAGCAAATTTGCCATGGGAGGTAATATAGTTTTTCATAAGTAATTGATATGTGTAAATAATTTGTAGTCCATTTCATTTATGCTGTATCCATGTGCTATTGATTAATGACGAAGAAGAGGTCTGTGTCTTGGTCTGGTAAACACAAAATGTTATCCATCTTTACTAGTTGAATGAAAGTAATTAATGAAGGTAACTCGATTATCTTCAGATAAACTCTTTGTTAAATAAGGCCATCGGATCACACATATGCATGTACATGTATACCCATACATTTAGAAACAATCAACATGGAATAAGCAATGAAATAGTACATGTATGCACTTATATCGTCATGGCATACAAAACTATAGTACACTTCAACCCAGTTATAGCATATCTGGGGTCCTTATGCAGCCATCGTATTATAAGTGAATCGTGTTGTATCCATATTGCACTATGTACAAGTCATGGCTTTCCAAATGTCCTGTATTACTATACTTTCTAAGAATATATAGGTAAACACAACATTTGGGAACCATGAATTGGCCATGTTATGTCCAAAACCATGTTATAGCAAATAATGTTATAGTGGGGTTGAAGTGTACATACATGTACATGTAGAATCCCACCAAATTCCGACATCATATATGGAAGTCATATTATTAAATTTAAAAAAATCATTTACGCTGAAACTCGCAAATGTACAAAAGGTACACTATGTCATAATATACTACCAATGAATATTTGCTCGCTGCACTTGCCACAGAATATAGCATTAGACTTTCCAGAGATTGAAAAGTTAGCTAGATTTTATTCCCGCTTTATCTGACGGTTGCATAATTCATTTAATTCCTGAGTTTATTTTGTAATGTCAGGTATTTTTATGCCCCCCAGATCCGATCTGGGGGGCATATAGTTTTTGCCCTGTCTGTTTGTCCGTTTGTGGGTTTGTTTGTGGATTTGTGTGTTTGTGTGTTTGTGAGCATCTTTAACATTGCCCATAACTTTGGAACCGTTGCAGCTACACATTTCATACTTGGCATGGATGTTCAACCCATGAAGGCGCACATTGTCAGGGGTGACTTGTCAAGGTCATCCTTCAAGGTCAAAGGTCGAATTTAATGGTCGAATTGCATGAATGTGAAATGGCCTCGTGGGGGCATAGTGTTTCACAAACACATCTTGTTTGTGTGAATTATTGACCAGGAATAGTAAATTTCAGCATTGTCATATGCCAAATGATACTAGTATTGACTCGGATCCAACACATTTCATTATAATTGAGTAACAGGAACCAATTCCGGTGACAATTGATAAAACACTAGGTACCAACCAATGATGGATTATGAAATTCTGAATCCCATGACTACTTGTGATCATGCATAATCCAACCGTATCATCATTTTTTTTCACCATGTTCACATAGAATAATATGAGCACATTAAACAAAAAACCTTTGCATATCACATTTAATAGTAGTGGTCTCTTGAGTAAGTTTAACTTTATTACATTTGTATTAATTTTTTTCTTTCAATGAACAGGTGAAGAACAAACGCCAGAAGATATGCAGTATGAATCTGTTTTAGATATGTTGAACGTTGCTAGGCCAGAGGCTTTTTAATTTTTGTTTCTCAGATGTTATCAAGAAAAATATATGCAGGAGAAGGGAATAAACAAATTGTGGATTTAGTAATTTGTAGTTCCTCCCCCCTTTTTTACAGGTATGTTTTTGCATCATCTAGTTGCATTCCCTGTCCCATTCTACGTTTTTTCACACTTAAGTACATATTGAAGCTGTGGCATTGGTTTACGTGAGCGACGACTCACTTGCTCTAGTTTATGATCCATGTTCATGAGTCTTTCACAAAAGTCCACAAAGTTTACATCAATAGTTGTGTTTATGTTTTTATTCCCCTTTTTTTCCGTCCACTCGTACAGGTGAAATACGGGATTCGAACCCGTTGACCCAGCCTTACATGACCTCAGCTGTTGATAGGCCGTAAAACACCAATCAATCAATCAATTTATTCCCCTTTAGAAAGCTCTGCAACCCTATATACTTTTTTTCATGAACAATCAGCATGACCAAGTGTGTCATTTCTTTATGCGTTTGGATTTGGCTAAAATGTGTATGAACATCTGAGAAATAAAAGTGACAGCTCTTGCCTTAATTTCAGTTATTGTTGCCATTTTTGTCCCACCCACATAGTGGATAGCGATACATAGCCGTCCAAATTCCCTAGTCATCATCAACAATTTTGTTAAAGTTTTTCATTAACTTATATTTCCTTAACCCAGTCCTTCGATTATGGAAAACCCAGGCGCACCGCCGATCGCGCGCCACGTTTGGAGATTGCGAGCGCTGTTTGTGAGAACGCGCGCCACTTAAAACTTAATTATAATTACAAAGGAGGGCATATATTATAAAAGATACATCGTTACCTGAAACAAGAAACATCACTTTTCTTTATGTGGTCTGCATGTCGAGCGCAGGTTTTGCACCATACTTCATGCACATATTCAATGCCATGCTTATCTTTAACAGTTTTAAATCCAATTAGCGACCCGACGTTCCAATTTAGGAATGTTTTTAATTGCACGGAGTGCCCCTTTGTTTTAGTATCTGCCATAGCTGACTATATGTATATTGACAACAATTAAATGTGTGTGATCATTCCGAGAGTTGGTTGTATTATGCCAGCTTAAAATATAATGCGACAATCATTGCATCGTATCAAAGGATGCCGATAAAAAAAATTCCGCATCACTGTACCTGTCAAAGCCTTTGAGTCATAAGCCGCACGTGGACTACAAAGTCAAACACATCGTCGCAGACACCCACGCTTGAAATGAAACTACAAAGGTGCCGACAAAGGTGCCGACAACCGGATCGGAGAGTTCATTGTTGCAGTGAAATATGCAACGTTTTAGAAACAATTTTAACCACATCAATGCTAACAGCGCGCGCATGTTTCGAGGCGCTCGGTCTGTCGCGCGTCTAGTCTTGATTTCGGGCGCGTGCAGGCGCGCGGTCGCGATCGCGCGCCTCAAAATCGAAGGACTGCTTAACCCCTTCATGCATTGACCTAATACTTCCCAAGCATCTTTATTACCGTCCATAATTTCATCATGCACCATGCCCATGCTACCCCCACCCTCAAGTGTCAAGGTCAACAACATTTAGAAGTTTGCGTTCATGTTAAACTGTTTTGTTAAAGTTGTTCATTTGCTTATATTTTTTCGTTATATATTTTGTATGCCACCAGTCTCGAAGAGTCGGGTAGCATATAGTGTTTGGACCGTGCGTGTGTGTATGAGTCCGTCACAAATTTTGGTTAAAAAGTTTGTATGAGTTTTCAACCAATCCATCTGAAACTTCTGAAGGTCTTTTCTACACATATTGAAGATCTGCACTTCCCCTTTTCGTGCCGAAATTATTATTTTTTGACAAAATTACGGCCAATTACGTCCAACTATTTTTATTCATAGAAACACACTATACATACAAACCTTTTGTAATCAACTCCCAGACTTTTCTACCAATCAATTTGGAATTTTGCATATGCATTGCACACATAATGAACATGTGTACCTCCTCTTTTGATGCCAAAAAATGCAATTTTACAAATTATTACGTGTAACCAACTCCGAAAGTACCTCGCCAGGCATATGTTGCAACCTTAGGCGTTTTTGTTTGTTTTTGTCTTTTGCTTTATCAGCCGGCTCATCTTGATCTGCACTTTTTGTAAACCTATTTAAGGTATGTAGTGTTGCAAGGGTTGACCTCTACAACAGCCACGTCTCTACAGCAGCCAATTTCATGGCTTCCGAATGGTGGCTGTTGTAGAGAGGTTGCACTGTATGTACTTTATGTCACACACACTTAAATAATGCATTGAATAATTGTCAGGTATATATATGTTATACAACTGGCTGTGGTTGAGGCAATGATGGATGTATTACTGATACCGTCAATGATGGCTGTATAACTGATACTGGCAACGATTGCTGATACCGGCAATGATGGCTGTATCACTGATACCGGTAACGATGACTGTCTGGCTGATACCGGTAACGATGACTGACTGGCTGATACCGGAAACGATGACTGTCTGACTGATACCAGTAACGATGACTGACTGGCTGATACCGGAAACGATGACTGTCTGACTGATACCGGTAACGATGACTGTCTGACTGATACTGGCAACGATGATCTGACTGATACCGGTAACAATGGCTGTACCTCCATTACAGAAT
>CM026390.1:25189738-25282777 GCA_014843695.1 Archivesica marissinica
CGAACATTTCAGACAGGAACGGGTACCAGGTATAATTACGAACATTTTAGACAGGAACGGGTACCCGGTAGAATTACGAACATTTTAGACAGGGACGGGTACCCGGTAGAATTACGAACATTTTAGACAGGGACGGGTACCCGGTAGAATTACGAACATTTTAGACAGGAACGGGTACCCGGTAGAATTACGAACATTTTAGACAGGAACGGGTACCCGGTAGAATTACGAACATTTAGACAGGAACGGGTACCCGGTAGAATTACGAACATTTTAGACAGGAACGGGTACGGTAGAATTACGAACATTTAGACAGGAACGGGTACCCGGTAGAATTACGAACATTTTAGACAGGAACGGGTACCCGGTAGAATTACGAACAATTTAGACAGGAACGGGTACCCGGTAGAATTACGAACATTTTAGACAGGAACGGTACCCGGTAGAATTACGAACATTTCAGACAGGAACGGGTACCGGTAGAATTACGAACATTTTAGACAGGAACGGGTACCCGGTAGAATTACGAACATTTTAGACAGGGACGGTACCCGGTAGAATTACGAACATTTAGACAGGAACGGGTACCCGGTAGAATTACGAACATTTTAGACAGGAACGGGTACCCGGTAGAATTACGAACATTTTAGACAGGAACGGGTACCCGGTAGAATTACGAACATTTTTAGACAGGAACGGGTACCCGGTAGAATTACGAACATTTCAGACAGGAACGGGTACCCGGTAGATTACGAACATTTTAGACAGGAACGGGTACCCGGTAGAATTACGAACATTTTAGACAGGACGGGTACCCGGTAGAATTACGAACATTTTAGACAGGAACGGGTACCCGGTAGAATTACGAACAATTTAGACAGGAACGGGTACCCGGTAGAATTACGAACATTTCAGACAGGAACGGGTACCCGGTAGAATTACGAACATTTTAGACAGGAACGGGTACCCGGTAGAATTACGAACATTTTAGACAGGGACGGGTACCCGGTAGAATTACGAACATTTTAGACAGGAACGGGTACCCGGTAGAATTACGAACAATTTAGACAGGAACGGGTACCCGGTAGAATTACGAACATTTTAGACAGGAACGGGTACCCGGTAGAATTACGAACATTTCAGACAGGAACGGGTACCCGGTAGAATTACGAACATTTTAGACAGGAACGGGTACCCGGTAGAATTACGAACAATTTAGACAGGGACGGGTACCCGGTAGAATTACGAACATTTCAGACAGGAACGGGTACCCGGTAGAATTACGAACATTCAGACAGGAACGGGTACCGGTAGAATACGAACATTTCAGACAGGAACGGGTACCGGTAGAATTACGAACATTTAGACAGGAACGGGTACCCGGTAGAATTATGAACATTTTAGACAGGACGGGTACCCGGTAGAATTACGAACATTTAGACAGGAACGGGTACCCTGTAGAATTACGAACAATTTAGACAGGAACGGGTACCCGGTAGAATTACGAACATTTTAGACAGGAACGGGTACCCGGTAGAATTACGAACATTCCAGACAGGAACGGGTACCCGGTAGAATTACGAACATTCCAGACAGGGACGGGTACCCGGGTAGAATTACGAACATTTCAGACAGGGACGGGTACCCGGGTAGAATTACGAACATTCCAGACAGGGACGGGTACCCGGTAGAATTACGAACATTCCAGACAGGGACGGGTACCCCGTAGAATTACGAACATTTTAGACAGGGACGGGTACCCGGTAGAATTACGAACATTCCAGCCAGGGACGGGTACCTGGGTAGAATTACGAACATTTTAGACAGGAACGGGTACCCGGGTAGAATTACGAACATTTCAGACAGGAACGGGTACCCGGGTAGAATTACGAACATTCCGGACAGGGACGAGAACCCGGGTAGAATTACGAACATTCCAGACAGGGATGGATATCCGGGTAGAATTACGAACATTCCAGACAGGGACGGGTACCCGGATATAATTACGAACATTTTAGACAGGGACGGGTACCCGGGTAGAATTACGAACATTTTAGACAGGACGGGTACCCGGATATAATTACGAAATTCAAGAAATTTTTCAAAAATAACAGATCGATTTTTTTAAAGGTCTGGTATATAGGACTACTCTTGAGCATAAACACAGGATAATATAGAGCAAGCACTTATACATGTACACACATAGAACATTTACAGGTTGAGCCAGTCAAGATCCGGATCAGCCTCCCACACTCCTTGAAGTTTTCAACTTTTCTAATGCCGTTTGGGAGGTAGTAACGAAATATACAATTGGCAGTAATCTTGGGACAATTGGCAGTAATCTTGGGACAATTGGACAATTGGCAGTAATCTTGGGACAATTGGCAGTAATCTTGGGACAATTGGCAGTAATTGGCAGTACTCTTGGGACAATTGGCAGTAATCTTGAGACAATTGGCAGTACTCTGGGCATTAGGGTTAGGGCTAAATTTGATCTTCAATTGAACTGCCTCTATCCCTAACCCCGGGCCGCCTGATTGATCTATCTAGGTTCCTGGAGAAACTCATGACTAAATATGATGTCATACACTTACACAAGTAATCACCACAAACTATTAGATCTATTAGGCCTAAGTTATGACAGTTTAAACTTAATTTATTTTAAAACGATTGCGAAGCAAGTTCTAACAACTTATATTAATCACTCTCGTTGGCGCGGATGAAAGCATATATGTGGTCATTCGTGTGGGAGGAAACCGGAGTACCCGGAGAAAACACACTTGTCCGATCTGGCAACCACCGTACCATCTCAATACTTCCAGGCCGGAGGATCGAACCTGGGTTGCATTTGGTGAGAAGCGAGCGCGCAAACCACTGCGTTAATCAGGCTAGTTATGACAATGGTGATATACAAACAGATAATTATCTAAGTGTTCCCTATTATGATCATTTTGTAGAGAGCAAATGGCGTTTTTAACTAAGGGAGATTAACAACCTTAATTAACTGTAGCATATTTTGGGACGAGTTTATTCCCCTGAACCGTGATACATGAAACTAAGAAAACACGGAACTCGAGCAAACCTTCAAGGCTTCATAAGTTCGGTGTTTCTTAACCGAACTCAACATATTATATATAATTTTTAAAGGTAAATATCTCAGCTTTAATTTGATATATAGATTGATGTGTTTATAAATGTACACACTAAATGGTAGAACAGTGCTGGTGCTGTTGTCCTATTTGTCTCAGAATGTTAAGTTTGGAAACTCATAGAACAATTAACCCATTCAATACCAAGTAACTGACATGGACTGGTCCATGCTATTGTTAGACCAATAAATTAATAAGAAAATGACATTTGGACTGGTTCATTTATCAAAATGGGTAGTTTTGTCTAAAATAGTGATATTACTGGCAAAAAAGTGCTGATCTTGATAAGACAGCTCGTCACTATTTTGTAAACGTATTTAGAGGTGTGTGGTGTTGAAATGGTTAATATTCTGTGCATTTCTAAATGTTTTCTTACATATTACACGGAAAAATCTCCGTTTCAATTTGATATACAGATCGGATTGTATTGGTATAGATAAGGTGCATAATTAATAGTTTGAAATATACATTTTAAGTTCGGAAGTGAAAGTGGAAGTTGTGATATCACAGTATGGAAGTCGTGCTAGCACAGTGTATTAGTCGTGATAGCGATGTGTGGAAGTCGTGATAGCGCTGTGTATTAGTCATGATAGCGCAGTGGGGAAGTCGTGATAGCGCAGTGTGGAAGTTGTGATAGCGCTGTGGGGAAGTCGTGATAGCGCAGTGTGGAAGTCGTGATAGCGCAGTGTGGAAGTTGTGATAGCGCTGTGGGGAAGTCGTGATAGCGCAGTGGGGAAGTCGTGATAGCGCAGTGTGGAAGTCGTGATAGCGCAGTGTATTAGTCGTGATAGCGCAGTGGGGAAGTCGTGATAGCGCAGTGTGGAAGTCGTGATAGCGCTGTGTATTAGTCGTGATAGCGCAGTGGGGAAGTCGTGATAGCGCAGTGTGGAAGTCGTGATAGCGCTGTGTATTAGTCGTGATAGCGCTGTGGGGAAGTCGTGATAGCGCTGTGTATTAGTCGTGATAGCGCTGTGGGGAGGTCGTGATAGCGCAGTGTATTAGTCGTGATAGCGCTGTGGGGAAGTCGTGATAGCGCTGTGTATTAGTCATGATAGCGCTGTGGGGAAGTCGTGATAGCGCTGTGTATTAGTCGTGATAGCGCTGTGGGGAAGTCGTGATAGCGCTGTGTATTAGTCATGATAGCGCTGTGGGGAAGTCGTGATAGCGCTGTGTATTAGTCGTGATAGCGCTGTGGGGAGTCGTGATAGCGCTGTGTATTAGTCATGATAGCGCTGTGGGGAAGTCGTGATAGTGCTGTGTATTAGTCGTGATAGCGCTGTGGGGAAGTCATGATAGCGCAGTGGGGAAGTCGTGATATCACAGTGTGGAAGTCATGATAGCGCTGTGTGTTAGTCGTGATAGCGCAGTGGGGTAGTCGTGATAGCGCTGTGTATTAGTCGTGATAGCGCTGTGGGGAAGTCGTGATAGCGCTGTGTATTAGTCGTGATAGCGCTGTGGGGAAGTTGTGATAGCGCAGTGGGGAAGTCGTGATATCACAGTGTGGAAGTCATGATAGCGCTGTGTGTTAGTCGTGATAGCGCAGTGGGGAAGTCGTGATAGCGCTGTGTGTAAGTCGTGATAGCGCTGTGGGGAAGTCGTGATAGCGCAGTGTATTAGTCGTGATAGCGCAGTGTGGAAGTCGTGATAGCGCTGTGTGGAAGTCGTGATAGCGCAGTGTATTAGTCGTGATAGCGCAGTGTGGAAGTCGTGATAGCGCAGTGTATTAGTCGTGATAGCGCAGTGTGGAAGTCGTGATAGCGCAGTGTGGAAGTCGTGATAGCGCTGTGTATTAGTCGTGATAGCGCTGTGTGGAAGTCGTGATAGCGCAGTGTATTAGTCGTGATAGCGCAGTGGGGAAGTCGTGATAGCGCTGTGTGTAAGTCGTGATAGCGCAGTGGGGAAGTCGTGATAGCGCAGTGGGGAAGTCGTGATATCACAGTGTGGAAGTCGTGATAGCGCTGTGTGTTAGTCGTGATAGCGCTGTGGGGAAGTCGTGATAGCGCTGTGTGGAAGTCGTGATAGCGCTGTGTAGTCGTGATAGCGCAGTGTGGAAGTCGGAGGTGTGTATTAGTCGTGATAGCGCTGTGGGGAAGTCGTGATAGCGCTGTGTATTAGTCGTGATAGCGCTGTGGGGAAGTCGTGATAGCGCAGTGGGGAAGTCGTGATAGCGCTGTGTATTAGTCGTGATAGCGCTGTGGGGAAGTCGTGATAGCGCTGTGTATTAGTCGTGATAGCGCTGTGGGGAGGTCGTGATAGCGCAGTGGGGAAGTCGTGATAGCGCTGTGTAAGTCGTGATAGCGCAGTGTGGAAGTCGTGATAGGCTGTGTGTTAGTCGTGATAGCGCTGTGTGGAAGTCGTGATAGCGCTGTGTTAGTCTGATAGCGCTGTGTGGAAGTCTGATAGTGCTGTGTGAGTCGTGATAGCGCAGTGGGGAAGTCGTGATAGCGCAGTGTGGAAGTCGTGATAGCGCAGTGTGGAAGTCGTGATAGCGCAGTGTGGAAGTCGTGATAGCGCAGTGTGGAAGTGGATAGCGCGTGGGAAGTCGTGATAGCGCAGTGTGGAAGTCGTGATAGCGCAGTGTGGAAGTCGTGATAGCGCTGTGCAAGTCGTGATAGCGCAGTGTGGAAGTCGTGATAGCGCTGTGTATTAGTCGTGATAGCGCTGTGGGGAAGTCGTGATAGCGCTGTGTATTAGTCGTGATAGCGCTGTGGGGAAGTCGTGATAGCGCAGTGGGGAAGTCGTGATATCACAGTGTGGAAGTCGTGATAGCGCTGTGTATTAGTCGTGATAGCGCTGTGGGGAAGTCGTGATAGCGCTGTGTATTAGTCGTGATAGCGCAGTGGGGAAGTCGTGATAGCGCAGTGTATTAGTTGTGATAGCGCAGTGTGGAAGTCATGATAGCGCAGTGTATTAGTCGTGATAGCGCTGTGTGAAAGTCGTGATAGTGCTGTGTGGAAGTCGTGATAGCGCAGTGTATTAGTCGTGATAGCGCTGTGGGGAAGTCGTGATAGCGCAGTGTGGAAGTCGTGATAGCGCTGTGTATTAGTCGTGATAGCGCTGTGTGGAAGTTGTGATAGCGCAGTGGGGAAGTCGTGCTAGCACAGTGTGGAAGTCGTGATAGCACAGTGTATTAGTCGTGATAGCGCAGTGGGGAAGTCGTGATAGCGCTGTGTGGAAGTTGTGATAGCGCAGTGTGGAAGTCGTGATAACACAGTGTATTAGTCGTGATAGCGCAGTGTGAAAGTCGTGATAGTGCTGTGTGGAAGTCGTGATAGCGCAGTGTATTAGTCGTGATAGCGCTGTGGGGAAGTCGTGATAGCGCAGTGTATTAGTCATGATAGCGCTGTGTGGAAGTTGTGATAGCGCAGTGTGGAAGTCGTGATAGCGCTGTGTATTAGTCGTGATAGCGCTGTGGGGAAGTCGTGATAACACAGTGTATTAGTCGTGATAGCGCAGTGGGGAAGTCGTGATAGTGCTGTGTGGAAGTCGTGATAGCGCTGTGTGAAAGTCGTGATAGTGCTGTGTGGCAGCGCAGTTTGGAAATCGTGATATCGATGTGGGGAAGTCGTGATAGCGCAGTGTATTAGTCGTGATAGCGCTGTGGGGAAGTCGTGGTAGCGTTGTGTGGAAGTCGTGGTAGCGTTGTGTGGAAGTCGTGATAGCGCAATGTGGAAGTCGTGATAGCGCTGTGGGGAAGTCGTGGTAGCGTTGTGTGGAAGTCGTGATAGCGCAATGTGGAAGTCGTGATAGCGCAGTGTATTAGTTGTGATAGCGCAATGTGGAAGTCGTGATAGCGCTGTGGGGAAGTCGTGATAGCGCCGTGTATTAGTCGTGATAGCGCATTGTATTAGTCGTGATAGCACAGCGTGGAAGTCGTGATAGCGCAGTGTGGAAGTCGTGATAGCGCAGTGTGGAAGTCGTGATAGCGCAGTTGGGAAGTCGTGATAGCGCAGTGTATTAGTCGTGATAGCTTATTGTTGGTGGTAATGTGTTTATTGTTGGTGGTAATGTGTTTATTGTTGGTGGTAATGTGTTTATTGTTGGTGGTAATGTGTTTATTGTTTGTGGTAATGTGTTTATTGCTGGTGGTAATGTGTTTATTGTTGGTAGTAATGTGCTTATTGTTGGTGGCTCCATGTGATATAATATCGCGGTTTTGTTAAGTTGACAGGAGTAGTCTTTCTTAGACTTAGAGAGATTTCTTCCAATCAATGCGAAACAATAGGCACCGACTGCCGAAGCCTACAATCGCTTGGCTAAACACACGCCAGCCGCCAAATAGCAGCAAATTACAAGGGGGGTAATTATTTTCGAAGTTATTGTTTTATGCATATAGTTAGTGTTTGCGTCAAATGAGGGTTCACTATTCATGGCTTAATTTTGTTCAGTAATCGTTAGTTTCTGCTTTTCTTGTTAATCTAGACATCAAATGGTACATTCTGGTGACTTTGAAAACCTAACTATAGAATATTGAAAGGTAATTTTCATAGCACGTCTAATCCTTATGTGAAAGGTAATCCATACGAACTGAGGCTGTTGCCATGACAGGAAAGGCCGCTGGGATTCAGTGCTCCTGAATGGCCGAGTAGGTGTGTATTTCACTCAAATTAAATAGTCAAATGCTCCAAGCAATTTGGTGCTGGTATAATCTTAGATAAAATTATGAAGTTTAAGTTTAAACTTTATTTATTTTACAAGGATTGCAAAGTAAGTTCTAACAATATTAATCACTCTCGTTGGCGCGGATGAAAGCGTAACTGTGGTCATTCGTGTGGGAGGAAACCGGAGTTCCCGGAGAAAATCCACCTGTCCTATCTGGCGACCACCGTACCATAACTGCGATGGTTGTGGTTGTCTCACGGACTGTCATCTGGCTCCAATTTAATAAAGCCGCGATGGTTGTGGTTGTCTCACGGACTGTCCTTTAGCACTAATTTAATAAAGCCGCGATGGTTGTGGTTATCTCACGGACTGTTATGTTTGTTCTAATTGAACAAAGCAACATATATTCTTTTTAAAAGTATATGTTAGCATATACACTCTGTTACGATCTGTAATCAAATAGAGCCAATGAGATCTGATTATTGATATTATCTAGTTTATACAAATTTAGTTTAGCTCGATTGCGAAACAAGATTTTACAACTTATATTAAATACTCTCGAGACCTCATTCCTAATGGAATTCATCGCCACGAGGGAGAGAGAAAATGTATCTGGAATTTAAATGTATTGCCTAAGAGCATACTGGTAACGGCTCCAGTGGGGCTCGAACTCCAAGCATTTCGCACCTGAAGCGAACGCGCTACGACTGCGCTATCACGACTTCCAATTTGATATTCTTTGGTAATTAGTTTGTTCCAAATACTGTAAAACACCAGGTGACCGATTAGTAATGTTGCTGAGTGTACACTAATTCCAGTGTGTTTTACGTTTATTTATCGTCGCTACCGGTTGCCCATATGAGCGACGCCTCCTGAAGAGATTAGTCATTTTAGATTTTGGAGGACAGTGCATGATACAGACAGAGACCCATTCCAGAGTCTCCTCTGGTTCTTTTACGTACACGGTGTAAAGCACCGACACGAGACCTCGGTTTAACGTACCATCTGAAAGACTGTTAATTATATTAGGGTCAGACGGGGGATCGAACCTGCGATTCCTGGATTACCAGTCCAGCGTGTTACCACTGGACTACAGATCCGTCTTATAATTCCAGTTCTAATGCATCAACAATTTAAATGTGTGTGTACCTCTGTATTTGTATTACATGTGACAGTTTGACATTTTAAGTTGTTTTCTGAAAACTCTCTGAGAATTCTCTGAGAAATAATCTAATCAAGTATGCCAGAGAAAAAAGCAAACCGCACATGTTCTTCTTCAAAGTTAAAATTAATGATTAATGATACAAGCTTGACTGAGCGTAATGTTTGTGACCTTGTTATTCACTGGATAATGTATTTTTCACATAATTCATACGTATTTATTTATCCGTTCGCGATTGCTTAATTATTGGAAGGCATGAAACGAATGACATAATTACTTTAAGTTCTGCCTTTGAATCTTGCTTCTGAACAACATCAAGTTATACCCTTCCATAATAGGTTATACATAACATAACATAAACATAAACATAACATAACATAAAACATAACATAACATATAACATAACACATAACATAAAGTTTATTTGCATAAAACATTTACATGTTTATAGCCTTAAACATAAATCAATATGGTAAAATATAAATTCGCAAGTATAACTAGCATTAGCAAGGAAGAACTCATTATATACCAGTCATAATCAAATAATGCTGCATGGGATGAAACTTTATAGTAATATATATTACGTTATTTGTGCTCTAAGTTTGAAAGCATGATATACAAATTTAGCTGTACTGTTAATAACTCTATCGCTGTTAGCATTCATAAGAGATACAACTTTGTTAGTAGTGGGCCATCTACAAAAATATGGTTTGAAATATTTTAGTCTAAGATTTATACAAGACTAAAGCATTGCGTGTGCTTCGAGTATATACAGAACAGGTCGACCCACCGGACGGATCTGTAGTCCAGTGGTTAACACGTATAACAGATAAAGAATAAACATAGGATCAATAGGTTCGACCCCGTCTGACCCTAATAAAAGTAACAGTCTTTCAGTTGAGACTTTAAACCGAGGTCTCGTGTCGGTGCTTTACACCGTGTACGTAAAAGAACCACAAAGGAGAGGTCTCCGTCTGTATCATTGCACTATCCTCCACACATCTAAAATGATAATGATGCAAGGAGCGACACCTCCTGAAAAGAGGACAGTGCAATGATACAGACAGACACATTCCAGAGTATCCTCTGGTTCTGTTATGTGCACGATATAAAGCACCAACACGAGACCTCGGTTTAAAGTCCCAACTGAAAGACTGTTAATTTTATTATGGTCAGACGGGGTCGAACCTATTGATCCTATGTTTATTCTTCATCTGTTATAGGTTGAGGAATACTGGTACCCGTGCAGAACCACTGACCGTCCACAAGTAGGCTGGATATATTTCTCGTGGGGTTCGATCCTACAGTTACGAGGGGAACGTGATTTGAACTGGACGACCGTAACCACTCAGTCCCTCCACCAATTTCAGAGTGAATACACTTACAGGTCCTCTCCTGTCAATGCCCAATCAACATTGTTTAGAACCAACTGAGATTTGCGTGTGTTTTACGTTTATTTATCGTCGCTACCGGTTGCCCATATGAGCGACGCCTCATGAAGAGATTAGTTATTTTAGATTCTGGAGGATAGTGCATGATACAGACAGAGACCCATTCCAGAATCTCCTCTGGTTCTTTTACGTGCACGGTGTAAAGCACCGACACGAGACCTCGGTTTAACGTCCCATCTGAAAGACTGTTAATTATATTTACGCCGTGCACGTAAAGGAACCAGAGGAGATTCTGGAATTGGTCTCTGTCTGTATCATGCACTACCGTCCAAAATCTAAAATAACTAATCTCTTCAGGAGGCGTCGCTCATATGGGCAACCGGTACCGACGATAAATAAACGTAAAACACACGCAGAATACAATATAGTCGATTTCTTCCGTATAATTGTTTGTTCGATTATCGGAAACTATTTACTACAGCGTAAGGATGCACCTTTATGATTTCCTTGAGATATAATAAGACTCAAGGTATACAGGCAAACAGAAATGTTTCTTTTTCAAATTAATGGTTACTGTGGTAATGTGATAAAAAGGAACAATCGGAACCGGATGTACATTCGGGATGAATCGTCCGCCTTCGGCAATGATAAAAAAAATGTCGAGTTTTGCCGTCAGATTGACGTATGAACGATTACAGTAAGTTGAAACGGCCTCAGTTAGTATTGCAATGTATCTCAAATGATGTAAATGTGATTGGGTTTTAATTGGAAACCGTGCAAAATGTTTCATATGCCGAATAAATATTAAATTAATGTGAAACCACTTCAGAAATTGTCGTGATGATTTCATATAATATTTTATGAAACTCGTTTGGGAATGTTGCTATTAAGCGAGCCAAGTATCTATCAATTAATAATTAACGTATATTTCAATTAATAATTCAAGAATATATCAATCTAGAACAATTAATTTTGAATACAATGAAGAAAATAATTTGGTAACTAATACTTGAGATATTGAAAAGTGATGGCCGTTAAGACGAAAACTGGCAGCCGAATAATCGCCCAAGCGTAAAAACTATGTGGCGGACGTAGAGTTCAACGTTGGTGGTTTAAGCGCGACAAATATGACAGACGGACCTGTAGGTTCGATCCCCCGTCTGACCCTATTACAATTAACAGTCTTTTAACGTGGCATTTCAAGTGAATTATTTGGATAATACTAAACATGTCATGGGCATTCCTGGTCCATGAAGATTCAAATTTCACCCATTGGCTGCCCAACCTGGATAGGTGGGCGTTTCAAAATTTACCCACTGGCTACCCAATCTGGTTAGGTGTGCGTTCGAATCCAGCACTAGTTAATATATATACCCCGATATTCTGTCTGCATTACGCTAATCCAGAATCTGAACCAGGATAAATAAATAAGAATTAAACTTTTTGTAAAATTTAAATTGTGAATTGGATCTTTTAATTATAGCCCGACCCGCCCCGGTACCTCACAACAAGCGAGTTCCCCAACAACATCTACAACTACAACACAAGAACCATAGACCCACCCATCAACGAAAAATCAGCCGGTCAGCACCCTTATGCAACTGTAGTCGTGTCAGTCTCCTCGCTTATATCTGCCTAGCGTGGTATTTCAAGTGAATTCAATGACAGAACACATATGTTTCTGAAATATAATTGGGCCTTGATTTAATAATGAATATACAATTTCTTTTCATTTCTTTAACCGGCAAAAGTAATTGCTAGCGGATGACGACCAGACAATGGTTGCTAGCTAATAATGCACCATGTTCCCGTCAATAATAAACTTACACAGACGTACTTTAATATGGAGCGCCGTTTTGCTATTTATTCGTTATTTATGGATATCCAATAATCAAAAGGAATGATCGATATCCCAAAATCGAATTATGGATATCCATAAATAACGAATACATAACAAAACAGCGCCCCATATTCGATTATTGGATATCTATGATTCCTTTCGATTATTGGATATCTATGATTCCTTTCGATTATTGGATATCTATGATTCCTTTCGATTATTGGATATCTATGATTCCTTTCGATTATTGGATATCTATGATTCCTTTCGATTATTGGATATCTATGATTCCTTTCGATTTTTGGATATCTATGATTCCTTTCGATTTTTGGATATCTATGATTCCTTTCGATTATTGGATATCTATGATTCCTTTCGATTATTGGATATCTATGATTCCTTTCGATTATTGGATATCTATGATTCCTTTCGATTATTGGATATCTATGATTCCTTTCGATTTTTGGATATCTATGATTCCTTTCGATTATTGGATATCTATGATTCCTTTCGATTATTGGATATCTATGATTCCTTTCGATTATTGGATCTATGATTCCTCGATTTTGGATATCTATGATTCCTTTCGATTATTGGATATCTATGATTCCTTTCGATTTTTGGATATCTATGATTCCTTTCGATTATTGGATATCTATGATTCCTTTCGATTATTGGATATCTATGATTCCTTTCGATTATTGGATATCTATGATTCCTTTCGATTATTGGATATCTATGATTCCTTTCGATTATTGGATATCTATGATTCCTTTCGATTATTGGATATCTATGATTCCTTTTGATTATTGGATATCCATAAATGCTGAATAAAGAGCAAAACATCGGGAATGGAATTATGGATATCCATAAATCGAATTATGGATATCCAATAATCGAATTATGGACATCCATGAATACTGAATAAATAGCAAAACGGCGTTCCATACGTTCCGTAACTTGGTGGCAGAGCATCAGGGGTAAGCAGAACAAGCTGAATTACAAATAAAGTTGGCTTTATAGACTAATCTTCCTATATATTCTAAACAAGATCAGTTACTGAATATGGACTATAATAAAACGAATATTTGTTTGTTTAAAGCGAAACTACATGGGCGAAAGCGCAATTTGCTAGAGAATGTATTTTCCTATTATAATGTATAAATGTTTTTCGAATATTTGCCTCAAATGCTGAGTATTTCAACTAATAAACAAACGTCGTATACAACGTTTGTTGACATAACAAACTAATGTAAATAGGGCCAGCATCCATGCGTAATGCAATGTGTGTATACTGTAGAACATAATATATGTTACAGATATACCGTTATATCTCACCCTTTGTGTGCCTGTGCATATTTATTTTTAGACTAATACGATTTAAAATATCTCTAAACGACAGTAGCACACGCTTCGTATAAACTCCAACAATAAATAAACATCTATTCCTGAGAGTAGCTGATCGGTATATGAAATCCTACTTTCATTTTTGAGAGTTTGTATAACACAAACACACTGTTTATGTATAAAAAGTTAGTGTTCGAATTATTTCTGAAGAATTTATAGTAGCAATGCTACTAAGGCATGTAAGGCATTTTGGGGGCATTTTGCGATGTAATGTCACTTTAAGTGAATGATCGAATAAAAATTCACGTATGAACATAGATAGCTGCTCGTGATAACAATGTTTTCAATGTTCATTCTATGAAATATAAGTAACAAATTCACTGAAACAATTATCCTCTTAATATTTGTCGGCGCCCACTGGTCCCTGGTTATGTATGAATATGTAGTTCAGTGGTTAACACTCTGGACTGGTAATCCATGGATCATAGGTTCGATCCCCCGTCTGACCCTAATAAAATTAACAGTCGTGCAGCTAGGGACTTTAAACCGAGGTCTCGTGCTTTACACTGTGTACGTAAAAGAACGAGAAGAGACTCTGGAATGGGTCTCTGTCTGTATCATTGCACTTTCCTCCAACTATCTAAAATGACTAATCTCTTCAGGAGGCGTCGCTCATATGGGCAACCGGTAGCGATGATAAATAAACGTAAAACACAGCCATTACCTATTATTTGTAAAATGTTATTTGTACTGAAACTGAAACCGAAACTGTTTAATTTGATAAAACGCCTAATTTTACACATAATATATTCACTGGCGTTGTACAATAGAAGTAAAATAAATATATAGACATGTACTTACATAAAAACCTGAACAAAATTCTCGTTATTTACAAAAAGACATTGGTCTAAAAATAATTATGTTACCACACAATAACACATATTTGATCAATCATTATTATAAGCATAATTTTTGGTAAATTATATCATTGTTTCTAAAACCTTTTTTAACACTACACTAATTCTACAGCTATCCTGTTCAGTCTGTCAATACATGAATGTTTTAAAACCATGAATAAAATTTTCTGAAGAACAATGTTTTAAGGTGTTTCTTAAACGTTTCTACAGAATCCAAGTTTCTCAAATCTACGGGTAAAGTGTTCCATAGCTGTGGCCCTACTGTTTTGAAGCTCCTGTCACCAAATGTTTTTTGTTTGTTATACGGTACCTCATAACAACCAGTAACATCTGAAGATCTTAATCTACGTCTTGGTACCTTTTCAATTAATAACTCGGTAAGATACGCAGGGGCATGGCCTTTTGAACAGCTATACATTACAGTAAGACTTTTGAATTCAATTCTGGCCCTGATGGGTACCACGTGAACTCATGGGTTTGTAACCTTTTGTTGAATACACTATCTCTATCTCTATAACAAGGGGAACACAATCGTTTCTGTAGCGATGCACAATGCTGGCGTGTTTGGCAACAATATACCACAAGGGTAACACAATCGTCTATGTAATGATGCACACTGCTGGCGTGTTTGGCAACAATATACCACAAGGGTAACATAATCGTCTATGTAATGATGCACAATGCTGGCGTGTTTGGCAACAATATACCACAAGGGTAACATAATCGTCTATGTAATGATGCACAATGCTGGCGTGTTTGGCAACAATATACCACAAGGGTAACATAATCGTCTATGTAATGATGCACAATGCTGGCGTGTTTGGCAACACTATACCACAAGGGAAACACAATCGTTTCTGTAGCGATGCACAATGCTGGCGTGTTTGGCAACACTATACCACAAGGGTAACATAATCGTCTATGTAATGATGCACACTGCTGGCGTGTTTGGCAACAATATACCACAAGGGTAACATAATCGTCTATGTAATGATGCACACTGCTGGCGTGTTTAGCAACACTATACCACAAGGGAAACACAATCATTTCTGTAGCGATGCACAATGCTGGCGTGTTTGGCAACAATATACCACAAGGGTAACATAATCGTCTATGTAATGATGCACAATGCTGGCGTGTTTGGCAACACTATACCACAAGGGAAACACAATCGTTTCTGTAGCGATGCACAATGCTGGCGTGTTTGGCAACACTATACCACAAGGGAAACACAATCGTTTCTGTAGCGATGCACAATGCTGGCGTGTTTGGCAACAATATACCACAAGGGTAACATAATCGTCTATGTAATGATGCACACTGCTGGCGTGTTTGGCAACAATATACCACCAGGGTAACATAATCGTCTATGTAATGATGCACACTGCTGGCGTGTTTGGCAACAATATACCACCAGGGTAACATAATCGTCTATGTAATGATGCACAATTCTGGCGTGTTTGGCAACAATATACCACCAGGGTAACATAATCGTCTATGTAATGATGCACACTGCTGGCGTGTTTGGCAACAATATACCACCAGGGTAACATAATCGTCTATGTAATGATGCACAATGCTGGCGTGTTTGGCAACAATATACCACAAGGGTAACATAATCGTCTATGTAATGATGCACACTGCTGGCGTGTTTGGCAACAATATACCACAAGGGTAACATAATCGTCTATGTAATGATGCACAATGCTGGCTTGTATTTAGCAACAATATACGACAAGGGTAACATAATCGTCTATGTAATGATGCACAATGCTGGCTTGTATTTGGCAACAACATACGACAAGGGCAACGCAATCGTGTATGTAATGATGCAATATTTTATGAACTGGCTTTTAAGTGGCGACAATACATCACACTGAAAACGGTAACGGAGCACAATGCTGACAATTATGTGGCAACTATATGACACATATGAGGCGTCGCTCATATGGGCAACCGGTAGCGACGATAATTAACGTACGATACACTCTAGAATTATATTAGTCATTTTATTTGTTGGATGATAGTGTACGATACAGAAGACGCTCCAGAATCATCCCATTGTTCTTTTGCATGCCCTGTGAATAGCACCGACTTGGCTGTCCGATTATAGCAGTGGTTAGCGCGCTCGCTTCTCACCAATGCAACCACCCGGGTTCGATCCTCGGACCGGGAAGAATGTGAGATGGTACGGTGGTCGCCAGATCGGATAGGTGGGTTTTCTCCGGGTACTCCGGTTTCCTCCCACACGAATGAGCACATTTACGCTTTCATCCGCGCCAACGAAAGTGATTAATATAAGTTGTTAGAACTTGCTTCACAATCGTTGTAAAATAAATAAAGTTTATAGCACCGACACACGAGACCTCGGTTAATAGTTCAACCTGAAATACTTAATAGTATTAGGGTCAGGTGGGTGATTGAGCCTTCGATCCATGGATTCGCATTCCAATGTGTTAACAACTGTACCACTGACCCATGTATATAATATTTTATATAATTATCTAACCGTCAGCATAAATATACACTTCAGGATTGAACTCAAATTCGGAATGTCTGTTTTGAAGTAAGTGTAAGGGCCTTGCTACGCATATACACACTCACATGGCATTTCCGAGATGTTGTTGAACTTCTTGGACATTGAATCAAACGTTGCCAAGGCATCCAATCCTTTAAGTGTAATGTTACTCGCCACTGTATAAAATGCATCTGTGCGAGTAAGGCCAAGCCATAGACGATTCAACGTCAACGTTGGCTTATCGGTCATGCATCAGATATCTTAATGCTTCTATGTGATGTTCTATCCCGTCATTTACCCGTTCATGTGTAGTCTATCCCGTCACTTACCCGTTCATGTGTAGTCTATCCCGTCACTTACCCGTTCATGTGTAGTCTATCCCGTCACTTACCCGTTCATGTGTAGTATATCCCGTCATTTACCCGTTCATGTGTAGTCTATCCCGTCACTTACCCGTTCATGTGTAGTCTATCCCGTCACTTACCCGTTCATGTGTAGTCTATCCCGTCATTTACCCGTTCATGTGTAGTATATCCCGTCATTTACCCGTTCATGTGTAGTATATCCCGTCATTTACCCGTTCATGTGTAGTCTATCCCGTCATTTACCCGTTCATGTGTAGTCTATCCCGTCACTTACCCATTCATGTGTAGTCTATCCCGTCATTTACCTGTTCATGTGTAGTATATCCCGTCATTTACCCGTTCATGTGTAGTATATCCCGTCACTTACCCGTTCATGTGTAGTATATCCCGTCATGTACCCGTTCATGTGTAGTATATCCCGTCATTTACCCGTTCATGTGTAGTATATCCCGACATTTACCCGTTCATGTGTAGTATATCCCATCATGTACCCGTTCATGTGTAGTATATCCCGTCATTTACCCGTTCATGTGTAGTATATCCCATCATTTACCCGTTCATGTGTAGTATATCCCGTCATTTACCCGTTCATGTGTAGTATATCCCGTCATTGCCACGTTTCTATGAGTTCCAGTCAGGGCAAGCTACAAGTACGCACGGTACTAAATGCGTCCGTATTGGCATTGGGTAAGAACGGCATTGACGTTGGAGACGCGAATGAGAAGATATGTCCGCAAGTTAGCATGTCTCTTGCAGTTATTATTACGTTGCTCTTGTCAGCCTCCGAGATGTTGTGACGTCACGGCCTTTCGTTTGACGTTAATATAGCCTCGAGGGTCCTCATTCCGGTAGGATACGAAACAATCATTAAAATTTGCAAAATAGTTTGTAAAATATACAAAGACTTGTACATATCTTAGTCAACAAATACTTTTCCAACATTATGCATCAAATTTCAACATAAATGCATGTGTTTCCAAAGAGTAATCACGATTTGTTCTGAACTACTGTAAATTTGTCCGTAATTTTACATGTGACCCAATTCCGGTAACTCTTAGGTAACGGTGAATTAGGCACTCTTAATTAATTATGTGGTGTTTTTCCAAGCAGTTCAAATATAAGATATAATTCCAAAATCTATTTTTAACTTTGTTAACACTAATAACTGTTAAAACACTAGATTATTAACTGTTGTTTTACGTAACTGTTTCATTCTACTCCTCTCTAGTGTCACAGCAAGGACACATGACTGTGTCTCATCTTCTAAGTACCCTGACTGTGGTGCAATATGTCAAATGCACACAGTGGTTACAGAGTTTGCCCCTATTAACTCTGTCACACCATCCCCACTTTGCAAATATTAGAGATCTCTTTAGTGTCTGTTCTTTCTCCTCATCTGCCTAGGATTAGCCTAAAAAAAAACTAAAAATATTTATAAGGGATAGGACTGAAAACAAAATAAATAAATTAGGCTTGACCTTATAGAAAAAGTCCACTTCCGAATTAGATCCGTCAGTGAAAGCCTGGTTTCAGAGCAGACGGATGGTAACATTTCTGAACAATGTTTTTGGGGCCAAAAAAGGGTATTTAAATGAACATTTATTTGGTAATAGTAGAAAAGGTATTATTTTATATGCGTGACATGTTTCAACAAATGTTTACCTGTTTTTGTCTCATTTTACTCTTGTTTCACTTTTGGCAGATAACTACAGCTTTAGTAAATATTTACACCGGAGAGCGTGTATGACGTCAGCAAATATCGCGCGATACTAGATTTAAACAAATAGCACCGGAATTAGGACAGTCACGGAATGAGGACCTTCAATATATTAATACTGAGCTCACAGCTAGTCAACTCGTTCTTGCAAGAACGCGGAAGCGCGACATGTCTCCTTTGGTTCTTTTACGTGCAACGATGCGAGACCACGGTTTTAAGTCCCATCTGACCGACCAGTGACTGAACCGTCACAGATCCATGACTCACCCGTGACACACCCGTGGCAGACCTTTGCTGAACAGTCAACTATATTATAGTCGATCGCAATTGCTATAGTTTAGCTGCATACACATTTATATTAGCTCGATTGCGAAACAATTTCTTACAAATCACTACCGAGACCTCATTCCTGGTGGAATGGATCAACGCGAGGGAGAGAGAAGGGGCATGTGGAATTTAAATGCCTTGCCTAAGGGTACACTCGTATCGGTTCAGTCGGGGCACGGACTCGCATTTCGCACCAGAAGCGAACGCCCTACCACTGTGCTATCACAACATCATGAGTGTTTTCATAACACGTTGTTATCATACGAGAGACAAAGACGAATGATGTTTTGTTTCACGGAATAATAAATTAGTAGTGTAGCATATAATTAATTTACTTCTAACTCGATGCTAGCTACCTGGAAATGGTATAGTGTGAACAACCAAAGTAGCTTGATTGACAATTAACCTAGGAATCTCGCACGACTTCCATCGCCATAGTTAGTCACTATTAATCGTATTATCGACATTGTCCAACAAAATATGCCACATTGGCTTATTGTAGGAAAACGGGATCATAGTGGGATTCGAACCTGCAATAATTCTTATCAATTTCACCGAGTACATGGAAACATGGCAATGTTACGTGGGTTTTATTAACTCGTTTTACCTTTGTACATAATGCTTCAATGTGTCTTAATAATCCAATGTATTTTTAATACCAGCTGAATAGTCTATGCTAATCAGTTCAATTCTGATCTGATCAGATCAGAGTTGATATTTGCTTTTTCAAAACATTTTTTAATATGCGCAATAGTGCTCTCATACAATCATCAGCATTTTATGATATCATTTTGATTGTAAGCTTATTTTAGGTTAGATTAGCGTAGGTTATTCAGATTTATCAAGTGTTGTTTACAAATACATGTATGTATATAGGTCAGTCATTCTATAGAAAATGTCCATTTTGTATTTGTTACAGTGACAATAAAACTCAGAAGGAAACAAATTATAAACTCTTTTATTCCATGTATTGAACTAATAGAAACTTGATTCCAACATGTATAACTATTGATTTAAACATTATTTAACTTTTTCCCCCACATATTTTGTATGTCACAAGAAAATGTAATTACCGTTACATAAGGAAATTGTTATATTTGAAATATATTTAAAAACCTTAACTTTAATATCTTTTCACAACATTAACTTACTTATTTATAGCAATACATGTAATGCATTAAACCTACTAAAGGTGCTTTTAAAACCATTTATAGCAATACATGTAATGCATTAAACCTACTAAAGGTGCTTTTAAAACCATATAATTGATAGTTCTCCTATCCAAATAAATAACATTGCAATAATTAAACCATTTCATCTAATGTTAGAAACGATAATATCACTCTACAACGCAAATCATTCCATCTATAGCCTGAACAACTATCGTTTTATAACTATGGTAAAGTAACAGTTTGTTTGTACAATCACATTTCCTAACGATTTGGATCAAATGTAAAGTAACGGTAATTATATTCTGTAACGGTAATTACAATAATGTAACGGTAATTATCATTTAACTATTGTCAGCAAAACAAGCATTACACATTACTAATTGAATAAGTTATCAATTAACATGAACAAATCATCATCTAATTTCTTATGTCTGCCAGTTACATCTTGTAAGGGATGGTCAAGAAGTGTAATTATCTGTGATGAGGTGTACCACAGAATATCATCGCGCATAGGCCAAAATAATCTGTTTTTTCCTATGCAGTGCATGGTTTTCAGTTCGTCATCGTCAACATTCTCTATGATCCCTGGGTATGGCTTCCCATCATATTGTATCACACAATATCTAGACAGCAACGTCTCATCCACCGTTTCAACTTTCACTAGTTTCTGAAATCATAAAATGTACCAATCTAGTAAAGGACAATATAATATGATAGGCATGTATGTTTTAGCGCGATTGTAGCTGATATAATTAATATCAATCCAAATAACACTGACAAGATTTGGTGCATTTTTCTGGGCATACAAGCTGATGTTATCACAGTACAACACACACAGCAATTATTGCTATAAATATGATATTATTAAAGGCATCCATGGTCAGCTACTTATATATATATCGTTTTATTTAAAGGAATTCTAAATTACATATGTGTAAAATCTTTTTAACCTTACCTTAGTTGCATCAGCATTAACTTGTGATTCAGGAGCAGGTTGGGCGTCAAGGGCAACCTCCTTAAATTGCAATGAACATGTACAAATCATCATGAGAAAATTAAATTGTAAGTTTGAGAAAATTAAATTGTAAGTTTGAGTGACAGTCAGTAATAAATATAATCTATATATTACTTAAGTACATGTACATGTATCTGCATTTTTGGCTTGAAAATAAATTTATTACCATATTGGCGTCCTGGGCAGAGTTAGATTAAAAGAATATCAGTACCAATATATGTACATTAACGTTCACGAGTTAGTGTAATAATTACCAGATTAATACGTGTGTGGATTTTATTGTAGACAGGCTCGTAGCAATCACACAGTAGCTTATCTGGATTGCTGCAAAAACAGAACACATCTCGTGAGCAAAAGGATCCAGGATTTTCAAACACAAGCTGAATTATAAAGAAACAGGAAATCATGAATTATACATGTACATGGAAGTGGTGCTTACATGCGCCTAATTAATATATTTAACATTACAACTTGATAGCTAATGTGCCATTTGATCAATATACACTTGGTTGGTGGTCAATTAGCATATTTGCAATTTAGCTTTTTGGATGCTTGAATTATGTAATATTATGTATATGAACACTTTCCCAAGGAGGTGAATGACAAGCGGAAGAAGCTCATCCCACGACTGAAGCAGGAGAAACACAAGGGTAACAGAGCTTGGTTGGCGTATGACATTTTTTATGTAAACGGGCGCCCAGTCAGAGACAGCGATGGCAAGTAGGGGTACACAGAGGGTGAGCTGAAGTGTTTTTCCTGGAATGTCAATGGATTGACTAGCAGTAAGAAACATTCACCTGAGTTTCTTAATGTGATAACACATCATGACATCATATTCTTATATGCAACTTGGACTAATAAAGATAATGATATTGACCTTGTTGGATATTGTTCACATAATTTCTATATACGTTTTCAGAACCGCAATGCCAGACGATGTAGTGGTGGTATGGTTTTATACTATAAAGAGCATCTGCAGCCAGGCATCGAACTTATTAGAAACCACCATGATACTATTATTTGGCTTAAACTAGACCATAACTTTTTCCATTTTGATAATGATGTGTTTATTTGTGGCACTTATATTTGGTGTGAAAATTCACCAGCTTATAATATTGCTACTGTTGATCTTTTTGATATAATTCAACAAGATATTCATGATTTTGAAGACCTAGGTTCTATGTATCTCGTTGGCGATTGGAATAGCCGTACCGGCACCAAACCTGATTTTATTGACCATGATTGTTTAAATACTGATATTGATGATATTGATTATTTACCAGATGGTTACCTGAACAGGGCCTCAATGGATACTACCTGTAATAGTTTTGGGATCAAACTGCTTGATCTTTGCAAATCCTCGGGCTTTCGCATAGCTAACGGTCGTCTATTCAATGATATGAATGGTAGTTTTACTTATGCAAACAAGCTAGGCGCGTCTGTAATTGATTTATTGTTATTGTAAGAAAATGATTTACATATGTTATGTAACTTTTGTGTTAATACTTTTAACGAATTTAGTGACCATGCAGGTATAGTGTTTTCATTAAAATGTAACGTTAGTGTTGAAGGTGAGCATGATGAAAATGGGTCTCGATTTGTATGGAACGACGATTTAAAATCTGTGTTTTCGCTCAGGTATTATTGCAAGCTTGCCGCATTTTAATAATATGACAAATGATATCAATTTAAATAGTCGAGATTCTGTTAATAATGTATTGAAGAATTTTGCCAACACTATTCGCGATGTAGCGGACCCGTTATTTGTGAAATCATTTAAAACAAATAAGCCACAATCGTCTTTTAGTGATAAACCTGTAGTCAGTCATGCAGAATGGTTTGATAACGAATGTATGCAAGCTAAATCGTTGTATGTAAATGCCCTAAATGTTTTTAATAGACTGAACTCTAGTTATAGTCGAGAACAATTTTGTCATTTCAAAAAGTTATATAAAGATTTATGTAAGAAAAAACGAAATGCTTTCAAACGAAATAAATTGATAGAAATTGAAAAATTAAAACATGCCAAGCCTAGGCAGTTTTGGAAATATTTTAAACGAAATAAGAAAAAGTCCACATCCCATAATATTAGTTTGGACGAATTTAAAACATACTTTTCTGAATTAGGAAATGTTTTACATGATCAAAATACAGAAGCTGAATCTTTTTGTGACAATCATGATTTTGATAATTTAGACTGTGCTTTTGAAGAACTTGATAACAGTATAACTATTGAAGAAATTTTAAATGTTGTTAAAAGTTTAAAAACTGGTAAAGCCACAGGTAGTGATTGTATAATGAACGAGTATTTAATTGAAAGTATTGATATTTTGGCAGCTCATATATGTGACATTTTTAATGCTATTTTAGACTCAGGTTTCTTCCCGGATACTTGGACTGAGGGTATTATTGTCCCCTTGCATAAAAAGGGTGATGTTAACAATGTAAATA
This sequence comes from Archivesica marissinica, assembly GCA_014843695.1. Taxonomy (NCBI): domain Eukaryota; kingdom Metazoa; phylum Mollusca; class Bivalvia; order Venerida; family Vesicomyidae; genus Archivesica; species Archivesica marissinica. The sequence goes on from CM026390.1 coordinate 25,213,712, forward strand.
ACTATAGGGGTATTACCTTAGTGAGCTGTTTATCAAAATTATTTACGTCAGTGTTAAATAAAAGAATAGATAAATTTTGTGAAAATAACCATGTAATATCAGACGCTCAGTTTGGATTCCGAAAGGGGCGTTCAACAGTTGATGCTGTATTTATTTTATCAAGTATTGTTCAAAATTATCTTTTCAATAATAAAAGATTATATTGCGTGTACGTCGATTTATGTAAATGTTTTGATACTATTTATAGAAATGCCTTGTGGATGAAATTATATAAAGTTGGTATACAAGGCAAACTTTTACGAATTATTAAAGATATGTACCAAAAGGTTAAGTCTTGCGTCAGGAATTGTGGTAACTATTCTGATTACTTTCAATACGCCATTGGCCTGAGACAATGGGAGATAATGTCACCCATTTTGTTTTCATTGTTTGTTGAAGATTTAGAATTATTTTTACAGAACAGAACAGATTTTTTATTTTCAAGACTTGTACATAGTACATCGTCGAAAGGTATACAATATATTATGCATAGTTATTGTCATGTGATGTAAGGATGGTGTATAACAATAGTTAATAGTACAATAATATTAATATAATTTCTATCATTCTAATAAGAAAGTTAATCAGTATATTACTGATTACAATTTACGGTAAAGAGGGTGAACATATAGTACACTAAATAAGAGTTTGGTTATTCAACAACGTGTTTCTTATGGATATTGCTTCTTTAACATATTTGGACAAGTTACATATAGATTTTTTATCAGTTGACATTACCAATTCTAAATACTTATACATCGATGGTTTAGAATGGTAATATTTATGTAAGTACTGTTTACGTATATTGCTAAAGCATGAACATATACATATAAAATGATATTCGTCTTCTATGTCTAATGTATTACAGCAGTTACAGTGTCTTTGATCTCTCGGTATTCTATTTATTGCGTATCGGCCAGTTTGGATTCTTAAAGGATGAACAGATAATCTCAATCTACTAATAAACAACCTAAGGTTTCGTGGCACAACGTCGAGGTATGTAAATAACTATAGGGGAATAACATTAGTAAGCTGTTTGTCTAAATTGTTTACTTCAGTTTTAAATAAAAGAATAGTTAATTTCTGTGAATCAAACAATGTAATATCGGATGCTCAATTTGGATTTAGAAAAGGGCGTTCAACAGTTGATGCCCTATTCACTTTAAGTAATATAATTCAAAATTATTTGTTTAATAACAAACGACTATATTGTGTATACGTTGACTTATGTAAATGTTTTGATACTATTTATAGAAATGCCCTGTGGATGAAATTATACAAATGTGGTATACAAGGAAAGCTTTTAAGGATTATTAAAGATATGTACCAAAAGGTTAAGTCTTGTGTTAGAAACTGTAACAGTTATACTGATTATTTTGAATATGCGGTTGGCCTAAGGCAAGGGGAGATAATGTCTCCTATTTTATTTTCATTATTTGTCGAAGATCTCGAACTATTTTTGCAAGAAAATAATAATTCAGGACTGTTAATAGATGATATTGTATTAATGTTACTGTTATTCGCAGACGATATGGTTATATTTGGTAAAACACCACTAGAACTACAAACTAACTTAAATATGTTGCATGAATATTGTGAGCTATGGGGCTTAAAAGTTAATACAGCAAAAACTAAGATAATGGTGTTTCGTAAAAGGGGCGGCCTACTACCGAATGAATCATGGACATATAATGGAATCAACATTGAAGTCGTGAATGATTTTAACTATTTGGGTACTGTATTTAACTATACAGGTAATTTCACATTAAATCAACAATACTTGTCTGGTAAGGCGTTACAATCTTTAAATGTTCTCTTAGTTAATTGTACCAAATTAAAACTTAAGCCGAAGCTACTATGTCAGCTTTTTGATGCCTTTGTTGGCTCTATTTTGAACTACTCGTCTGAAATTTGGGGGTTTACAAAATCTAAAGAGCTAGAAAGAATTCATTTAAAATTTTGTAAACGTATTTTAAATGTAAGGGTCACTTCATGCTCAATAGGAGTGTACGGTGAACTGGGTAGATATCCCCTTTATATTTCACGTTATATTCGCATTATTAAATACTGGTTCAAATTATTAAATACAGACAATATTATTCTTACGAGCGTATATAAGCAATCTGTACGTGATATGAATAATGGTGCTAAAAACTGGGTATCACAATTAAAAGATATGTTATGTAATTACGGCTTTGCAAATATTTGGGAAGATCCTTATGTAAATGTTAACGATTTTATATGTTTGTTTAAGCAACGGATTATTGATTGCTTTATACAGGGGTGGTTTGGTAGTAAAGACACAAGTGGTATGCTAGTATTGTATAATAGTTGTAAATTGCGATTTGAATACGAACCCTATCTTAATATTATTCCATCTAATTTACGATACTTAATAGCTAAGCTAAGAATTTCAGCTCATTCATTAAGAATTCACACAGGTAGATATGGACAAAATAGAATACCACACAACGAACGTTACTGTTTATGCTGTAACACGAGAGACTTGGAAGACGAATACCACTTTATACTAGTATGTCCATGCTACATACATTTGCGAAAAATATTTATTAAAAAATACTATTTTGCAAGTCCGAATATGGTAAAGTTTATTGAATTATTACAATCTAGAAATAGAAATATTTTACTGAAGTTGGCATTGTACTACAAACAAGCTGTTAATATTAGAACTTCAATATTAAATATCATATAATTGCCCAACCTATATTATAAATACAGTCGATTATTTTATCTTGACAATGTTGAATATAGCTGTACATAAAATATGCAGTAGGTGACAGTCAATATACTTACCTAGTATCCGAGCATAGACAAGTAGACATGCACTTATAAAAAAAAAAATAAAAAAAATATATATGTGTAAATATTAAATAGGTTATTAAGAAAACGTCACATTCTTACCTCAAGTTGCAGTAAAGAACGGCTATTGTACTTACCATGATGTCCCAGGAATAGCCAAGACCATCCATCAACATCTAGAATACTATATACTTGGCAATTTGGAAATTTCAAGTTTATCCTCTAAGCAATAGATAACTACAATAATTGGACTCTAAAACAACATACTGATGCTTATAATTAATTTGTTTTGTGTTACATTGATCACGTGTAAATAGTGAATAGTATGTAAAATATGTAAATTATCATGACTATGTACTTACATGTATACGTCTTAATAAACTTATGTTCTGTTCTGTTCTGTTCTCTCTCATAACAGAGAGTATTTTTAAACAATCTATAATTATCAAGGACTGAACTTCTATCTAAAGTCCCAAACCATTCCTGGGTGAACGCATCAATGACTCGATGTTTGAATATATAACAAAATGCTTTCATATCAATATCACTATTATTACAAAACACATTGGGAAATCCATAGTTGTTCAGCAGAGACTTTACATTGTACACCCAGTTTTTACAACCTCTATTACAGTTATATAATCCTTGTTGGTACAATATTCTGATTAAAATATTGTTCGAATCTTTAATTTTACACCAATATTTTATTATTTTAACATAGCGCGAAATATACAAAGGATAACGACCGAGTTCGCCATATACTCCGGTTGTACATGTATTTAATCTAACATTCAATATACGTTTACAGAACTTCAAATGAATTCTTTCGATTTCCTTGGATTTGGTATAGCCCCATATCTCTGCTGCGTAATTCAGTATAGATCCAACAAATGCATCAAATAACTGGCATAATATTTTCGGTTTTAAATCAAACTTTTTGCAATTAAATAATAGTGTGTTAAGAGCTTTTAAAGCTTTACCATGCAAATGTTCTTGATTCAAAGCAAAATTGCCAGTATAATTGAATACAGTTCCCAAATAATTAAAGTCATTGACAACTTCGATGTTATGGCCATTGTAGCTCCAAACTTCAGTTGGCAACAAGCCGCCTCTTTTGCGAAAAACGACAATTTTAGTTTTGGAGTTGTTAACCTTTAGCCCCCATGTATCACAATAAGTTTTCAGGAGATTTAAATGATGTTGCAATTCCTCAGGTGTTTTAGCTAATATGGCCATATCATCAGCAAATAATAGTAATATTAGGACTATATCATCAATATGTATTCCTGACGTGACATCATTTTGTAAATAAAGTTCCAAATCTTCAACAAAGAGAGAAAATAGCACAGGAGAAATGACCTCCCCTTGTCTTAATCCTATAGCATATTGGAAATAATCAGAATACGTACTACATGCTTTGACACATGATTTCACCTTTTGGTACATATCTCTAATAATACGAAGTAATTTACCTTGTATACCAATTTTATATAGCTTAAGCCATAAGGCATTTCTATATATGCTGTCAAAACATTTCATCATATCAACAAACACAACGTACAGCCTTTTGTTTTCATTAAGATATTTTTGTATTAATGACATTAAAACAAATACAGCATCAACAGTAGAACGTCCTTTACGAAAGCCGAACTGTGCGTCCGAAATAATATCGTTTTGTTCATAAAATGATTCTATCCGCTTATTAAGTATGGTAGTAAACAATTTAGATAAGCAGCTAACGAGAGTAATTCCACGATAATTATTTACGTCACTAATTTCACCTTTTTGTGTACAGGTATAATAACACCCTCTGTCCACTTATCCGGAAAATAACCCGAATTTAATATAGAATTAAAAATGTCGCATACATGGGCAGATATAATATCGATACATTCAATAAAATATTCATTCATTAAACAGTCAGTACCTAGAGCTTTACCAGCCTTTAATAATTTAACAGCAGACAAAACTTCCCCAACGATGATCGGCTGGTCTAATTCTTCGAATGAACAATTATTGTCATTAAAATTGTTGTCGGTACAAAACTCCTCAGCATCTACATTAAAACAATTGCCTATATCGTTGCTCAGATTTGCAAAATATTTTTTTAAATCATCTACAGATATGTTGGAACTAGCTTTTCGTTTGTTTTTCTTAAAATATTTCCAAAATTCTTTCGGTTTTGAAGATTTTAGCCTTTCAATATCAGCTAACTTCTTAATTTCACTCAATTTCTTTTTCTTACGTACAATGGTTTTGTAGTCGTGCTTACATTTGCAAAAGTGTATTCTACTTGTATCTGTTTTACAAATGTTATATAATCTTAATGCGTCTAAATATAACTTCTTTGCATCAACACACTCTCTGTCAAACCACTCGGCATCCTTAACAACAGATTTATCTGTAAAGCTAGGTCTATAACTGCTATTACATGTTTTTTTAAACAGAGGGTCAGCAACATTTCTTATAATATCGGTAAAATCATTTATAACATTATTAATACATGATCTATCAGATATATTAATATTTTCAACTAAATTATTTAAATCGGGCAATTACGTGATTAATCGTGCACGGAACAGGTCTTTATGTATAGGGTTCCACTTAAATATAACGTCACTTACATTTTCACACGCAGGTGAAATATTATTACAAAATAGTGCAAATCGTAACGGTGTATGGTCACTCCACTCATTGACAGAATCTATTGTAAAATTACTGATCTGTGAAAAATTACATTCTTTAGTGAGTAAATAATCAATGACAGATGTTCCATTTTTTGACACAAATGTATGACAACCAGTGTTTCCAATCCGACCGTTAACAATTCTTAGTGTAGAAGATTTACAAAGATCAAGCAATTTGATACCGTGACTATTACTAACATTGTCAACGGAGGCCCGGTGCAAGGGTACATCGGGGATATAATCTGTATCGTCCGTATAGCTGTTGGTTTGGTCATGTGTAATATAATCACACTTATTTCCTATTCTACTATTACAATCGCCTGTGACATATACAGATCCCAAGTTACTAAATGATATAGTATCTTCTTCTAAAATCTCGAATAGATCGACATTAACAGTATTATAGGCAGGGGAATCTTCACACCAGATATAAGTACCACATATATAGACATCGTCATTTAAATGGAAAAAGTTTCGATCAAGTTTTATCCAGATAATAGTATCAGAATAATTTTTAACAATTTCAATACCATCTTTCAGTGTGTCCTTATAATATAAAATAACCCCACCGCTACAACGTCGAGCATTACGATGCTGGGATTTCCTATAAAAATTATGAGAAACATACCCGCTTAAGGAAATATCGCTACAAGAATTTGTCCATGATTCATAAAGGAAACATATATCATTGTTACATAGTAAATTTAAAAAGTCATCACTGTCTCTCTTACTACTGGTAAATCCATTAATGTTCCAGGATAGGATGTGAAGTTCACCCCCTGCGTGCTCCTAGTCTCGAACCGGTTTACCGTTCACGTACAGCGTATCGTACGCGACCCACGCCCTGTCCCCTTTCTCTCTGTGGCTTTTTACCTTCGGTTGTAACTTCCTCCGCTTCTCGATTATCTCCCTTGGGAATTGTTCAAACACTGCAAATAGTGTACCCTCCAGTTATTTCCACTTTCTGCGAACCATTTCTCTATCTTTAAATAATGTAAATTTTGCCACTACATTTCTGTTCTTGTCTCTATAAACCTGCCCCATCCTATGAACACGTACATCTACGTTTACAGGGTAACAACGAGTCTGGATTATTAATTGATGATATTTCCCTATTGCTATTGTTGTTTGCCGATGATATGGTCATATTAGCAAAATCACCGCATGAATTGCAAACCAATTTAAATTTATTAAATGACTATTGTAAACTTTGGGGATTAGAGGTGAATACGACAAAAACTAAGGTTATGGTATTTCGGAAAAGGGGTGGATTACTGCAGGGTGAATCATGGACATATAATGGAACTAATATTGAAATAACAAATGATTTTAATTATTTGGGTACTGTTTTTAATTATACTGGTAACTTTGCCATGAATCAACAGTTTTTGTCAGGCAAAGCATTAAAAGCGTTGAATATTCTCCTCACTAACTGTACAAAAATAAGCCTGAAACCAAAGCTGCTTTGCCAGCTTTTTGATGCCTTTGTGGGCTCTATCTTAAATTATAGTTCTGAAATTTGGGGTTTCACAAAATCAAAGGAGCTAGAACGTATTCATTTGAAATTTTGTAAACGTATTTTAAATGTAAGAGTAACTACTTGTTCTACAGGCGTATATGGCGAATTAGCCAGATATCCACTTTACATAACACGTTATACTCGAATTGTAAAATATTGGTTTAAATTGTTACATACAGATAATATAATTTTAAAACGTGTATATAGCCAGGCTGTAAATGATTGTGCAAATGGTTCTAGAAATTGGGCGTCCAAACTTAAAGATATTTTAAATAGCTATGGTTTCTCGAACATTTGGGAAAATCCATATAGTGTACAGTGTAGCCAGTTTATAAGTTTGTTTAAACAACGTGTGATTGATTGTTTCATTCAAGGTTGGTTTGTAAGCAAAGAGACAAGTGGTGTACTAAACTTGTATGATAGCTGTAAATTAAAATTTGAATATGAACCTTATCTAGATATTGTACCAAATATCTTACGTTTTTTAATTACAAGATTAAGAATTTCTGCACATTCATTACGAATACATACTGGTAGATATGGACAAAATAGAATTCCACAAAATGAACGCTATTGTTTGTGTTGCAATACACACGACCTAGAAGACGAATATCATTTTATACTTGTTTGCCCGTGCTATTCAGATTTGAGAAAACTTTACATAAAGAAATATTATTTTGTAAGACCAAATATGCTTAAGTTTATTGAATTGTTGCAATCTAATAAAAGAAATATCCTATATAATTTAGCTTTATTCTATAATAAAGCAGTTGACATTAAAATAACACTATTAAATAATATGACATAAATCCAATATCAGCACTAATTATTGTTCATCCTCATAATTAGATGCATTTTCTTATTATTATCAGATTCTATATGCCACATGACCACGATAAAATTGTTGTATATATTTACATCATATATATTTGTATATATGTATTTGACGATGTACCATGTACAAGTCTTAATAAAATTTCTGTTCTGTTCTGTTCTGTAACATTAGTTTCACAGACAACAAACTTACAAAAACAATCCTACTAGCCCGGCTACCATACATATCATTATGTCCTGGATAGTATGTGGGGGGGGGGGTTTGCGTATACAGTGCTGTGCCGCGTTTATGACTTAAATGGAAATGTCTGTCGAACATTTTGCAAACTATGAAGCATTCTCAAAAGATAAACTGCAATGATGTTAATCACCTATTGCCTATGATTTAATCAGGCTTTACATTAAACATTTTGTTAATCGGATATGAATACTAAATAGTAAAAGAGTTGCTCAAAACAGCTAAAACGTATTCATAACGGAAAAGCAAGCCACAACATTTGAAATTATTTACCTGGTGAATCTTCATAGTGCAAGGAACAGGCTGCACGTCTGATGGTATCTTATCTTCGAATTGCTGTATCATGTCATCATCAATATTGAACAATTTAATTCTAGAGGGACAACTTGTCAACAGGTCAATAAAGTCAGTAGCACAGATAATATCACGTGTTTTAGTGATTACCTGACTATCGGCATTTCTTTTAACTGCAGCACCGATGCCACCCGCGGCTCCCTTGCCATGTGATGCCTCTAACAAGTTCCAAGTTGATCGATGAAAGCCATGGTCCACAACAGTGCGGGGCCATAGAAAGAAGTTATGTTTATTTCTATATTGTGTCGTGAGCCCATCACTTATGAAATGTATTGTTTCATAATGTCGATCTGAGGTGATATACTCTAAAACAGGCCGCATATGTGCCCATATTGCTGCAGGGCCGTGTTTCAGGTTATCTGATACTGTGCAGAAAGGCATAACTTTGTCAGCCATGTATGCGATACCGGTATGAAGACTGATCTGTCTTCTGGAGCCACCAGAGTGCATATACTGTATTTCATCTGCAAATGTGCACAGATAATTCTCTGAAAAGTCAATATGGATCATTATCTCTTCATGTGACAGCTTTTCTTTCAAAAGTTTTAGAGTTTTGTATTGATGTCTGATGTTGAAAATGTGTCGGCATGCTCTACTAATTTCACTATTTATCTCTTTAGCTAATACTTCTTTTGATCCTTGTTCTCTTTCTTTCACTGTTACGGACGCGTGCTTCTGTTTTCCATCTGCTCCCAATGGCTTTGCTATTCTGCGTGACTTCCAGGCGTCCCAAAACAGCTGGGTGCCTGCATCACCATTATATTCACTTGGTACGGTTTTTTCATTACAGTTTGGACATTTTCTGTACATGCAGCTCTTCGTGTTTTCGTCACATACTACTGTCTTCAGAAGGACATTGACATCTTTTGATACATACATGTGTGCGGCATGTGCTGTTTTTAATTTCATGAAGATATTGTCATGAAGTTTGCACATGCAAGTTTGGCGATCTTTTTCTGTAGGTTTTAACACCCAAAATGGCCGAAGCTTGCAAAACAAGCTATACGAAATTTTAGTGTTGGTCTCTGTAAGATACTTTGCATGGAGGTTTTTTAACTCATCTGTGAGTAAGCGTATTTGCTTTTTCACTTTTCTTCGTGTTATCGTGGCTTGTTTGTCTGGCTTTAATCTAGAAACATCATCTCGTTCAAACAATTCTGCCACATTGGCTTTCATTCTCAGAGCTTTCATGCACAAAGGTCGACGAACTTGTTTACTGAAGTGGCGTTTTGAAATGCCAAGGGTAGTCTGGGCAAACTTTCCAAGCCCATATTGCTTTAAGACTCTTCTGCTGACAATGAGGCTTGATATCATTTTCTTTTCCTTGTTGCTCTTTGAATTCTGATAATTTCGTCGTATGTTTTCTATCATTGCTTTGTACAAGATGTATGACTTACCCATGAACTTTCCTTGCTCGCTCTGCTTTTCAATGAAATCTTTTTTGGACTTTGATTTTAGTCTGTTAGCTCGTTTCTTATACTTTTCTGTTAGTCTAAATTGCCATATCAGCTTGACTTTCAGCTTTTCATTGTCACGATAACATTTGGACATTTCTTTGTTTTTCTTCTTCCTGTGACTTCTCTTCATTGCATTTGCTCTGATGTTCTGTTCCTGTACTTGCAGTATTGGGGGATATTCGTCTGGTGAATTTGGAGGGGTTAAGATATCATTCGTAGATTTCTGTCTCTTACGGAATTCTCTTGAATGTTGGCGCCACCGTTTCCGTAACTGTCTTTGTTCCCTTGGTTGCATATCATTAATAGACCTTAGTTTTCCCTCTACTTTTCGTTTCTTGTTTCTTTCTCTCTCTGTTTGTTTGTAGTGTTCATGCACTTCTGTGTTTCCCCTTTGTCGGCGTCTCCAATTTGCCATGCGCTCTTTAGCTGTAAGTCCCATTGGTGCAGTAATCTCTATCAAAGACGTATGTTTAATGTCTGTAATATAATCGCACAAATCGCAAGCTCGTTTTGCCCAATTGTTTTCACTTAGAAGCAGATACCGCTGTTTGCAAACAAACCATAAAACAATCTTTCTGCTGTCCCAAGTGCTTTGTCTAAGACATCCGACGACTTTTTACAAACTGAAACAAAATATAATAATGTGCAAGTCGTATGTCTTTATGGGTGCTTCATGTACGCAGTTGTTCCGAATATGTTTTGACTTGTATTTTAACTAATTACATTGACATACTTCATTTATGTATTTTCATTTAATAATATGTGATTATATATGTAGACTATATATTCATACATGCATAAATAACACTTAATGATCATTGCCGCCATTACCGTTACGACATCGTACTTATCGTTACGAACATGCCCGTAACGGTATTGACTGTAACGGTAATGACAACATTGAAGGAATATACATGTGGTACATCTATGTCAAGTGTTAAAATGGCGGCAGGACTGGTTTCCTATGCAGTACACACGGTTTGTGCATATGGAACAACAACATATAGTGAACTATCATTTACGGGCATATAGGAGGATGAACGGTAATGATGGTTCAACAATATATGGATAATACAGTGAGAACTTACTTCTTATTTCTTCTTCTAAAACATCCGACAATCCCTCAAGGTCTTCTCTTTCAAACATTCGCGCATAAGCTAACTTGAATGACGTCATAATTAGAGAGGATTCAAGATAGACAACTGTGTTCTTATCAAATTATGACAACGTAACGGTAATGATACAAAATAGCGGGACATGTGTATTTTCTGTTATATTTATCTTGGATTGAGATATATATGTGTAATATTAGATGAATATAAAAGTATGACATCTCACAAAAAGTCATGTATGTGTTTATCTATATTATGTCCGATTAAAGGACGGAACATTTCTAATTTTTCACACAAGGGTACCATAGGGACATAGTGTTTGTACCCAAGTGGGTAAAGTATGAAATTAAAATAAAAGATGTAGAGATTATTCTGACTGTTTTAATGTTCTTAAATGGTGACACAAGGTGTGCACATATTCCGATATTATTGTGTTTTACGTGGACTACTTTCTATGTGTGTTACAAGTTTAGTAAAGAACGGTTGCGCTACTTTTATTTCATCGTTTTACAATGCAAAATAAGTCCGATGTTATTGTGTTTTACGTGGACTACTTTCTATGTGTGCTATAAGTTTAGTAAAGAACAGTTACGCTACTTCTATTTCATTGTTTTACAATGCGTATACAGTCGACAGTGATTGATTTGGGTGGCTTGAGCTGGGAGAAAGCTAGTTTTCCATAATGGCAGCTATTAGATGTTAATGGATAGCGCCATTAGTTTGAGGAAACTTCCTGTAATTTCTCCGATTTCCTCTCTCTCTCTATGATTGTACTTTTTGGAGATATTTTTGGATATCAATATTTCATACATGGGAATTGTACACTTTCGAATGATATGTAGCATACTGTAAATATAGAGGTAGGATAGGATAGTTGCATGTTGCATGCACATTGTCTTCTAGTAAACTGTAGGATACTATTTATTCGCGAGATGTTATATTTCGCTAATTTTCGCGCTATCTAAGTTGATCGCGAATTAATGACTCTCGTGAATAATAATGTGCCGGGATGTAGAGTTATATCCGTAAACATGTACATTATATAAAAATAGTGAGTCAATATAAGTATAGGCCATCTACAGTCACCTTCATTTTTCGCGAAACATCACGAATGCACGAATTCAAAACGCAGTGAATTGAGGTCAGACGGTGTTATTGATATAGTGGTCTGGGATTGGTTGAAAAAGTGTAGGGAAGCCCTTAAGAGTTATTGATACATGAACTGATTGGCTGAGTAGGTATTGTCACAAATAGTGAACATGACTTCTAAATATTAAAATACAATATATGAGCTGCATTTTGGAATATTTAAAAATATTTGCAGACAATATGGTGACAAATAAACAGCATATTATAAATGCAGGTGTCAGTGCAACATTCACCACTAAATTACCTTCAGAGTAGGGGGTGGGTGCCTTTAGTGGGAAATATAAAAAACGCAATCGGTCAACCCCATTGAAATTTGACATTTTCCTGTGGCTCAAAGGCCAGTCTGTTGAAAACTACTGTCTTTTGTGCCAAACTATTTTGGGTGAAAATATAATGGCACTGTATGTTATAATGGTGACCTATGGAAATTGCAATAGCGGTGTCTGACCTTAATTCAAAACTGATCAAGCTCGTGAACATCGCGAAATAAAGTGTTCGCGAAATGATAGTATTTTACAGTATTCATATTGCAGACAGTATGTGTGATATGGATATGGATTGTCACACGGCGTGAAGTCGAGTGCCGTGTGTCACATTTTCTAGGGTTGTCACATTGGCATGTCTCCTGGGTATACGGATTACCGCTGATATAACCGATACCGGTGTATTTGTGTTTCAAGAAAAGGTCTTGCAAATAGTGTTTACTCTTATTGTATGCAACATACATGCAACATGAACCCGTGACACTCAGGGATGATAGGATACAGTGGTATACAAGTCAGCGACCGTAACCACTCGACCACAGGGGCGGTCCGCACCTACTGACTTTAAAGACAGAATAACAATTTATTAATAAAATCCTATTATTTTATGCTTTCCATTAAAATGTAGAAATTTATCAGTGAAATAAAATGTGTTACTCCCCATGTTGAAAGCAGCGGAATGACACATTTTATTTCTCACTGCTTTGCACGTGTCGTACCTGCAATACCAGCGGCTGCATGTTGAAATGTCATCAAAGCGGACGCGTTCGGACTCAAGCTGTCAGTGACGTCATTTATGAAACGTCATTCATGGTCGTCTAAACACGACGTTCTAGCATCATTTAGCGCACGGTTGCATCCTTTTCTGTCATAAAAAACCATGTTCAGCCCAAATTAAACAACTTTACTAACGCCACTAAGTGATAATAATGTTTTTCAATGTTCATTCAGTGAAATATAATTCATTCATACACTGAAACAAACAATTATTCTCGTATTACCCATATGTCATTACAGGTTGTATATACGTAAATAGGCAGAAGTGCATCCGCGGTTGAATGTAGTCCCAATAACTAATATAGTTAATTTTTCTTTTTGGTAAAAACTAAAAATGCATTTTCATAACAAGTAGTGTATAGTTTTTGTATTTTTTGAGAAAATTATGTGACTTGAGAAGATTTCAGACTAGTTGATGTGTATAAAAGATGTGGTATAAGAAGTCAGGCCATTGCAAGGTGAAGGTTGGTATACAGTATTATTTGGCGGAGGAATACAGTGTGTAAACACAGTGACGTTATTCACAGGCGAGCACTGGTTATTTGAACCTTAAAATTTGAAATATTCTTGGTGTGTTAAGGGCTGATTTGAATACCTCTTCACAGTGCATGTGGTATCAGAAGAAATGAAAGATTGGAAATATAAATGAACAGACTGTATGTTTTTACTTTTTACTATGTATTTAATAGGCAATTTATTTGTTTTACAACCTACATGGTTATTCCTGGAGAAACAACTGGATTACAGACAGTACTTGGCACATTCTGTTATCCTGTACAGGGGGGTTATGAGAATTCCACTGTTTACGTTGTTTTATTCAAGTAGCAAGTAATTGGAGGCCAATGTCCCGTCTACCTCACTGTACACACGTTGGATGCTAATAACTGTAGAGCTTAAATATTAACTCCACCATTATGACCGATTGATTCAGAAATTGAACTAAGCCCCCGATGAATCCAAATAACACGATGAAATTACTTTTAACCGGAAAGCTCTAATAAGGATATCCCCGGGAGGAAGTCAGTTCTGTGAACAGTTTGAAGTCATTTTCCTGTTATTAGAGTGTCACACTTTCTAAAAGAATTGCTATCATGCGATTGTATTCCTTACAAGACGAGTATTACCACAGGTTTGTAGTCACGAAATCAATCATTTTAAAGATAATTATCTTCCCATTAAAACAAAACGAAATTAAGGATATAAACTATATAAGCTCTGCTTCCATTTGAATCCTTTCCTGCACGTAAAAGAACCAGAGGCGACTCTGGAATGGGTCTCTCTCTGTGTATCATTGCACTATCCTCCAAAATCTAAAATGACTAATATCTTCAGGAGGCGTCGCTCATATGGGCAACCGGTAGCGACGATAAATAAACGTAAAAAAAACGAATCCTTTCCTATATGTAAATATTTAAATATCATGTATAAATTAAAAGAACTATTTACAGGTGGTAATAATGAAATAATTAGAAAATTTAGTGTTTTTATTTATAAAGCTTTTTATAATACGGACATTACATTTTGTTTTCTTTGGTTTTACGCCTGCATCAGCACCATTGTGGGCTATATCGCCGGCGGGCAGTTTACCTAACAACACCAAATAATATATAATGAGACTTTGTGTTTATCTTACATTGATGAAATAAATAGAAATTCAGTGAGTTTATGTACAGGGATATTGTAATACAATCATTATATAATCATGTTGTATTGCATACTTTGCCTTCTCCACATAATTGTCACCACTATTTGTTAATAGTTTGTATGCATATTGTTGTCATATTGACCTACTGGAGTTTGAAAAAAATATCTTCAAATACCTATATACTTACTTCTTTGAGTTCGTGTACATGTATTTTGTGTATTGCAATATATACATATTCTTTGATTTCTGGGTACATATGTATACCATGTCTGCGAGTCAATGGCACTATGCTTTAGATGAACGTTTACTAATGCAAATTCAACCAAAGGTGTCACTAATATAACACACAATGGACTTAATTAAACACACAAATCGAGCCACATCAAACGCACATGACATTTTAGGCATTTTAGATTTTTTCCTCCACAATTCTTAGTTTAAACTTTATTTATTTTACAACGATTGCGAAACAAGCCCTAACAACTTATGTTAATCACTCGTTTGCGCGGATGAAATCGTATATGTGGTCTTCGTGTGGGAGGAAATCGGAGTACCCGGAGAAAGCCCACATGTCCGATCTGGCGACCACCCTACCATATAACATACTTCCCGGTCAGAGGATCGAACCCGGGTTGCATTGGTGAGAAGCGATCGTGCTAACCACTGCGCTAATCCGACATCCCAATTCTTAATGTATGGATATTTTGAATTGCGTAAATCGTGCATTACTTTCTTTAGCCCGGGTACTAAACATTTTAATAATATACTGACACCAACATGAAACTATGCACTTGCCGTGTGTGTGTTTTTACGTTTATTTATCGTCGCTACCGGTTACCCATATGACCGACGCCCCCTGAAGAGATTAGTTATTTTAGAGTTTGGAGGATAGTGCATGATACAGACAGAGACCCATTCCAGAATCTCCTCTGGTTCTTTTACGTGCACGGTGTAAAGCACCGACACGAGACCTCGGTTTAACGTCCCATCTGAAAGACTGTTAATTTTATTAGGGTCAGACGGGGGATCGAACCTGCGATCCCTGGATTACCAGTCCAGCGTGTTACCACTGGACTACATATCCCTCTGCACTTGCCGTAGAGTGAGGTTAACTTTATATCCTTAATAAAAAATATAGGCAAATTTGGCATCAAAATGTGAGAAATATTGGGTAAATTAGTGCAATGTGTGAAGGATTATTTTAAATCCATAATTTTAAAACGTGTAACGAATAAATGAGGCCCGATATACACGTGCACAGTGTTTGTATGGTGTCAGTGTATCTCACACTTCTTGAAGGAAAAAAGATCAAGTAAAAGTGTCGTGGGTAGTTTCCGATTGGTATGCAATCAAGTAAAAGTGTCGTGGGTAGTTTCCGGTTGGTATGCAATCAAGTAAAAGTGTCGTGGGTAGTTTCCGGTTGGTATGCAATCAAGTAAAAGTGTCGTGGGTAGTTTCCGGTTGGTATGCAATCAAGTAAAAGTGTCGTGGGTAGTTTCCGGTTGGTATGCAATCAAGTAAAAGTGTCGTGGGTAGTTTTCGGTTGGTATGCAATCAAGTAAAAGTGTCGTGGGTAGTTTCGGTTGGTATACATTCAAGTAAAGTGTCGTGGGTAGTTTCGGTTTGTATGCAATCAAGTAAAAGTGTCGTGGGTAGTTTTGGTTTGTATGCAATCAAGTAAAAGTGTCGTGGGTAGTTTCGGTTGGTATGCAATCAAGTAAAAGTGTGGTGGGTAGTTTCGGTTGGTATGCAATCAAGTAATAGTGTCGTGGGTAGTTTCGGTTGGTATGCAATCAAGTAAAAGTGTCGTGGGTAGTTTCGGTTAGTATGCAATCAAGTAAAAGTGTGGTGGGTAGTTTCGGTTTGTATGCAATCAAGTAAAAGTGTGGTGGGTAGTTTCGGTTTGTATGCAATCAAGTAAAAGTGTTGTGGGTAGTTTCGGTTTTTATGCAATCAAGTAAAAGTGTCGTGGGTAGATTCGGTTTTTATGCAATCAAGTAAAAGTGTCGTGGGTAGTTTCGGTTGGTATGCAATCAAGTAAAAGTGTCGTGGGTAGTTTCGGTTTTTATGCAATCAAGTAAAACTGTCGTGGGTAGTTTCGGTTTTTATGCAATCAAGTAAAGTGTCGTGGGTAGTTTCGGTTTTATGCAATCAAGTAAAAGTGTCGTGGGTAGTTTCTGTTGGTATGCAATCAAGTAAAAGTGTCGTGGGTAGTTTCGGTTTTTATGCAATCAAGTAAAAGTGCGTGGTAGTTTCGGTTTTTATGCAATCAAGTAAAAGTGTCGTGGGTAGTTTCGGTTTTTATGCAATCAAGTAAAAGTGTCGTGGGTAGTTTCCGGTTGGTATGCAATCAAGTAAAAGTGTCGTGGGTAGTTTCGGTTGGTATGCAATCAAGTAAAAGTGTCGTGGGTAGTTTCGGTTGGTATGCAATCAAGTATTAGTATCGTGTGTAGTTTCGGTTTTTATGCAACCATTGTTGTAAGAAGTGGACGCATAAGACGCGGTATATTTGGTATATTTCTATCTCGGCACGTTCATGTATTGCAGACATACACAATTAGTACATTGTATGTCCAACTTCAATGACGTTAACCTTCTACTCCAGACATATTATCTCTATTCCTCGTGATTGCAAGAAATGTGTACATATTGGCTTAGCTGGAATTGTATCTCGTAATAGCAAGCATAGCAAAGTACGTTCATTGCGGGTCAGTGGTTCAGTTGTTAGCACGCTAGACTGCGAACTCGGGGGTCGCAGGTTTGATCACTCATCTACCCTTAGTAATATTAGCAGTCTTTCGATTTGTGAATAGCGCCATATTTTTCAATGTATTAATCTATCACTATCCTCCAACACTAGCCTCCAGCAATATCCTCCAACACTATCCTACAACAATTTCCTCCAAACACTATCCTCCAACAAACAAAAGACTAATATATACTTCTGGTGATGTCGCCACCATTAACCACGGTGGGGGAGAAATAAATTTCATAATTTCTCCTTAAAGATGCGTTCATGTAGTTGTATGTCTATACAAACATTAATATCACTCTATATATAGCTTTCGGTTTCTTTTCGGTACCGTCTCCGTAGCCAAGTGGTTAAGGCGTCCGCCTACGGAGCGGGAGGTCGAAGGTTAAAATCTCGTCAGGGGTTCGTTCTGATATGGTGAGCCGCCGGCTAGTTACATAATGGTTACCGATTGCCTACCAGCCTGACGTCTGGCACACAAGCATAGGATTCGGGAAGTACTGATGTTCATAAAAGAGAGGTGTCTCATAAGTCAGAAATGGCTGGCCCTTTAAATAGGGGTGACACTATTATAAACAAACACACACTTTATATAGCTTTCGGTTCTAATCCTTTTTTTATTCATGTATCTAAATTGTGTTTAAAACTGTATATTTGTATATGTTGTATGGTTTGAAATAAACTTTGTTTAAACTAAGAGCTAACGGCCCGTGTACAGCACGGTCCAAATACAAAACGGCACGGGGCTGGAAATGGTCAACTACTGAAATACATAGCATTGGTCGCTTTGACGATTATTGTTGACAGTTTTGACAATTTCCGGGCCGTTTTGTACGTGGACCGTTTTGTCCATACAGACCTAATCAACTTGTAAAAACAATAGAAGCAATCGACACCACAGAGTGCAATTCATATTAATATAAATCAACATCTTGCTACAATTTAGGTGTACGGTAGATAAATACAATCGATAAATAAGTCTCGGGGGGAATAAGTAGAATTATTGGTAATTACAGTGTTGTCTTAACACAGAGAAATTGGAAGTACACATGATTAATTATTGTAATGTCCTGGTCAACGGCCCATCTGGATAGTGTGTATTGTATATTGTTTTATGTGCATACTCCTCGTATTGCATTCCCCAGGGCTCAAGTGAATTGTAAAAGCCAGAATCATTTTCAAAGTTCTAGTGATGGTATACCGTGTCAATAATGGAACAGCTCCAGTATATCTGGGAGAAATGTTTGTACCCATTCGAGGACGGTACAGACTAAGATCACAAAGTGACACTAACTTTAACATCCCAAGACGACGAACACAATTAGCCGATAGATATATGGCCGTCGTTGGACCCAAATTGTGGAACGATCTACCTAGCTATCTGAAAAACAATCGGAGGCAAGTTTCCGATCAAAACTGAAAACACATCTGTTTAGGCAATTTTATGAACGATAAGTTTGTGCTCTTTGTACAAAAATAACATATGTGATGATATAAAACAGTTTAAATACAATATTTGTGTTCAATAAGATCAAAGTTCGACTTTATAAGTATTGGATTGATGAGTGAAGTGTTGTATGAGCATTCTCTTGGGTTCGAGCTCTGTCGTGTGGTGATGGGCGGATCACTGTACCGGCCCATTCACTGTACTGGCCACATCACGGTTGTCAGTCTTACGGCGGTGTTTGGGTCTATGGTTCATATTGCCACTTTTATCGTTAATCCAATCACTCACTTATATACTGAATGGTGTAGATATTATGATAAAATATGTTCTTATCCAATTATTAGAATCCTAGTTATATCTATATATGTATACATTTTTATTTATATTTCCATATAGTATTGTCATGGGTAAATGTTTAAAATTGCATCTGTAATTGTGAAGCGCAATAGAATAATATTTAATTTTTGCGCTATATAAATGCTATGTATTTGTATTTATAAGGTAGTCAGTGTTCCTCTTTCTGAATTTTTGTTTGCGCTACTGCTGTCGCCAATTGAAAACAACTGGAGTAAATTTGAATATAATTCACAGATAAATATTTGAAGCCATGTATTTGACAAAACATGTGCCAATAAAAAAAATTCTAGTGTAAGGTCGGATAGAGAGTTGTGTGGTTTACGTTTATTTATCTTTGTTATCGCTATGAGCGACGCCTCCTGGAGAGATTAGTCGTTTTTGTAGGATAGTACAATGATACAGACAGATACTCATTCCAGAGTCTCTTCTGGTTCTTTTACGTGCACACTGTACAGCACCGACACGAGATCTCAGTTTAAAGTCCCATCTGGAAGACTGTTAATTTTATTAGGGTCAGACGGGGGATCGAACCTGCGATTTACGAGCATACTGTTTCACACCGTGTATTGTAATGACATAGTGATATAGACAAATGTAGAAGCAGTTTACGAACAAACTGTTTCACGCCGTGTATTGTAATGACATAGTGATATAGACAAATGTAGAAGCAGTTTACGAACATACTGTTTCACGCCGTGTATTGTAATGACATAGTGATATAGACAAATGTAGAAGCAGTTTACGAACATACTGTTTCACGCCGTGTATTGTAATGACATAGTGATATAGACAAATGTAGAAGCAGTTTACGAACATACTGTTTCACGCCGTGTATTGTAATGACATAGTGATATAGACAAATGTAGAAGCAGTTTACGAACATACTGTTTCACGCCGTGTATTGTAATGACATAGTGATATAGACAAATGTAGAAGCAGTTTACGAACATACTGTTTCACGCCGTGTATTGTAATTATGTTTACGAATATACAGTTTCAAGCCGTGTATTGTAATTATGTTTACGAACATACTGTTTCACGCCGTGTATTGTAATGACATAGTGATTAGACAAATGTAGAAGCAGTTTACGAACATACTGTTTCACGCCGTGTATTGTAATTATGTTTACGAATATACAGTTTCACGCGGTGTATTGTAATGACATAGTGGTATAGACAAATGTAGGAGCAGTTTACGAACATACTGTTTCACGCCGTGTATTGTAATGACATAGTGATATGAAATGTAGAGCGTTTACGAACATACTGTTTCACGCCGTGTTTGTAATTATTTTACGAATACAGTTTCGGTGTATGTATGACATGTGTATAGACAATGTAGGAGTTTACGAATACTGTTCAGCCGTGTATTGTAATATGTTCGAAATACAGTTCAGCGTGTATTGTAATGACATAGTGGATAGACAAGTAGGGCGTTACGAACATACTGTTTCCGCCGTGTTTTATTTGTTTAGAATATAAGTTTACGCGGTGTATTGTATGACTAGGTATAGACAAATGTAGGGAGTTTACGAACAATGTTTAGCCGTGTATTGTAATGACATAGTGATATAGACAAATGTAGAAGCAGTTTACGAACATACTGTTTCACGCCGTGTATTGTAATGACATAGTGATATAGACAAATGTAGAAGCAGTTTACGAACATACTGTTTCACGCCGTGTATTGTAATGACATAGTGATATAGACAAATGTAGAAGCAGTTTACGAACATACTGTTTCACGCCGTGTATTGTAATGACATAGTGATATAGACAAATGTAGAAGAGTTACGTACTGTTTCACGCCGGTATTGTATGACATAGTGATATAGCATGTAGAAGCAGTTTACGAACATACTGTTTCACGCCGTGTATTGTAATGACATAGTGATATAGACAAATGTAGAAGCATTGGTGTTTGTGACTAGTGATAAGACAATGTAGAAGCAGTTTACGAACATACTGTTTCACGCCGTGTATTGTAATGACATAGTGATATAGACATATGTAGAAGCAGTTTATGAACATACTGTTTCACGCCGTGTATTGTAATATGTTTACGAATATACAGTTTCAGCCGTGTATTGTAATTATGTTTACGAATATACAGTTTCACGCGTGTATTGTAATGACATAGTGGTTAGACAAATGTAGGAGCAGTTTACGAACATACTGTTTCACGCCGTGTATTGTAATTATGTTTACGAATATACAGTTTCACGCGGTGTATTGTAATGACATAGTGGTATAGAAAATGTAGGAGCAGTTTACGACATACTGTTTCACGCGTGTATGTAATGACATAGTGATATAGACAATGTAAAGCAGTTTACGAACATACTGTTTCACGCCGTGTATTGTAATTATGTTTACGAATATACAGTTTCAGTGTGTTGTGTGGGTTTGTTGTTAGCCGGTTTGTTTTGTTTGTTGTTCACGCGGTGTATTGTAATGACATAGTGGTTAGACAAATGTAGAGCGTTTACGAACATACTGTTTCACGCCGTGTATTGTAATTATGTTTACGAATATACAGTTTCACGCGGTGTATTGTAATGACATAGTGGTATAGACAAATGTAGGAGCAGTTTACGAACATACTGTTTCACGCCGTGTATTGTAATGACATAGTGATATAGACATATGTAGGAGCAGTTTACGAACATACTGTTTCACACCGTATATTGTAATGATATAGTGATATTGCAAAATGTAGGAGCAGTTTCCTATGCAAGTTTTACTGGTTACTGTTTACATGTTTCATTATGCTATTTCATGTTTTAATTTGTTGAGGGCCTCATGGTATATTGCCTTAATTGTTTAAATGAGTTCTCTCGTTAAATAAAGGCATCTTCGTTCTTCTCAGGGTGACAACATCCTGTATCCTTTCTTTCGAAGGATGTTCCTTTTAAGGCCACAACCTCCACCATTTGTCAGCTCACAACAGCAATAATGGTTCCGGTGTCTTCGCTGGGGTCCTAGTCGCTATCTAGAAGTCACGACCCACCGTCTCCTTGAAGGAGCCGTCTCCAGCACCGAGCATTGCTGTCTCGCCAAGTAGGTAAGTTAGTAAGTATGTTGACACTAGTATAGTATAATACAGTATATTCCTGCTGCGAGCTGTGCCTATGTCACGACGTGCACGTTGTGGAGGAAATACCTGGGGTTTATAGTCCCATATCCGTGGGGCCTTTTATATTATGATAGCGAATGAACTCTCGACCCTTGAATCCAAAGTATAAGTAATTAAATTGGACAACTGATCCTTCAAAACTGCTGTTACGAATATCGATTTCGGATCACTCTTGCCGGGACAAGAATCGCATTCATATCCCAAAGCTAGTTTCACATATGAAACTATTCAAATATGGTGATATTTGGTTTTGAATTCTTTTGACGAAATGGTTCAAATAATTATATCCGTCGATATATGTATTCAGACACGTAGCTCTTATAAGGCACCGGTCTGCAGATTGTCACAGAAAGTAAAAAATATATATAAATCGCCAAAAGTGCAATAAAATATGTAGGGGGTTGGGTGTGGGAGCATGACACGTGGTTGGATTATCAACTTGGAGGAGATCACATGCATTCTGCACAACAGAAACAGTCAAATTCAAATCTGACATTTTAATATTCAAGACGTAAATTTAAATGCGACAGAGTGCACCATTGGCGTTATAGGAATAAAAAATGTCCGGGATAGCATCATCTAACATGCCCCCAGACACATCGGGCGTACACATCCAAAACCACTAGCTACGCCCCTGCTATTAATTTTTTCTGCGTAATGTTCCGTCCGCGGGTGTAGTTTGTATCGTTATTAAAGTCTCATTTATGCACATACATATATAATACAAACACAAAAAGAAACATATAAACAAGGCACAGTAGCTAATTTCAATTAAATACGGTTTCAAATAAAATAACGTATGCAACATTGAAACGAAAGAGTTAACCATACAAGCAGGTTGCATTATCCTCAAATATACATGTATGTACATACTATAAATAGGTCACTATGTTCAAAGATATAGAGGAGACTTGTGTCTATTAGTGAATGATAGAATTAGGTGCGAAACGTCCGGAGTTCGAGTCCGGCTGGAGCCGTTACGATTGTGCCCTTAGGCAAGGCATTTAAATTCTACGTTGCCTCTCTCTCTCTACCTCGTTGCGATGGATTCCATCAGGAATGTTGTCTCGAGAGTGATTAATAGATGTTGTAAGAACTTGTTCCGCAATCGAGCTAAAAATAATTTGTATAAACTAAGCTTGGGTTACCATTACGGCTTCTAGTAACGTACTCGAATTGTATAATATAATTATGTAAACCTACTTTTATCTATGAAGCATACTTGGATATATTACCGTCTAACTTGAGATTATTTCTAACTCGAATGAGGACTTCTGCCCAATCGCTTAGATTCATAATACATGTAGATTCGTTAAAAATAGAGTACAGAGAAATTAGCGTTTTTGTCAATGTTGCAATGGTAGAGATATTGATGATGAGTATCATTTTATTTTAATTTGTCCGTGTTCTTCAGATTTGAGGAAATAAGTACTATTACATGGGACCAATCATGTATATATGTTGTATTTTAAAGAACAGTCATAATAGAAACGTGTTATTAAGCTTGGCTCGTTTTTTTAAATTAAGAATGCGTTAAAGCAGCATTATATCGCAATAAAGAATGCTTTGGGTAAAATATAAATACTAATGTGTGTGTGTTTATAAAAATCGAAACAGTCGCTTAGAAACGATACAATTCCAATAAATTTAAACCGTCGTATACGCGAATTTGTTTATCAACACATGAAATTTAAGCACGCACAATGCGCATGCGTGAAACAACAGAGGATGTAGAAAACAACGTATATATTTTGAACATGAAAGACTATCTATCTATATTCCTCTAATGTCGAACCCTCGCGGGGATGTAGAAATGTCCCTAAAGACTTAGCTAACAGAGGTATGAATCAACATATCAAGTAATTTAATTAAAAAAGATAACGTGGGACACATGGGGACGATGCATTCCGTGCGTGACCGATCGACTCGGAAAGTCCTACTTTCAGTT
Organism: Archivesica marissinica; assembly: GCA_014843695.1. Classification (NCBI taxonomy): domain Eukaryota; kingdom Metazoa; phylum Mollusca; class Bivalvia; order Venerida; family Vesicomyidae; genus Archivesica; species Archivesica marissinica. Next base: position 25,238,246 of record CM026390.1, read on the forward strand.
TCGAGTTTGTTTTATCGCAAAAAACACTGTTTACCAAATGAACATAAGCATACAAAGTATAATGTTAGAATGTGTAGCAGCATTGCTACCCATACGTAAAAAATGAATTTTTCAAATATCTTTTATTTCATACGATGTAATGCTGCTTTAAATCATAGGAACTCTTCTTTTCTAAGTACACCAACACAATAGCTAGAATGTTCATCCTCGATATTAAATTAAAATATAGTAGCAAGACGATAATTTTATTGATCACTTGTGTATACATGTACTTGTTTATTTGTATTATTTTATACAAATTTATTTTAGCTCGTTTGCGAAACAAGTTCTTTCAACTTATATTAATCACGCTCGATACCTCATTCCTGATGGAATCCATCGCCATGAAGGAGAGAGAAGAGGCAATGTGGAATTTAAATGCCTTGCCTAAGGGCACAATCGTAACGGCTCCAGAGGGGCTCGAACTCCGGACCTTTCGCACCTGAAGCGAACGCGCATCCACTGCGCTATCACGGCTTCCACTATTTGTATTATAATTGTATATTGAAAATGTTGATTGTTTGAACATAATCTATGTCACAATTAATGTAGACAAAAAGCTGACAAGGTTGGCTGCGTGGACGTCGTTGTTGTTGTATGTATGTATGTTCCATTAATGTCAAACACCTTGCGGGGACGTATACATGTTTTCCTGGGCAAGCTTAGCCGACCAAAGTGGTTAACCAGTACTAAACAATGTGTGTGTGACGTGCCTTGCTCAATGACCGAGTATCGAACCCGATTCCAAATCCGACGCTCTACCACTGGACCACGGATGCCACACCATATACATGCATGTATAGGATTTACTGGTGTTGTCTGCTAATTCTTATATGATTTACTGATTTCGTCTGCTAATTCTTATGGGATGTACTGGTGTCGTCTGCTAATTCTTATGGGATGTACTGGTGTCGTCTGCTAATTCTTATGGGATGTACTGGTGTCGTCTGCTAATTCTTATAGGATTTACTGGTGTCGTCTGCCAATTCGTATAGGATTTACTGGTGTCGTCTGCCAATTCTTATAGGATTTACTGGTGTCGTCTGCTAATTGACGGATAATAACTATACTTCTAGTAGTACGTCCCATTTGACCAGTACCAGGATGCTGTCTCTATATCAATTCGCAATTGATTTAAACGAAATCTCCTCCCAAACATCTTCATCAATTTTGGAGCACTTATACGAAATATTGCGAGAATGTTTCTGACAACGGTCAGATAAATGATTAAAATGGGCTAAAATGTACTTTTTTTGTATGATCGAATGGGCTTTACGGAAGTCGTGATAGCGCAGTTGATGCGCAAGGTCCGGAGTTCGAGCCCCGCTGGAGCCGTTACGACTGTGCCCTTAGGCAAGGCATTTAAATTCCACATTGCGTATTCTCTCTCCCTCGTGACGATGGATTACATCAGGAATGAGGTCTCGAGAGTGATTAATATAAGTTGTAAGAACTTGTTTTGCAATCGAGCTAAAATAAATTTGTATAACTAATGGGCATTGTCTGACATGCCATTGCGGTACCACGAATTTCGGTAAGCTTTGCTTAATAAAATTGTTTTTCAGATGGGACGTTAAACCGAGGTCTCGTGTCGGTGCTTTACACCGTGCACGTAAAAGAACCAGAGGAGACTCTGGAATGGGTCTCTGTCTGTATCATGCACTATCCTCCAACAATCTAAAATGACTAATCTCTTCAGGATTAATGTTGCACCCTTTTCGTCCAATTTTCTGAAAATCGCGAGATTGAAATTTTAGGAGTAATTTCTATCGCAGAATCGCCATTAGGTTATTGTGGCGACTGGCAGCGTGTCCCCTCCGACTTAGCTCAAGTGAAATGATTAGTTGAATCTGAGATGTTAACTCAGTTTCAACCAATTACAATTGAGATTGAGCTTAAATGAACGTTTTTTAACATCTAACCCGGTATTCAAAATATGTTTCGCGAGGTTATTACAAGGGCGACTCTTTATTTTTTTTACCAACATAGGCTGTCCGATTAGTGCTTAGTGATTAGTACGCTCGCTTCTCACCAATGCAACACTGGTTCGATCCTCGGACTGGGAAGTATTGAGATGGTACGGTGGTCGCGGTATTTGATATATGGGTTTTCTCCGGTACTCTGGTTTTCTCCCACACGAATGACCACAAATACGCTGTCATCTACGCCAACGAGAGTGATTAATATAAGTTGTTAAAACTTGTTTCGCTATTGTAAAATAAATAAATTTAAATTCTAACTCATTAAGTGTTTTATTCGACCTAAACATGCAATCGAATCATAACGGTCAAGCGGTGAAAATAAAATGTTGTTATTCATTCAACAAGTATAAATTTCTGGATTTCATTGGAACGAGAGTGATTAATATAAGTTGTTACATATTGTTTCGCGATCGTTGTAGAATAAATAACGTTTAATCTTTACCGAAATAGTTAAAAAAGAGACAAGCACTGCTGAGTTTAAACCTAATTTTATTTACAACGATTGTGAAACAAAGCTTTAACAATTTATATTAATCACGCTCGCTGGTGTGGATGACTGCGTACATGTAATTCGTGTAACCGGACAAACGTCACATGCGTAATAGTGTAGTGGTAGTGCGTTCGCCTCAGGCGTGAAAGGTCCGGAGTTCGAGCCCCCAACTGTAGCAGTTACGGTTGTGTCCTTAGGCCAGGCTACCCACGTTGCCTCTTCTCTCTCCATCGTGGCGATATATTTCATCAGGAATGAGATCTCGAGAGTGATTAATATAAGCTGTAGGAACTTGTTTCGCAATCGAGTTAAAATAAAATGTGTATAAACTAAATGTGATATGACTAAGTCGGGATATGCAATGTTCGCTTCTAAGAAGGATAGCTGTTTACATGCAACGATACATATTATAGACGATACGGTCTCGTGCAATGCTGACGCTATACATTAGCAATGGTGTACCATGCAGGATACGGTCTCGTGCAATGCTGACGCCATACATTAGCAATGATGTATCATGCAGGATACGGTCTCGTGCAATGCTGACGCCATACATTAGCAATGATGTATCATGCAGGATACGATATCGTGCAATGCTGACGCCATACATTAGCAATGATGTATCATGTAGGATACGGTCTCGTGCAATGCTGACGTCATACATTAGCAATGGTGTACCATGCAGGATACGGTCTCGTGCAATGCTGACGTCATACATTAGCAATGGTGTACCATGCAGGATACGGTCTCGTGCAATGCTGACGCCATACATTAGCAATGATGTACCATGCAGGATACGGTCTCGTGCAATGCTGACGTCATACATTAGCAATGATATACCATGCAGGATACGATCTCGTGCAATGCTGACGTCATACATTAGCAATGATGTACCATGCAGGATACGATCTCGTGCAATGCTGACGTCATACATTAGCAATGATGTACCATGCAGGATACGATCTGTTGCAATGCTGACGTCATACATTAGCAATGATGTACCATGCAGGATACGATCTCGTGCAATGCTGACGTCATACATTAGCAATGATGTACCATGCAGGATACGGTCTCGTGCAATGCTGACGTCACATATTAGCAATGATGTACCATGCAGGATACGATCGCATGCAATGCTGACGTTATACATTAGCAATGATGTACCATGCAGGATACGATCGCATGCAATGCTGACGTCATACATTAGCAATGATGTACCATGCATGATACGGTCTCGTGCAATGCTGACGTCATACATTAGCAATGATGTACCATGCAGGATACGGTCTCGTGCAATGCTGACGCCATACATTAGCAATGATGTACCATGCAGGATACGATCGCATGCAATGCTGACGTCATACATTAGCAATGATATACCATGCAGGATACGATCGCGTGCACTCCCAGACGTAATAAACTGTCACGAATGGTCGCTTCGGTATCTTCTCTTAACACTTTCTATATTGAGTGTCACATTGAATTACATGCTTGCGAGAGACAAATAAACTTGATAATTCACAGAGTTGTCTCGAACAATGACACGCATTAAGCATTTGATGCAGACAATTTCATTATTGGTGGTTTTGACAAGGAACATGCCACTTTTCTGTTACTAAGATTTTGTGTGTTTTACGTTTATTTATCGTCGCTACCCATATGAACGACGCCGCCTGAAGAGATTAGTCATTTTAGATTTTTGGACGATAGTGCAATGATACAGACAGAGACCCATTCCAGAGTCTCCTCTGGTTCTTTTACGTGCACGGTGTACAGCACCGACACGAGACCTTGGTTTAACGTCCCATCTGAAAGACTGTACATTTTATTAGGGTCAGGCGGGGGATCGAACCCGCGATCCCTGGATTACCAGTCCAGTGAATCTCACTGGGGTTTCGACTGAGGAAGCTATCCTGCTGGCTTGCGAAAGGAAAGGCCTACCCGGAGATACTGCTCCCGTGGTCTTCCTCCATCAATAATAACTTGAGAGTCGCCATATGACCTGACCTAAGTTGTTGGGAAAATAACACACACAAAAACAAGAACAGAGGACTCGTAGTAATACGACAATAGGCCTCCCAGAAGACCACCGCTGAAATATTATTGAACACAATTTTCATTATATTTCCTTGAACTGTGAACATTTTCCGGTCACAATTATTGGGAGGACAGAATGGATGATACATCACCCGTATGTCCCAGATTACTCTGTTAGGTGTGTAATCAAGTATTATGCTCATCGTAAAATGTATTAACTTCAGCTAAATAAAACCAATAACCGCTTTTGCTAATGATGACGTTAACATGCGCGCTAATATCCCTTATTGGCGCTGCATTAACGTATGATGCATATCCAGTATTTGATATGGCATAGTACGTACCCGTGGTTGGAGCAGAGCTGTAGGCTTAAAGCAGCATTACATCGTATGAAATAAAATATATTTGAAAAATTCAATTTTTACGTATGGGTAGCAATGCTGCTACACATTCTAACATTATACTTTGTATGCTTATGTTCATTTGGTAGACATTGTGTTTTTTGCGATAAAACAAACTCGAAACCGAAAGTAGGACTTTCCGAGTCGATCGGTCACGCACTTGTTTACAACCGGAACGCATCGTCCGCACTTGTTTACATTCGGAATGCACCGTCCCCATTTGTCATACGTTTAAATAAATTACTTGATATGTTGATTCATACCTCTGTTAGCTAAGTCTTTTAGGGACATTTCTACATCCCCGCGAGGGGTTCGACATTAGAGGAAGATAGATAGATAGTCTTTCATGTTCAACATAATTATATACGTTGTTTTCTACATCCTCTGTTGTTTCACGCATTTCGTGTGTTGATAAACAAATTCGCGTATACGACGGTTTAAATTTATTTGGAATTTTATCGTTTCTGAGCGACTATTTCGATTTTTGTAAACACACACACATTAGTATTTATATTTTACCCAAACCATCCTTTATTACGATGTAATGCTGCTTTAAGGTTGTATATACATAAATAGGCGGACGTGCATCCGAGGTCGAATGTAGTCCCAATAACTAATATAGTTCATTTTTCCTTTTGGTAAAAATACATTGCATAGTTTTTGTGTTTGTTTTGTGAAATTATGTGCATTGAGAATACTTCAGACTAGTTGATGTGTAGGAAAGATGTGGTATAAGAAGTCAGGCCATTGCAAACTAATTTACGACATTCCGTATGCAAGCTGGATAGCTTACTAGTTTACACACATTTATGTTAGCTCGATTGCGAAACAAGTTCTTACAACTTATATTAATCACTCATGACCTCATTCCTGATGGAATCCATCACCACGAGGGAGAGAGACGAGGCAAGGTGGACTTTAAATGCCTTGCCTTCGGGCACAATTGTAACGGCTTTTGCTGGGCGCGAACGCCGGGTCTTTCGCACCTGAAGCGAATGCGCTACCACTGCGCAATCGCATCGCATCTTCCACGATAGTTTACTGACATGAAAGAATTCGACACCAAAAGTGTGTTTCAAACATAACAACTCGGTCCCGGATATTAGCAAAACGAGCCTCACTGGAGCGGTTACGAGTGTACCCTTAAGCAAGGCATTTAAATTCCACGTTGCCTCTTCTCTCTCCCTCTTGGCGATGGATTCCATCAGGAATGAGGTCTCGAGAATGATTAATACTTTCTCTATTTTTCAGCTTTTACATTACTATATTATTCCAATGTGCAGTTCTCACTTATAGTGCTATCTTTTGATTGCATTTGAGTGTATATATGTTGAGGGCCTCATGGTAGATTAACTTTTGTTAAATGAGTACTCTCGTTAAATAAAGTCTTTATTATTATTATTATTATTAATACAAGTTGTAAGAATTTGTTTCGAAATCGAGCTAAAATAAATTTGTATCCACTATCAGCCAACTAACTGCCGTGAGTAAATCGCTTAAAGATAGCATCACTGCGATCAATATGTGAGCACCTTGCTCCTTAAGTTTTCACCATACGTGTGTCTATGACAAAACAGCAATCAGCAATAATTAGATCTCGTATTGATTTCTACTTATTGAATATTCTTACGTGAGGGGGCTGACTTTAAAGTACCATTACGCGCTTACTGTGTGTCATCCGTGGTCCAGTGGTAAGTGTGTTATCCGTGGTCCAGTGGTAGGTGTGTTATCCGTGTTCCAGTGGTAGGTGTGCCATCCGTGGTCCAGTGGTAGGTGTGTCATCCGTGGTCCAGTGGTAGGTGTGTTATCCGTGGTCCAGTGGTAGGTGTGTCATCCGTGGTCCAGTGGTAGGTGTGTTATCCGTGGTCCAGTGGTAGGTGTGTCATCCGTGGTCCATTGGTAGGTGTGTTATCCGTGTTCCAGTGGTAGGTGTGTCATCCGTGTTCCAGTGGTAGGTGTGTTATCCGTGTTCCAGTGGTAGGTGTGTCATCCGTGTTCCAGTGGTAGTGTGTTATCCGTGTTCTAGTGGTAGGTGTGTTATCCGTGGTCCAGTGGTAGGTGTGTCATCTGTGGTCCAATGGTAGGTGTGTCATCCGTGATCCAGTGGTAGGTGTGTTATCCGTGGTCCAATGGTAGGTGTATTATCCGTGGTCCACTGGTAGGTGTGTTATCCGTGGTCCAGTGGTAGGTGTGTCATCCGTGGTCCAGTGGTAGGTGTGCCATCCGTGATCCAGTGGTAGGTGTGTCATCCGTGGTCCAGTGGTAGAGCGTCGGATTTGGAATTGATCGGTCTCGGGTTCAATACTCGGTCAGGCCACGTACATTGCTTAGTACTGGTTAACCACTTAGGTCAGCTAAGCTTGCCCAGGAAAACATGTCTGCGTCTCCGCAAAGGGTTTGACATTAATGGAACATACACATGTTGTAGTCCTATTGTTCCCACTTATATAAAATTAGGTAAAAACGGGTGTGGGAATAAGAGGATTTGTGTTGCAGTGTGTTTAAGAGTGTTTAAGATCAAATACAATCAAACGGACGGACAGACACGCAGACAGACAGCAACTATAAATATACACACCATGAACCTGTAACCACCAACAACAAGACTTTGTCCACCGCGTTTGTTGCGGACAAACTCAATTTGAACTTGTGCATTCGCCAACAATTTGGAATGGTCGTTTACCTATGAAGTGGGAATAAGAGTACTACTGGACAACAGCAAGTGGGAATAAAAGGATTAAACCATGTATGAATCCTCCTCCATACACATACATACATACTGAGGATGTGCTGCACACAGAGATATTGTTGATGTCGTTATATGGAAATATTGACTAGAAATGGCGATTACCGTTTTATCTTTCCATTTTTTAAATATATATAAAGTAAAAAGTAAAGTGTTTGTTTATTATAGTGTCACCCCTATTTAAAGGGCCAGCCATTTCTGACTTATTAGACACTTCTTTTTATGAACATCAGTATTTCCCGAATCCTATGCTTGTATGCCAGGCGCCAGGCTGGTAGGCAATCGGTAACCATTATTTAACTAGCTGGCGGCTCACCAACCGGCCATATCAGAACGAACCCCTGAAGAGATTCGAACCTATATATATTGTCCTCTCTATATCCGAATTTTTGGCTTGAAAGCCTTTTTCATGGAAAACATAAATCACCCAGCTAAGAGAGGACACTATATAATATATATTACTAGTTTAATGCTAGGAACAATCGACCCATAATTTACATTTTTTAATAATAAATAATTAAAGGAAAAACGTCGACATATATTTTGTCTATTTAAGTATCATCTAATTGCATTGTAATTTGAGCATAATACTGAACACAATGAAAATCGCACTTTAGATATTGCAGTTATTGGAAAATGAAAGCTTGGCATTCATTATGGCTGCCATTTTAAGTATTTATGATAGATATGACGTATTATTATACAAAAATGGACGTCATGTTTATCAAAATAGTGAAAACATCTGAAACTGACTCAACGGTAGTTGACTTCAAATCACTTGCACCTTAATGCTGTATGTTAGAATCTCTCTGGCGGTGTCCATTTATTTCATGTAGCTTCCCTACATTATTGTGAATGCCTATCCACCTGGCTCGTGGTAGCTCGATGGTTCTACTCTGGTGTCCGGTCTGTAATACTGCTCGGAGGGACAGCCAGGGTCTTCCCCCAAGCTGTTGGTGAAAATTGAAACTTTCATGACCCAAAATAAACAACAACAAAAAAAGCAACTAACGCAATCACAAACTAAGTAAACTTGCTAAATAGTATATAATTATGTAACCCAACAATCAGCTTTTAATAGAAATGTTATATTAAATATTTGTGTTGATAAAATTAGTATAATTTGATTTTTACTTAAACATTTTAAGTTAAAAGTCATGTGACTTGGTTAATCCAAGATGGCCGCCTGCATAAATGTCTAATGGAGATATATACCTGTCATATCTTCTTTATTTGTGATTTGCAAAATTGTTTCTCTGTATTATTTATTTTTGTGAGCTTTATTCGTTCAAGATTAACATGGGTTTTGTTGGTTTAAGATTTAACTTAACATTATTGTGAATGCCTGTCCATAAATGAACTGGCGTATGCGGAATTATTATTAACAGTCTTTCAGATGGGACGTTAAACCGAGGTCTCGTGTCGGTGCTTTACACCGTGCACGTAAAAGAACCAGAGGATATTCTGGAATGGGTCTCTGTCTGTATCATGCACTATCCTCCAACGTCTAAAATAACTAATCTCTTCAGGAGGCGTCGCTCACAGGGGGAACCGGTAGCGACGATAAATAAACGTAAAAACACACTATTATTTGTAGCTTATTGCGTATTATAGATATTCATTTACAAAATCACTAATACCATTGTAAATGGTAGCTTACACACATTATTATTAGAATGCATTGCATTTGACAAAAAAATCCAAAAAAACCCCAACTCACTATGAGGCTTTAAAATACAGCGATGCCCATCAAATTGAATTAATTTCCATATGCGTAAGTTGATCCGTAATCACATGTTTCATATTAGTCGACCGTATTACATTTATTTATCGTCGCTACCGGTTGCCCATATGAGCGATTCCTCCTGAAGAAATAAGTCATTTTATACAAATTATGTTAGGAGGTTAGTGCAATGATACAGACAGAGACCCATTACAGAGTCTCCTCTGGTTCCTTTACGTTACACGAGACCTCCGTTTAAAGTCTCATCCATATTACGGTCAGACGGGGGATCGAACCTGCCACGCCTCGCAGGATTCGCAGTCTACCGTAGGTCTTGCATATTTGTTTTATACGTTTATTTATCGACGCCCATGCATTACGCTTAACCATATTTTATAGCTTATATATATACAATACATGTATATACAAATATATATAAAATGCATTGAAAATGGCTCGACGGAAGAGAAAAAAATGGTGGTCTTTAGAGACAGGTTTTTCATATGCGGCCTTTATTCGGAGGTGGCCATTAGCACAGGTTTGACTGTACATGCATATAGTCAAACAATAATAATACAACATAGCAAAGGAAATGGGTTGGGCAACACATTCTAACAACATTACATTTAGCCCCATGACGTCATGTCTCCAACAGTATATTACTGAGAAATGTTACTTTTTGGAGGATAGTGCTATATAAAGAAGACGCTCCAATTTCAGAGGCAAACATGGTTATTTTACATACCCTGTGCATAGCAACCCATGTTATTTTACATACCCTGTGCATAGCAACCCTGGTTATTTTATATACCCTGTGCATAGCAACCCATGTTATTTTACATACCCTGTGCATAGCAACCCTTGTTATTTTACATACCCTGTGCATAGCAACCCTTGTTATTTTACATACCCTGTGCATAGCAACCATGGTTATTTTACATACCCTGTGCATAGCAACAGAGCAAACATTTAGTATATTGGCAACTTTAATACATAGCAAACATTTATTATATTGGCAACTTTAATACATAGCAAACATTTATTATATTGGCAACTTTAATACATAGCAAACATTTAGTATATTGGCAACTTTAATACATAGCAAACAAATTAGTATATTGGCAGCTTTAATACATAGCAAACATTTAGTATATTGGCAACATTAATACAGAGCAAACATTTTAGTATATTGGCTACTTTAATACATAGCAAACATTTATTATATTGGCAACTTTAATACATAGCAAACATTTAATATATTGGCAACTTTAATACAGAGCAAACATTTAGTATATTGGCAACTTTAATACATAGCAAACATTTAGTATATTGGCAACTTTAATACAGAGTAATCATTTAGTATATTGGCAACTTTAATACAGAGCAATCATTTAGTATATTGGCAACTTTAATACATAGCAAGCATTTAGTATATTGTCAACTTTAATACATAAATAGTATATTGGAAACTTTAATACAGAGCAATCATTTAGTATATTGGCAACTTTAATACATAGCAAACATTTAGTATATTGGCAACTTTAATACATAGCAAACATTTAGTATATTGGCAACTTTAATACATAGCAGTCATTTAGTATAGTGGCAACTTTAATACATAGCAAACATTTAGTATATTGGCAACTTTAATACAGAGCAATCATTTAGTATATTGGCAACTTTAATACATAGCAAACATTTAGTATATTGGCAACGTTAATACATAGCAAGCATTTAGTATATTGGCAACTTTAATAAATAGCAAACATTTAGTATATTGGCAACTTTAATACATAGCAACATTTAGTATATTGGCAACTTTAATACAGAGCAATCATTTAGCATATTGGCAACTTTAATACAGAGCAATCATTTAGTAATGTCTTAGCATTGTGTGTACCACCAGGAACCATTGTGTGTACCACCAGGAACCACTCCGAAGTGGCTGTCCGATTAGCGCAGTGGTTAGCGCGCTCGCTTCTCACCAATGCAACCCTGGTTCGATCCTTGGACCGGGAAGTATGTGAGATGGTACGGTAGTCGACAGATCGGACAGGTGGGTTTTCTCCGGGTACTCCGGTTTCCTCCCACACGAATGACCACATTTACGCTTTCATCCGCGCCAACGAGAGTGATTAATATAAGTTGTTAAAACTTGCTTCGCAATCGTTGTCAAATAAATAAAGTTTAAACTTAACCAATCCGAATTTCAAATCGGTAGTGTTATTTTATAAATACGGAAATGTGGTGTAATAAATTGCTTGTGATGTACATTCTGGAACTGTTAAAACCAATTTAAAAATGGATGTCGACATTTCGTAATATAGGTAAGATAAGTTAGATTACGACAATGTAACCCAATATTACTTTCCATACCCCAGCTTCTGATCGCTGCACAATTTTTTCCGCCAATCAGGTGCTATTAAATTGACGATGAACTATTGGCTCACAGCAAACCAATGTCTTCAATTAAAGCAAGAAAGCGAGTTTACAGAAAAATAACTCTCTGATTACCGGATATCCGGTGTCAGCGAACAGAGACAGACGAAGCAAAGAGAAACTGAGCGGGAAATATCCGATGCAAATGATGAGTTCCTGGCACGAGCCAACGAATCAGAGAAACCTATGCACGAACTGTCAGCTCAAGAGATTAAAGATCAACTAAACCCTCCGGAAATAACTGAAAGATTGCGAATTAAGGAGAAACGTGTTGGTGTACTGATCAGTGGCCCGGAGTTCGAGCCCCACTGTAGCCGTTACGAGTGTGCCCTTAGCCTGCAAGGCATTTCAATTCCACACGCCTCTTCTCACTCCCTTATGGCGATGGAATGACGTCTCGCGAGTGATTAATACGAGTTGTAAGAACTTGTTTCGCAATCGAGTTAAGATTAATTTGTATAAATTATTTCTTGTGCTAGATTCAGAGCTGTTACGTACGTTTATGATGCTAAATGTTCGTGCAGTGAATGTATGAAGAAGTGTGTTTTACGTTTATTTATCGTCGTTACCGGTTGCCCATATGAGCGACGCCTCCTGAATAGATTAGTCATTTTAGACCCATGCCAGAGTCTCCCCTGGTTCTTTTACGTGTACGGTGTAAAGCACCAACACGAGACCTCGGTTTAAAGTTCCATCTGAAAGACTGTTAATGTTATTAGGGTCAGACGGGGGATCGAACCTGCGATCCCTGGATTACCAGTCCAGCGTGTTACCACTGGACTACAGGGATCGAACCTGCACTACAGGTCAGGCTGTAGAAATTTGAATATTTAGAATTATAAGATATTTATAGATTACAGGTTTATCTAAGATGATGCAAATGAACAGTTGCTTATCGATTTTTTTTCTCAATATGGTGGTAATCTAGTAAATGGAAAAAGTAAAGGTTATTTAGATCTGGCTATAATAAGCAGGAAGCGTAAATATATTGTAAAGGAATAATATCACGCTAATGAACAGACTATGCGCCTTTTTAGAATGAGAAACAATCTGCATAATGAGGTACAGGGGTTATCTAGAGCTCGTTTATCAATTAGACTTCCGATAAAGCACAGGTGGTAGCAAACGAGTGTAATTAACCCGCCATTATCGAATGACGCGCTAATGACAATGTAAAGGTAGCTAGGAATGAGACATTACTGGTTTTTCTATTACCTCCCTTGATGGATAAAGTCAGATTTATCCCGAGATGTATATTGGTCCTTTTAGTTGGAATCCTTTGTTTTTACTGTTGTCATCTAACCAGATGTTGCGCTAGGATAAATGTAATTTTATCAAAATCATGTTAATTAAATGAACAAATTTTTACAATAAGGTATCCATTGGATATGCTAAAGGATATATGTAGAGATTTAATCATTTCATAATTATAAGAAGAGAATACAGATAAAAGTGGAAAACATGTGGTGCAAAGGAAACACCGATAAAAACAAAGGAAATCAATTAAGAGGACCAATATACTATTAGGAGTATTCAGGGGCAGTAACTGACTAATGTTTCTCATTGAACTTTGTTGTATCTTAGGTGTGATGTTGTGCAGTCCTGATGCGCATGTGTCTAACGGTTTTCATCATCATCATCATCAATCCTCTTCACCCCGGTTGGGGTATAGGGCCTTCACCACTGCTCTCCACTTGGACCGGTCCGTTGCTGCTGCTTTGGCTTCCCCCCAGGACATCCTGCTTCGGCGCAGCTCACTGTCCAGAGTCCTTCGCCATGTCGTAACTGGTCGACCTCTTTTCCGTGTGCCCTGTGGATTCCAATCCAGTGCTTGGCGTGCTATGTTGGGCTGGTCTCGTCGTAGAGTGTGCCCTATCCACCGCCACTTCCTCTGATTTAGTTTAATCATATTTTATTTCATTCTTTATATTCAATGTACAATACAACTCAAATTTACAAACAGAAGAATTAAATAAGATACATGGTACAAACATTATCAGTATGTATATATATGGAGAAGCAAAAGTGTTGGGCCACAAGTTTTAACAACATTAGTTGCGGCCCGCCCTAACATACTAGTTTGTAATTAACAAAGACACTGAATATAGTATAAGAGCATTACAATTAGGATACAAATGTTTGATTACAATTAAGGGGATAATAATGGATATGAAAAAAAGTACCAAAAAAAGAAAGAAAAGCATTAAGAAATGCAATTCGCAATTCGTCCAACGGTTGACCAATGCTATTGTTACGATGTTGCTAATCGACTATGGACAAAACTCAACCACTGGCGGTACCACTGATACCAGGCTAGCAAACACAACCAAGACTTTGTAAATTTACACAATAGTTATTTTATTCACCGAATCCCTAACAAATAACTGAGAGTAATTTCAATACATCCAACAACACTTAGTAAGCTGTCTATTTATATTGTATTAAAATAATACTTTAACAAGACAGTATTCAGCTGATTCAAATAGATAAATGGAATTCAACTTCAAAATACATAGTCTAACCCCTCTATAATATATAACTTTACTACAATTATATAGTAGATTTGTGACTCAAATTAATAAAGAAAACACAGCATTCAAACAGATCGAGTAGTGAAATTAACAGCCAATGTTACGTATATATCAAATATGTCTCTAATTATGTCCTCTCCTATATAATGTCCCCTTATAATGTCCTCATATCTTCCTCTCTAAACTGTTTGTGTGTTTTACGTTTATTTATCGTCGCTACCGGTTGCCCATATGAGCGACGCCTCCTGAAGTGATTAGTCATTTTAGATTTTAGGAGGATAGTGCAATGATACAGACAGAGACCCATTCCAGAGTCTCCTCTGGTTCTTTTACGTGCACGGTGTACAGCACCGACACGAGACCTCGGTTTAATGCCCCATCTGAAAGACTGTTAATTAAATTATGGTAGACGGGGGATCGAACCTGCGATCCCTGGATTACCAGTCCAGCGTGTTGACCACTGGACTACAGATACGTCCTCCCTAAACTGGCGAACATCGAGCTTATATACCCTCCAGACTGCCCACTGTGCGATACACAGCTTAACGTGTGCAATTCATAGTCTAACGCGTACAGAGACTGCTGCACAGTATGCGATGCACATCGCGCACTCCAGACCGTGCAATTCCCATTGGGAAATAATACTACGCATTGTGTACTGATAAAACGAACGTTGACCATTGGCCAATAAACAGTGTAAAATACCTAAAGTCCAATGGGTCTGCAATAATTTATGATTCAAATCAATAAATGAAGGCTTAATAACTAGTACCTCAAATTTCCTGTGAGGTAAAACCTCTAGAAAAAGTGTCAAAGTTCACTGACATTTTAGTTTCGAAATATAAACAGAAACGAGCGTCTGTAACTATGCAAATGACCCGGATGTAAATTTACCAACATGGCTGCCACCATTACATCACAGTGGTTAGCAGAGTTTCTAAACACAGTTTACACACAACACACGGCAATAACATGAATATTACCATACCAGCTTAACTTAAGTAAACATGGATTACAATCTTGCATGGATAAAATAGTATGACACACGTAAATAAAGGTAAGTGTGGCTAGAACATGACATATGCATATACATGTATATAATTGTTTGATCTCAAATACTGGGCTATTACAACACCATATACAGTCTATATCCGTTATGCCGAATTCCGTAGAACCGAACAAAATACTTCGACATAACCAAAGATTGACGTAGCGAAATTTGATATAAACAGATCCAGTTATATGTAAAATGATAGCGTCTGAAACGGGATTTTGATCCGACTTCGAGATAACCGGATTATTCGTCATAAGCGACTTTGACATAACGGATGTAGACTGTATTGTGTATCGGTAGTTTACCAGGTGCCGCATATTTTATTTTAAGTTATATATCTAGAATATAATATGCATGTCCAAGCCAGTTGGGTTATTATGACGTCTGCTGAAAGTGAAACTGTGACGTTAATAATTAATATGTCGTCATCAATAACAATACGTCAATAGTGTACAGACATATTAATCTTCTAATAACAATATATACTACACAATGTGTGGTTTACTTATAAATCACGTGTCTTAACGTACCTCCACACAAAAAATACCAAACACACGTTTGTAGTGAGCGAGACTCGCACTGGTGATATCGACTTGCGGTCTAGCGTTTATTTATTTATTTATTTACAGGCATGTTTAATATAAACACAATTTATGACATACAAATAATACGTATCAACATTGTATACATATCTAATCTTTTACCCTTTTTGAATTCCATATTGCCAAATAAGTTCGGACTGGGCCAGTGTAAAAATTCATAGTTTGTTGTTTATGTAAAAAAACTCTGGAAAACTGTACCCCGGAGCCAAAAACAAGCTATATAGAAATTTCTATCTTATGTAATGCATATACCCAAAACCACTATATAGAAATGTTTATCTTATGTAATGCATATCGCTTTTTTACACGTGTTCCCCTCCACATATATACTAACTGTGACACTCCATCATAGTATACAATGCAAGATAACAAACATGTTGATTAATCCCTTTTCTTCTACAAGCAACCACCCATAACTAGCCGAAAAACACATTGAACATACACATCTATGCGAATCCGAATAGCTGTAATTATCGGTCGATCTCCACCTTACGATGTTTCGCCTAGAAGTAATCACGCTATACTTTTCCCGCTAAGAAAAATCTCGTGCCTTCACGCTTGAATGGCACGCCTATGTATTGCTCCGCGATCAATATTGTGCTTATGGTTTAATCATATTTTATTGCAAATCATTATTATATATGTCATGCATAAACAGATACAATACATAATATGAACATGCAAATGGTTTGGGCCACAAGTTTTAACAACATTAGACAACGGCCCGCACCAGATTGTGCTTATGCACAGACGGATCTGTAGTCCAGTGGTAACACGCTGGACTGGTAATCCAGGAATCGCAGGTTCGATCCCCCGTCTGACCCTAATAAAATTAACAGTCTTTCAGATGGGACGTTAAACCGAGGTCTCGTGTCAGTGCTTTACACCGTGCACGTAAAAGAACCAGAGGAGACTCTGGAATGAGTCTCTCTCTCTGTATCATTGCACTATCCTCCAAAAATCTAAAATGACTAATATCTTCAGGAGGCGTCGCTCATATGGGCAACCGGTAGCGACGATAAATAAACGTAAAACACAAAATTGTGCTTATGGCAACATTAAGACATACGTTCTACACTATACTGCGTAACGTGCAGAACTTCGAAGTAATAGCCATACACAACCGTGCGGACCGTGCGGACCGTATGCTAATTCCCTCTTACAAGTCAATAGCAACTGCATTTCTCGATTTGCATGACCATTTGAAAAATTAGGTGTGTTTTTTACGTTTATTTATCGTCGCTACCGGTTGCCCATATGATCGACGCCTCCTGAAGAGATTAGTCATTTTAGATTTTTGGACGATAGTGCAATGATACAGACAGAGACCCATTCCAGAGTATCCCCTGGTTCTTTTACGTGCACGGATCACGAAATCCAAATTGAAAGATTGTTAATAATTAGGTCGAATTACCATGTCTATGTCATCTGTACGGGGCGCCATTTCCTGGCAAACTAATGCGCATGCTCAAACGGAAGGCGATATTATACCTGTTTCTTTGTCGTAGTATCGGGTAGTTACAATATACCGATAACGCGATGTCACTATGACGATAGTGGGATACGAGCGAAAGCTAGTACGATTACGATAGTACGATACGATATTACGATACTACGAGAACAATAGTGCGATATCATGATATCACGACAGTACGATGACGATGTGACAATAACGATAATACGATATCGCGAAATATCGTAGTATCGGTATCGTGTGATGATTATCGTACTCTCGTTCTACCCGATCTATCCGATATTACGATGACCTTGATGAAGCACCGTACATATAGTTTATACAAATTTATTTTAGCTCGATTGCGAAACAAGTTATTTCAACTTATATAAATCACTCTCGAGACCTCATTCCTGATGGAATCCATCGCCACGAGGGAGAGAGAAGAGGCAACGTGGAATTTAAATGCCTTGCCTAAGGGCACAATCGTAACGGCTCCAGTGGGGCTCGAACTCCAGACCTTTCGCACCTGAAGCGAACGCGCATCCACTGCGCTATCACGACTTCCAGCGTATCATATCAGCGTAAGTAGGCTAGTATACATACAGAATGAAAACATTAGTGGCGGTATGTAACAGGAAATGGAGTGGTATATGTGGCCGAGTCACCGCTGTAGGTTAGAATCCCACTGGAGGGGTCGAATTGGGTTGTGGAAGGTCATTTGTTCTACCCGGTGCTCTTCTGTGCCTGGAATACATCTCATAGCAACCGCGATATACCTCCACCAATAATAGCTGACCTGACGTCATATGTCATAAACTGTCAGTGTGTCATTAAAGCCACAACCCAGCTGACGAGACGTCATATGTCATAAGCTGTCAGTGTGTCATTAAAGCCACAACCCAGCTGACGAGACGTCATATGTCATAAGCTGTCAGTGTGTCATTAAAGCCACAACCAAGCTGACCTGACGTCATATGCCATAAGCTGTCAGTGTGTCATCAAAGCCGCAAAGAAGCTGACCTTACGTCATATGCCATAAGCTGTCAGTGTGCCATTAAAGCCGCAACCCAGCTGACGAGACGTCATATGTCATAAGCTGTCAGTGTGTCATTAAAGCCACAACCAAGCTGACGAGACGTCATATGCCATAAGCTGTCAGTGTGTCATTAAAGCCACAACCAAGCTGACCTGACGTCATATGCCATAAGCTGTCAGTGTGTCATTAAAGCCGCAAACAAGCTGACCTGACGTCATATGCCATACGCTGTCAGTGTGTCATTAAAGCCACAACCAAGCTGACGAGACGTCATATGCCATAAGCTGTCAGTGTGTCATTAAAGCCACAACCAAGCTGACGAGACGTCATATGCCATAAGCTGTCAGTGTGTCATTAAAGCCACAACCAAGCTGACGAGACGTCATATGCCATAAGCTGTCAGTGTGTCATTAAAGCCACAACCAAGCTGACGAGACGTCATATGCCATACGCTGTCAGTGTGTCATTAAAGCCACAACCAAGCTGACGAGACGTCATATGCCATAAGCTGTCAGTGTGTCATTAAAGCCGCAACCCAGCTGACGAGACGTCATATGCCATAAGCTGTCAGTGTGTCATTAAAGCCACAACCAAGCTGACGAGACGTCATATGCCATAAGCTGTCAGTGTGTCATTAAAGCCACAACCAAGCTGACCTGACGTCATATGCCATAAGCTGTCAGTGTGTCATCAAAGCCGCAAACAAGGAAACAAACGAAGCAGGAAAATGCAGTCAGTTCAGTAAGACCACAGCGATCTCATACTTTAATTCGCATATAATTTGATCACAGTACAATAGACGGTTGCGCTACTTGGGCTAAAACGGTTTTTCACTTGATTAGCATCACTGGAGGTTATTGTTATTGCTTTTGTTCTAGGAAATACTGTGAATACAACTCACAAGCAAGCTCATAATATATTATATGCCTTTAATGCGAACGTCCCTAATTAATCACTGGAAGACATACACAACGGGTATAAACTGACGCGGAAACGAAAGAAATGGAATGTGCCTTTCCGCGAATAAGGCTTGGTAGCCTGGGTTCCAGTCTGTCCATTTTTCACTTATTTACTTCTGGCAAAATGACATTGTTGATATTATCAGAAACTCTATACGGCCCAATTAATAGTCTCGGTGTTAAAATATATGTAAGATGCTGGCTTGTATGTTGCAACCTAATAACACAGAGGGCAATAGTAGTTTAGTTATCGATGCACAATGCTGGCTTGTATGTTGCAACATAATATCACAGAGGGAAATAGTAGTTTAGTTATCGATGCACAATGCTGGCTTGTATGTTGCAACATAATATCACAGAGGGCAATAGTAGTTTAGTTATCGATGCACAATGCTGGCTTGCATGTTGCAACATAATATCACAGAGGGCAATAGTAGTTTAGTTATCGATGCAAAATGCTGGCTTGCATGTTGCAACATACTATCACAGAGGGCAATAGTAGTTTAGTTATCGATGCAAAATGCTGGCTTGTATGGTGTAACATAATAACACATGCTTAATCATACCCATACCGCATAGATCAAACGAATGCTTTTGTGGACCAAATGAAGTTCAATCTTCACAGTTTTGCACAACCGTACACTGGTGATTGAGCTTATTTATCCTCGCCGCTGGTGAACCATGTGGGCGAGTGTTCGAAGATGATTCTGCGTGTTCGTTACTAGCACCGTCGTGTGGGCCACTGTCTCTTGTGCGGGCCGTTGTCTGTGTATGTGTGTGTGTTTTACGTTTATTTATCGTCGCTACCGGTTGCCCATATGAGCGACGCCTCCTGAAGAGATTAGTAATTTTAGATTTTGGAGGATAGTGCAATGATACAGACAGAGGCCATTCCAGAATCTCCTCTGGTTCTTTTACGTGCACGGTGTAAAGCACCGACACGAGACCTCGGTTTAACGTCCCATCTGAAAGACTGTTAATTTTATTAGGGTCAGACGGGGGATCGAACCTGCGATCCCTGGATTACCAGTCCAGCGTGTTACCACTGGACTACAGATCCGTCTGTTGGGCCGTTGTCTAATGTTGTCAAAACGTGTGGCCTAAACCATTGTATTTTCATGCTATGTATTGTATCTTTATATGTATGACATATGTACTATTGATTTGCAATAAAATATGATTAAATAAAAAATAAAACATAGCACCACCAGTGATCCGTAAAGAGGGGTTGATTGAGCTTATACACATTTATTTTAAGCTCGATTGCGAAACAAGTTCTCAAAACTTATATTATACCTGATGGAATCCATCGCTCGAGGGAGAGAGAATAGGTAATGTGGAATTTAAATGCCTTGCCTAAGGGCCACATGATCGTAACGGACGCGGTCTACGGGACTTTCATACACGAAGCGAACGCGCTATCACTGCGCTATAACGACCTCCAGTAATGGTTGATTTGTTGCATGTGTTTTTACGTTTATCTATCTTCGCCTCCTGAAGAGATTAGTCATTTTAGATTTTTGGAGGATAGTGCAATGATACAGACAGAGACCGATTCCAGAGTCTCCTCTGGTTCTTTTACGTGCACGGTGTAAAGGTGTAGAGCACAGACACGAGACCTCGGATTAAAGTCCCATCTGAAAGACTGTTAATTTTATTAGGGTCAGACTGGGGATCGAACCTGCTATCCCTGGATACTCATCTGATCTTCTCGGACGCTCCATGGTCTGTCCATACCACCAGCATTTATGTAAGAGAGTGGTGCAGGAAAGTGTGTCCCTTATCGCAAGTTCGACAGCCAGACGATACCGGAATCCCACACTGCTGTTGAGAGATGCGCACAGGGCGCGACTGTGTGTTTACGTGTATTTATCGTCGCTACCGGTTGCCCATATGAGCGACGCTTCCTGAAGATATTAGTCATTTTAGATGTTGGAGGATAGTGCTATGATACAGACAGAGACCCATTCCAGAGTCTCTTCTGGTTCTTTTACGTGCACGGTGTAAAGCACCGACACGAGACCTCGGTTTAACGTCCCATCTGAAAGACTGTTAATTTTATTAGGGTCAGACAAGGGATCGAACCTGCGATCCCTGGATTACCAGTCCGGCGTGTTAACCACTGGAGTACAGATCCGTCTGTGTTGTGGATTTAAACTGTACACAGTGAAGTTAAGTCTTCGCCAATTATGCGGTTTCAAATAATGCGCTGTCTTATCATCTCTGTGTTAAAGGTATTGATTTGTTAGTATTTAGATGGCCAAGGCCGCTAGGATATCAGCGCTGATGAGACACAGTGCTTCCGTCGTATTAGCTCTAGCAATTAACCAACAATTTGAGACCGTGTCATAATGTAATATAGCATGTGAATGCGTGAGTGTCGGGAAATAAGAACTACTCGTCAATTCATCGTGTATCTGTTTCATGACGATATGGGAGATATATAGCGCTAAAAATGTCAAGTAATGCAATACCCAGGCATATAGCTAGAAATTTGAGAATATGTCATAATGTAATGAATTTGCATGCTATGTTGTCGATCTAGTATAATTGAACTAGGACTAATGAAGAATCGCGAGTCGATTCTTTGTCTTCATAGCGGGTCCGAGAGAATGATGCTGAACATTAAAATGGTCAAACAATGCACACCATACACGGTAGGGGGAGGGGAGGAGGTGCGTGTCTCATTGGCACAATTGGTGGGGTGTGTGTGGCATGTCTGACAGTACTATACGCTCATGCAAGCAATCGAGAAATGTGTTTCCAAGTGATCAAATATACGGAAGTCGTGATAGCGCAGTGGTAGCGCGTTCGCTTCAGGTGCGAAAGGCCTGGAGTTCGAGCCCCGCTGGAGCCGTTACGATTGTGCTCTTAGGCAAGGCATTTAAATTCCACGTTGCCTCTTATCTCTCCCTCATGGCGATGGATTCCATCAGGAATGAGGTCTCGAGAGTGATTAATATAAGTTATAAGAACTTGTTTCGCAATCGAGCTAAAATAAATTTGTATAAACTAAATATACTGTTTGTACACGTGTATTTATCGTCACTTCCGGTTGTCCATATGAGAGATGCCTCCTGAAAAGGTTAGTCATTTTTGATTTTGGATGATACAAGCAGTGATCCATCCCAGCATTTCCTCTGGTTCTTTTACGTACACGATGTAAAGCACCGTACACGAGATCTCGGTTTAAAATCGCATCTGATATTATTAGGGTCAGACTGGGGATCGAACCTGGGATTACATGCACGGTGGCACCCTAGAGCATTATCGTACACAGTCAGTATGTTGTCGTGGAGAATACCACCCACATTTCTTGGATAGAAATAAGTAGTTGATTCTCCAATCTTCGAAAGCGATGACAACTTTCTAACTTATCATCACATGTCACGATAGTTTAAACATCAAACAATAATACAACACGTACAATTACATGTATATTAAATAAAATTGTTTGGCAATATTAAACTGAGACATTTGCATATTCCGTGAACTTACTCCGTTAATAATCGGATTTCCGAAGTAAAATATGAGCTTTAGATTATGGTACACTTACTTACTGACTTGATTCAAATAGTAACGGTAAAAACCTCACGGAAACTTACGAAGGCCTTGGCGGAGATTAATGAGTCTCGGTTTAATGTTGCCAAGTAATACATCGTACACAAAATTTAGATACATGCCTGAAACTGGATTATAATTTAGTCGAATGTAGTCCCAATAACTAATATACTGTAATGGTGTAGATATCATGATGCAATATGTTCTTATCCACTTCCTAGAATCCTAGTTATATCTA
Organism: Archivesica marissinica; assembly: GCA_014843695.1. NCBI lineage: Eukaryota > Metazoa > Mollusca > Bivalvia > Venerida > Vesicomyidae > Archivesica > Archivesica marissinica. The sequence continues at coordinate 25,261,540 of CM026390.1, forward strand.
TATATGTATACATTTTTATTTATATTTCCATATATTATTGTCATGGGTAAATGTTTAAAATTGCATCTGTAATTGTGAAGCGCAATAGAATAATAGTTAATTTTTCTTTTTGGTAAAAATGCATTTTCATGACAGGCAGCGTATAGCTATTGTGAGTTTTGAGAAATTATGTGACTTGAGAAGACATCAGACTAGTTGATGTGTAGAAAAGATGTGGTATAAGAATTCAGGCCATTGTAAACTGAAAGTTGGTATACTGTATTATTTGGCGGAGGAATACAGTGTGTAAACCCAGTGACGTTATTCACAGGCGAGCACTGGCTATTTGAAACATACAATTTGAAATATTCTTGGTGTGTTTCAGGCTGATTTGAATACCTCTTCACAGTAGGTATGGTATCAGAAGAAATGAAAGATTGGAAATAGTAAAAAGTTAAAACATACAGTCTGTTCTATTTATATTGGGATGTAGAGAGGACCACATATAGCAACCAACATATAATTAATAAATAATATCTAATATTTAATATAATATATATACATACAATCAATGCATTCTATGTACAATGTTCAATATCTAGATAATAAGTATGCAATTTATTCCAGATTTTATTTTATTTGAGATTTTGTGAAGCAAAGAAAAACACAACATTAGCTAGGCTTCAGCAGAAAAGACCTGATCTAAAACATACAATGTGTACAGAATACAGCACAATCTAGATAAATGCACAGGCTAGTCGTGTAAACGAAATTTGATTGCAATTTCCTATGTGATGTTATCATACACTCCGCTATTAAGTTACGACCAGTTGAAATTGGAAGCTAATTGGTAAAGCTAATACGATAGCGGCAATATATCTGATGTACGTCAGTATCCCAGGGCACTACTACGAACGTCAATAGTTTGATACACTGACGTCCCGCGGCGGTAGAAACGACATGAAAGTTGGCTGAAAGTACACGTTGAATAGATCGGCGGGTGTTATACATCGCGGTAGATAGTACGGTATAATTTACAGTAATCGCATATTATATGGTCAATTTGTGGGGAACAGCTAAGTGGGGGGAGATGTTATATATTGTTAAGTTATATCCGCTACCAATATTGACGCAGCGTCTCATATTTGCCTTATATTCCTAAGATGCATAGCAACCCGGCTTTGTTATTACAGATAAGCAAACGTATAAGCAAGTAAATATTGAGAGAGAAAAGATATTGGTTGTTTATTTTAGTTTTGGTGTTGATTTGTTTTGTTTTGGGGTTAAAAAGCACACTTACTGGTTAGGTCACGTGGCGACTCACCATCTGCTATTGGTGGAGGAAGGGCACTGTGGTCCCACGGAGCATTATTGCAGGCATGGACGGGCAACCGCATGGAACCACCGACCTTCCACAAACAAGCATGATAGCGTAGAGAGACTTACCATAAGCTCCTGTAGCTTTCAATTCAACCCACTAGTCTTGATAGTTGTATTGTATGGATGTTATATGTACAGATGTTATATGTCATATTTATCTTGATAAATAAAACATGTTTAAACCAAGCAAGCATGATAGTGTTCTTACATGAAATAATTCGACATTCCAGTTGCCCCTTGTGATTCGAACCTACAGCGCCGAGGAGCAAGTGATTTGAAGCCAATATGATTAACCAATCAGTCACAGAGGCCTCACTTCAACTTAAGCGAGCCATTTAAACGGTTCCTTCCCCCTGGCCATCAAATGCATACAACATCTACGAAAGAGAAGTAAAAATATGCAACTAAGTATACTAGAGTGGTAGCCATTTATATCACAAATTGACGACCGGAAACTGGACGTCTTACAGAAGTGACATGTGACACCTACATATATCCTTGCTGAAAGAATAGATTCTAGGCTTCAACTGTACACTATTAGATGAAGCAAAGACCAGTGCTCGAGTCTATATGCTTTTATCAGATCTCAAACTCGCACAGATTGACGACCGGAAACTGGACGTCTTACATAAGTGACATGTGACACATACACCTATCCTTATGGGAAGAATATTCGACTCTAGACTTCAGCTGTACACTATTAGATGAAGCAAAGACCAGTGCTCGAGTCTGTATGCTTTTATCAGATCTCAAACTCGCACAGATTGACGACCGGAAACTGGACGTCTTACATAAGTGACATGTGACACATACACCTATCCTTATGGGAAGAATACTCGATTCTAGACTTCAACAGTACACTATTAGATGATGCAAAGACCAGTGCTCGAGGTTTCTACGCTTTTCTCAGATCTCAAACTCGAGCTTAAGTGATTTGATTGATTGACTCTGAGATTTAAGCTCAGCTCTACGAATCAGAAGCTCGACACTGAGCTTGTGATTGGAGAACATGTTTTATAACATCTGGACAGCACAGATTCATCTCTGATATTTACAAGGTCATGCACACATATTGATTCACCAACTACTATCTCAAACATTCCACTTACCCCTGGAAATACACGTGGGCACACATAATTTGATTAGCAAAACCATAAACGAATACCATTATTCTAGATGGACAGAGAGATTTGATACTGATCCAGATTTCAAAGAAGTCCAAATTGACATAACATCCTCTATGCTAGTTCAATATATTGACAAGACCACACTGCTATATAGTCTACATTCGTTATGTCGAAATCCGTCGCTCGCCCATAAGGTTCGCCGGAGGCGAGGGTAAATAATCATCATCATCGAAATCCGTCGGATCGAACAAAATAGGAAATTCCATATAAACATATCCAGTTATATGTAAAATGATAGTGTCCGAAAGGGGACGTTGATCCGACTTCGAGATATCCGGGTAATTCGACATAACTGACTTTGACATAACCGATGTAGACTGTATATATACTATGATTAAAATATGAAAACATCAATGACACACATTGAAACATTGCCTCTTCTCTCTCCTTCATGGCGATGGATTCCATCAGGAATGAGGTCTCGAGAGTGATTAATATAAGTTGAAAGAACTTGTTTCGCAATCGAGCTAAAATAAATGTGTATATAACACATTGAAACATAAATTACCAACACCCAATTATCTCTACATCTACAAGATACTCTCAACATTCAATACTGAGTATGACAAGGAGGCGCTTGTCAGGGAGAGTTGGTAAAGTTGGCATTAATTGAGACAGATAGTGTTACCAATAACTACATACTACGGTTAAGAACAGTCATTTGTGTTACAAACGGATCTGTAGTCCATTGTTACAGTCCATTGTTACAGTCCAGTGTTACAGTCCAGTGTTACAGTCCAGTGTTACAGTCCATTGTTACAGTCCAGTGTTACAGTCCAGTGTTACAGTCCAGTGTTACAGTCCAGTGTTACAGTCCAGTGTTACAGTCCAGTGTTACAGTCCATTGTTACAGTCCAGTGTTACAGTCCAGTGTTACAGTCCAGTTATACGTTGGACTGGTAGTCCAGGGCTCGCGGGTTCGATCCGTCGTCTTTTACACCGTACACGTAATAGAACCATATGTCTCCAACTCTTATTGGTGGCGGAAGACACCGGATGCCAGGTTATTAACAGTCTTTCAGATAGGATATTAAACCGAGATCTCGTGTCGGTGCTGTACACCGTACATGTAAAAGAACAAGAGGAGACTCTGGAATGAGTATATGTCTGTAGCATTGCACTATCCTCCAAAAATCTAAAATGACTAATCTCTTCAGGAGGCGTCGCTCATATGGGAAACAGATAGAGACGCTAAATAAACGTTAACACACACAAATGATGAAAATAGCAACTTTGCTATTCAATGTCAACTTTACACCACATGAACGTGAAGTAGACATTGACAAGGAGACATTTTATGGATTATATTGGAGTAGTTGACAACGGGCCTGGCGTGAACCTTTTGCACAGCATGCTCGTCTAAGCTGAATAATAGGGCATTAAGCATGTTAGAGCTTTTGAAAACAAAGCAGTTTATGGACACACCGCGCTGCGTTGTCTCTCCGGAAAACAAATATGGCGTACATGTCAATCAATTAAAGCAGCTGCTTTACAACTGTACAGGGCTTGATTAGTAGCACCTGCCGGTAAGACATACCCATTATCTTTACCTTCGATGTATGTCATTACAATTGGGCATACGGAAGTATAAACTTTCCTTTACGATGAATGCTCAACAAACTTGCACAACTTAGATTAATCACTGAAAGCGTGTAGGTGTATGTAATGTAGTATTCCGTGTGATAGTAAATCAGCGTACCCGGAGAAAACCAACCTATCCTATCTGGCGGCCATCGTACAATCTCACATACGTCCTCCCAGTCAGGTTTTACCGGCAGTTCGTAGGCCGTATTGTCAGTCCAATAGTTAGAGCAACATATCGTACGTAAGCTGGAATAGTAGGTAGAATGCCGTATCAGGTAAAACATTTCTATTATCTATCCTTTTCATATGTCCACTTTGTTATGGTTTTGTTATTGATAATGAAAATCACTTTCTTTACGATTATCATGTTTATTAGGTGTAATTTGTGTTTGTCATTGGTAGATCAAGTACATGTACATATAAACAGAAGTTTAAGACGCATACATATAGTACATAGTCATAATTATTTGCATATTATACATACTATTGGTTTATTATATATATTATATATGCTTATTTGCTTAAACGCCTATTACTACATATAAATACACATTCAATGGCGTTGTGCAAGATAATAAAAACAGTACATCAATCCAGACACAAACATTAAATAACCAGTCATCAATGAAGAAATCACATTAGAATATTCAGAACAATGCGTAGTAGTCTCTGAAGAAGTGAGTTTTCAATTGTTTCTTGAATAGGTTAACTGACTCACTTTATCTAAGTCTCAAAGGCAGTTCATTCCAAAGCTTGGGTCCAACAGTACTAAAACTTCTGTCACTGAATGTCTTTTTCTTATTAGAAGGAACAATGTAGCATCCTACTGATGATTCAGAGGATCGCAGTGAGCGTTTTGAGACTTTACTGAATTTAATATTTATACTTGATCAATGAAATACAAAGCAAATTAATTATCAGTATGATCTGTAGAGTAGAATAAGTATAATAGTGTACACACATTTATCTTAGATCGAGTTCGATTGCGAAACAAGTTCTTATAGCGTATATTAATCACTCCCGAGACCTCATTCCTGATGGAATCCATCGCCATGAGGGAGAGAGAAGAGGCGATGTGGAAATTAAATGCCTTGCATACGTGCATAATCGTAACAGTTCTAGCGGGTCTCGAACTCAGAGCCTTTGGCACCATATGGGAACGCGCTACCACTAGGCTATCACGATTGTCACGACATATATCTGGCTATTCTTCTGTTGGAACTATGTGGTGTTCTACTATTAATATTGTATAAAGCAAGTGTCTACTTTGAGAATCTAGTAATTGTCATGTTCATGCATGTTCAACCTCATGTATTTGTTGTTCCCTGCTGTGGGTTGTCTATGAAGCATATTACTTACTGTGCTTTCAAAGTAAAGTAATAATACCGTTGGAATATTACACTACTGTATAGGTAAGGCAATATACGATAGCTTACAGGTACTGTGCTTTCAAAGTAAAGTAATAATACCGTTGGAATAGTACACTACTGTATAGGTAAGGCAATATACGATAGCTTACAGGTACTGTGCTTTCAAAGTAAAGTAATAATACCGTTGGAATATTACACTACTGTATAGGTAAGGCAATATACGATAGCTTACAGGTACTGTGCCTTCAAAGTAAAGTAATAATACCGTTGGAATATTACACTACTGTATAGGTAAGGCAATATACGATAGCTTACAGGTACTGTGCTTTCAAAGTAAAGTAATAATACCGTTGGAATAGTACACTACTGTATAGGTAAGGCAATATACGATAGCTTACAGGTACTGTGCTTTCAAAGTAAAGTAATAATACCGTTGGAATATTACACTACTGTATAGGTAAGGCAATATACGATAGCTTACAGGTACTGTGATTTATTGTTTAATACTGCTGACCTGACTTACCTATAATGCAATAGTGTATCGACTGTTTGTTTACAACCGTTATTACTTTACTTTGAAAGCACAGTATACACTTAGGGCCACTTGTAACCCGACACTTATATAATTCGGTATTATTGCATTATTTATGAAAGGATTTTGTTCACGTTTGGACCAAGCATAAATCAACATGTCATACGTACATACTAGAAATTTCTATTTAATTCATCGACAATAATGTATAAAACTTAACAAATAACAAACATCACTGTATTATCAAAATTCACAAAATAATGACACAACGCAAAATCTGAACAATGTGAAAAGTCACCCAATACAATCCGTATGTCCGAGAAACTAATATCAAGTGTGTCCTCCCATGTCTCTTACGACGTGCACACACCTCCGTCTCACAGGTGAACGTTATGATAATTTTTGTTCAGATAATGTAGCTGAATAACATAATCTATAATTTCAAATTAATATATTGAACCATGATTTGAAAAGTGTCTGGTCTTACGCTGTGTTATTTTGTGAATTTTAATTTTACAGTGATGTTTGTTATTTGTTAAATGTTGTACCTTTTTGTTCATCAATTCAAAAGAAAATTCTTGTATGTACGTATGATGTGTTGATTTATACCTAGTCGTAATTAGAGCGAAATCCTTTCACAAATAATCCAATTATACCGATTTATTTAAGTGTCGGGTTACAAGTGGCCCTAAGTGTATGTACAATCGATGTCATGTTATTGTGTATATACTTACAGTATCATAAACAAAACTGTTGTCATGTTGATTACTTATATGTTAATAAGATAAGATAAGAATTGTTTTATTATAGTGACATGTGCGTTCATACATACAACATTACAATACATATATACTATTACCATAGCACCCGGCCCAGTGGACCTATAAGCCACGTTAAACTTTAAATTATAATTATTAACCACCGTTAACGGTATACAATATACCATTAGCTATGACTAATGATTTAAATTCACAAGTTATTAAGTATGCACAAATATACATAATATTGATCATGTAACTAAAACCTTTGTATGTTTTACGTTACTTAATACATGATTGAATCTTGCATCTATTGTGCATAATAGGTAGATTAAGTAAAACTATATTTGTATATCACTAGAAAGTATCAATATTATTCTAGCAACATCATATGTTACGTAATGATCACTCACTGCTGGATTACACTACTCACTGCTCACTGCTAGCAGTACAGCAGTACACTGTTCACTGCCAGCAGTACAGCAGTACACTGGTAGTACACTGCTCACTGCTAACTTCACCCATATCCTTTTAGAGTAGCTAGAAAAACTCTAGAATTGAACTCATATGTGAAAGCAGTAATTTTGAAATCATTTCTGCTGAAATTGAATTATGAAGAGAATTTAATTTAGAAATAAATCGTTGACATTTGAAACGGAAGTGATTAGTTTTAAATGGAATAGTGATTTGTATCAGTGTTAATACGTTTGAAAGGTGTTAACATAATTAGATTGGATATATGTTTAAGGGAATTAGTTAATTTCAATGGATTTATTCTCTCAGGTCATATACAAAGTATAAATTATACTCATGGGGCAACATTTCCTAGCATTTGAATATGAGTTCTAATGAATCAGGCAAACGTGTTCCCTTTAGGACATGTGTTCTATACAGGAATATTTAAGGCTTTGAATAAATTCTGACACAATTACGTTAATAAACCTTGCCGTTTGTAGTCACATATTTGTTCTAAACAAATCATTAGCGACGAAAATGTGTATATATACATGAAAAAAGATCTTGGAAGTGGAAATCGTGATAGCGCAGTGGATGCGCGTTCGCTTCAGGTGTGAATGGTCCAAAGTTCGAGCCTCGCTGGAGCCGTTACGATTGTGCCCTTAGACAAGGCAATTAAATTCCACGTTGCCTCTTCTCTCGCCCTCGTGGCGATGGATTCCATCAGGAGTGAGGTCTCGAGAGTGATTAATATAAGTTGTAAGAACTTGTTTCGCAATCGAGCTAAAATAAATTTGTGTAGACTAAAAAAGATCTTTAAAAGTGAAACTAAGATTGGGAGATGAACAATGAAGATATAATTCATGTTTGAAAAACTTGAAAGTGAAATTGAAAAACTTGAAAATAAAACTGAATTTTGGAATGAATTAATAGATATAATGCATGACAATTGAGATAGAGTTTTCGAAGTAGAATTGATATGATTAATTCAATATAATAATTCAAGTTAGAACGGTGAAACACGAACATCAATTAGGCAAAATTTATTTGAGTGTTTTACGTTTATTTATCGTCGCTACCGGTTGCCCATATGAGCGACGCCTCCTGAAGAGATTAGTCATTTTAGATTTTGGAGGATAGTGCAATGATACAGACAGAGACCCATTCCAGAGTCTCCTCTGGTTCTTTTACGTGCACGGTGTAAAGCACCGACACGAGACCTCGGTTTACCGTCCCATCTGAAAGACTGTTAATTTTATTAGGGTCAGACGGGGGATCGAACCTGCGATCCCTGGATTACCAGTCCAGTGTGTTACCACTGTACTACATATCCGTCTGATTTATTTGAAATCAATTACAGTGAACATTCTTAAAGCTGAAACGATTAGAACTGTGACATATGAATCACATTTCTGAAATGAAATTGAAAACAATTCAAAGTGAATTTCTGAAAATTGAGGAGAACAAAGTAGACAACATATTTTAAGGAAAATAAGGAGGATTTAATCTAGCTAGTTCTTCATAATAAATGGATCATGAGAACGACAATAATGTACTTCCAAATCCGACAATAAATGTATCAGATAGACTCATTGGATGCTGAAATGAGAGTATTTATGGCTGCAATACAACACATAAATTGCCTATTAAATACATAATTAAAAGTAAATATATACAGTATTTTTATTTATATTTCCAATCTTTCATTTCTTCTGATACCACATCTACTGTGTAGAGGTATTCAAATCAAACTTAAAAAAACAGCAGACATATTACAAGTGCAATGGCAAACATTGACACCGTTTACCTGTGAATGACGTCACTGTGTTTACACACTGTATTCTTCCGCCAAATAGTGCAGTATACCCCACCTTTAGTCTGCTATTCTGCACATCAACTAGTCTGAAGTCTTCTCGAGTCACATAATTTCTCAACAACAAAAACAACACAAATAACTATCAACCAAGAAAATGTTTTTTGTGTGCGTTTTCTTTGTCCTCTAGTATATTTACACTATACACAGTGTGGCCATATTTATATTGCAAAAGATAAAAGAGCATTGCTACTCTAGACTACTAGGACTGCCATAAGATAATGTCTAATACAACACTGAGAAGTAAAGTAAGAATTAATGCGCACATATATAATACGCCTTAACACAAGAGTTTCAAGAGTTTATTTCGAAATACAATGGGCAATATGCCCATGAGTACACATTATATACACATTACATACTTTCAAACGTGAACATTGGCACTGCGTGCACATGTATAAGTCCAAATAGATCATATACGATTATTTCCACATAGATAAAATGCAAGTAGTAATAGCAAAGTAATGGTTCATCCTTATTTACATAAATACGACTTACTACTTGGCAAAATACCATGGCAGGTTTTGGCACCTACACGAAGTAATAACGGTTTGCTGAACAAAGTGACACATTGTTCATCTTTAGACAATTTTAAAAATACTACAACAACAAATATTGGTTGCGTTGCTAAATAGCTTATTCTTGATATCACTGTACATATAACAATCCGAAATATAACATGGTGTTCATCCTCTAAGCCATTACACAATGGACACTGTTGATTTTCAACAAATACATTTTCATATTTTCCAGTTTCAATCCGGAGAGGTTCCACCTCACATCTCAATCTACTAAGTGCAGACATATGCTTAGGCATAATTAATTTACAATACATTTAAACTTGAACATCTTGTTTAAATAACTGATTGCAGTAAACACCCTCATAAAGACCACCTCGATATTAAAACAACCCACTATAAAGATCACCATTTCTCCGTCAGTCCGGAATGATTTCTTCTATATTTGGTTACAAACCCCTATTATAGGACCACTCGCTATGTATTAATAAAACCACCTATTTTAATTCCAAACAATACCAGAACACCATTTGGAGGCCGAATGCATCTACGCTAACCTTAAGCACGCCTAATGTAGTTCATACCCAGATGGAAACTATTAACCCGCGATTCATTACTTATATTTACATTAATTATTCTTTTCAATGACACACTGAAAATATAGCACACTTTGCATTTAAAATGTTTTTAGTCCAGATTTGCAAGATGTCATCTGCCGAAACAGTTAAATAGATAATCCATGGAACAGTGTAAGCTGTGCAAGACACGCCTTTTCTCGCTACGAATGCTGCCTAATACTTCTAAGCTTCGAGTGCGCATGGCAGCTGCATCTTGTTAGTTGGGAACCCTCCTCCTGTGAAAGTGTATACAATCAGGGCACATACGTTCATCGAAGCAAATGTAGTCACGATGTAAATACCCATTGTTAATATGAATTATCATTTTCTCCCCACTGCAGTTTGAAAGCAAGTTATTCCTAGTACATGTAAATATAGTATAGTTATGCTATATCTCCTTTCATTCTTGTAATATGGCGGTAACAGTGGATTGAGCAAACTAGCACATTTCTTTGAAAATTCACAGACTAACTATATTAAATCTTGTAAAATGCATTATGTACACGTTTTCAGCACTAACTACGCCACTTACATTATGTTGTTCTTAATTTATGTTATGGGGGAGGGCCAATCACTAATGTTGCTGGAACGTGTGGCCCAGCCCATTTGATAAATTTCTATTTGTACAACGATTGTGATTGTTATATACATGTATATAGAGCAATAAAATATTATCAAATCAAAAAAATCATAACCTTTTTGAAGTCCTGTAGGTTGTCATAGTATAAGGGTTTTACTGTAGTTCTAAGTTTATTTCCTCCCCTCCCGGATAAACTATCAACTCTATTAATATATTCCAACCATTTGTCTTTTATATATATATATTTATTTATTTCAGCTTCATATATGCATACTTTACAAATAAGATATAAACGTACACAGCCATTCTATTAAAGAATTGTTGAGGGAGTACAAACATAGGGAACAGGGTAACATACAACCCGCAATCGGCGCGCTCGCTTCTCACCAATGCAACCCGGGTTCGATCCTCGGACCGGGTAGTATGCGAGATGGTACGGTGGTCGCCAGATCGGACAGGTGGGTTTTCTCCTGGTACTCCGGTTTCCTCCCACACTAAAGACCACATATACGCTTTCATCCGCGCCAACGAGAGTGATTAATAGAAGTCGTTAAAACTTGTTTCGCAATCGTTGTTTAAACTTAAGCAACCCGTAAGGCACTTAAATTCCGCTTTGCCTCTTCTCTCTCCCTCAAGGCGATGGAGAAAGGGCTACTATGTAACTTTCCCCCAATCCTAGCTGTGTTGTTGCAACTATTCCTATGTTACGTACCATTCCTGAATAAAATATTGTTTAAACTAAGGCGATGGAGTCCAGCAGGAATGAGGTATAGAGCGCGATTTCTCTAATGTTGTAAGAAGTGTGGTGTCCGTGGTCGATGCATAGAGCGTATGATTTGGAATCGAACTGTCACGGGTTCGATACTCGGTCAGGTCACGTATGAGGCCGTGTCATTGAGCAAGGAACCGTACACACATTGCTTAGTACTGGCTACTGTAACTGCTTAGGTCGGCTAAGCCCGTCCAGGAAGCCATGTCTAGGTACTCGCAAGAGAGTTGACATTAATGGAACATACATACATATAAGAACTTATTTCGCAATCTAGCTAAATAATAAATGTGCATAAATTAATCAAACGAACGTATGCGTGCGTTTATTACGCCAGCATCTTTAATAAAAACATGTCAATATATAGTGATGTTTTATTGCTATTCTTGTTTGTTACGGAGAAGTGGACATAAATATAAAAGACTGCCCTAGTCAAACTAAGATTATAAATTGTTTCACCAATGTCCAAGTACAATTCACAGACGGATATGTAGTCCAGTGGTAACACGCTGGACTGTTACTCCAGGAATCGCAGGTTCGACCCCACCGTCTGACCATAATAAAATTAACAGTCTTTCAGATGGGACTTTAAATCGAGGTCTCGTGTCGGTGCTTTACACCGTGCACGTAAAAGGACCAGAGGGGAATCTGGAATGGGTATCTGTCTGTATCATTGCACTATCCTCCAAACATCTAAAATGACTAATCTCTTCAGGAGGCGTCGCTCATAATCGGTAGCGCCGATAAATAAACGTAAAACACACACAAGTACAATTAAAATTTCCTGATTTATTTACTTCATAACTTGAGTAATACTGGTTTGGAAAGAATACAGTTGCAGTTTAGCAACTCGTTTAGAATTGGTGACAATCAGTTTTAACAGGGTTCCAGTCTGTCGTTTTTCACTAATTTACTTCTGGCAAAATGACATTTAGTATTATTTATTTATTTCAGTCTCATCTATGCATACTACACATATAATATATAATAGTACATAGCCATTCTATGAGAATTATAAGAGACTAGACACATGTTATCATCATAGACAATTGTTATCATAATACTGTACATTAAAATTCAAACACAAACCTTGCCCATATAGACACTTGTGTTCATCTTGTGACAATGTTACTTAAAAACCAGTTACTGTAAAAATCACATTGAAATACCACATACATTTTAAAAGAAGGTAACATGGTGTTACTGGCACAAGTATCACTATACTGTGTCACAATTGGCAGTATAATTCTTTCACTAATTTACTTCTGGCAAAATGACAATTAGTATTATCAGAAACTCAATACAGCCCAATTAATGATCGTGTGTGTTTTACGTTTATTTATCGTCGCTACCGGTTGCCTATTTGAGCGACGCCTCCTTAAGAGATTAGTCATTTTAAATTTTTGGAGGATAGTGCAATGATACAGACGGAGACCCATTCCAGAGTCCCCTCTGGTTCTTTTACGTGCACGGTGTAAAACACTGACATGAGACCTAGGTTTAATGTCCCATCTGAATGACTGTTAATTTTATTAGAGTCAGACGGGGGAGCGAACCTGCGATCCCTGGATTACCAGTCCAGCGTGTTACCATTGAACTACAGATCCGCTTGTAATTAATGATCTCGGTGTTAAAATGTATTTATATGACTGACTAGGCAAAATAAATCAACACCTGTTCCCAGGCTACAGAAAATTCATAGCATACAAGCTGTATATTCCCAAAAGTATATATTGTAGGTCACTGCAATATTTAATTGTTGATACATAGTTTATAGCTTCCTCAACAAGGACAACAAATCTATACTGTTTTAAACATTTATTTACTCGGGGTGTTTAAATATGCATCTGGTATTTAATACTCGACGGTCACCATTCTATTCGCGTGGAAAGCGATTGTAACTATCATACCAACCTAAACACACGAAGACATGTGCCAAGCTTTCCGTGATAAGGATGGCAATCCCATCAATTATTTCTTTAACTTTAAGGATAACATCCACCTATCCCGATCTGGTATAAAAAGACTATTAGGTACAATAAATAACTTCACCCAGGTCACAAAATGACTCTTGTATTAATGAACACATTATTATAACCCTAAATCGGGGCCTCATTTTCCCATTTTATAGAAGGGGTTTTCCAATAAAGGTAAACACATCTTCAAAGATCCAGGTATAAGGGGAGGTATAGTGATCTAAGAGGATCCAATCTTCTTGGATGTTATAGGGGAACTATTTAAAGCGTTTCCTGGATAATATCGGACAGAGATAACATAATAAGGTTTAGTTCTGTGTAACCGATTGTAATAAATCCATATACCAGGGCCTCTATAAACTAGTTTATTTTACATATCACATGATAACGGTAGCACAGGGATTTAGTGAATTGTGAGATTAGCATGGGCTGAACAACTATTTAACACAGTAAGAGACCTGACATATTACCATTCACTTCAAACGAGACAACACGAACTGACCGTGAGTGGAGCAAACGTTGTGAGAATTTGGTCAGAGCGAAATGCGGATTTGATCACGTAAGTGCAATTTATAGATATTTCTTTTAAAACTCAATTTGGCTACTATTCTCACTGTATATTTATAGCCACATTGTGCAAGGAATCTTGACTGTTTTCACCAGCCTACAGAAGGTGGTGTCTTTTGCGTTATAGCTATTCGAGTAAATTATTGCAATGGTTTAGTATATAGTTTACTTTCACTTGAGTGCGAAACAAGTTCAGTATATAGAACTTGGTATGCAGTTTGCATTCACTTGATTACGATGCATTCACTTGATTACGCAACAAGTTCATTATGTAGAACTGACCGGGGTTTCATTCATTGTAAATTAGTAACCAGGTGGTTATTTATACAACTATAGTTCGCCCGATGGCGAAACATGTTCCATTGGAATAATGAGTCTAAAGGCATGTTACTATGTTGCATACTTTGAATGTAATTACTTTATATTGTTACTTTATATTGTCATGGATGTATAAATGTGAATGTCACTGAGATATCGTCCGGCTGATGTATGAATGGTGCCAGTCCGATACGTTATACGGCATCCGTCCGTTATGAACTAATGTAACCATACACCGCGTACAGTGAATAATTAAGGTGTTATGTACACAGCTTACAGTGTACAATTGACGTATTATGTATATAATCATGTATGAGGGAACTTGATTGATATAATGGAACTTTGTCGATGTAATCACATAATTGATAAGAGGTCACGAAACTGTATGTATTTACGCGGAAACTGGTGAATTAGATGCGAAGGGCACTATGAGATAGGAGCTGAGCCTACACCAGGTGGAACCGACTTAGTTTAAGTCACAGGTATGGAATACCAATGAACATGCATACTAGATGCTCGTCTTTAATATGACGTACTTATTATAAAATTGTAGCCGCACGCAACATGGAGTGGAGTGTGAGATGCTAACAGCTGGGGAACTGCCAATGTGTGGATAGCCGTCAAAGGACGTCACCCACGTAATCGCCAGATGAGCGACGACAGACCCACCAGGCTAAGCAACGAACAGTGGAACTGCAGACCGGAACGACCCGGAGTTACCACGTGACCGGACAACCAGGAAACCGGCATAGGAGGTTGGCCCGGCACGCTTAAGAGCGAACCAACCCAGATATATGTAAAAAACGTTACATCATTGAAATATTCCGCGAATGATTAAATCAACAAGTGTCTAACCGGCAAAGAACTAACAACGGAACACGTGAACTTTTCAGGCCGCCAAATGACGTTTCAGTCATTACCTCTTGCATCATCATCATTCATTTATATGTAAATAAATTGTAGATATTGTACATTGTCTTAGTATTCTACCATAGTGAGTACTCCCCCTTGGATCATCTTGTGTCATGGTGTCAGAAGTGGGGTATCCAGTCGAGTACGATCTATGGGAAGAATACACTAACTACCTATTTGTAAAGGCTCTTCTATTTTAATGTTGCACAGATAGTTATAATATTTCGGTTATCTTAAACGGCTTACACTTTGATATTGTAGACGTGTGCTCCAGTCGCAGACAAGACAGAACAGACAACTCTACTGACCTGAAATGTGTCCTGGGGTGAGTTCAATATATTAAGGAAGACCCAATGATGATTCCCAGGTTGCGTAGTTAAGCACGTGCTGAGGGTTGTCGTTCCTTGTTATCTTGTATGACGGACTGCATAACATCACATATTACGGAGAGCTATATATTCATAGCCGAACGTCTCCTGTAAGGTGTCCCACCTGTTGTAAACCCTACCAGCGTGTAGGTGGAAATTATTGACGAATGTTGTGACTCTATTTATTGGAGAGACTAAGTATTTAAAGCACATTGTCTTTACAGACAGTGAGGGTTCTATATTTATAGTGGGTTAATCTATAGATGTGCATACCTATAATAATTGTTGTGGTTTAATTGCGGGACATCGATGCTAGAATATAGGGTGATTAATGAGACCGCGCAATAGGTGTAGAGCAGCATTGGGCGAGTAACCAACGGGTAACTAGTGAGTACTGTGTTGTGTATTCATAAAATAGGGTAGAGTAGAGGGATTTGTATACCCTTAACCTAGAGTTAATAAGGTGGGTTAGTGTTATTGTAATTAGTGGGTAGTAGACAGTGTAGAAACATGAGTAGCCTTAAGGATGTGGCAGTCCTAGGAAAGGAGCTCGGGTATAAAGATGATGAACTTAGGAAGTTTGTTTCAGAGGAACAAGAGAAAGAAAGACTGGTCCGATTGAATGAGAGACAGGCTGAGAAGGAGAAGTTTGAATTAGCTAGACAGGCTGAGAAGGAGAAGTTAGAATTAGAGAAGGAGAAGTTTGAATTAGCTAGACAGGCTGAGAAGGAGAAGTTAGAATTAGAAAATAAGAATCTTGAATTAGCTAGGCAAGCTGAGAGAGAGAAGTTTGAATTAGCTAGGCACGCTGAGAAGGAGAAGTATGAATTAGAAAATCGGAGAATAGAGCTAGATAGAGCAGCAGAGAAACATAAGTTAGAAATAGAACTAGAGATGGAGAAAGATAAAATAGAAGCTGACCGAGTTAGAGCAGATGAGGAACATAAGAGAGCTTTAGAAGTAGCTGGTATGGAACATCAGAGAGCCATAGAGTTAGCAGAGTTAGCTAAGGACAGTAAGCCTAGTGTATCAAAGTCAGGGGGTGTTAGTCACGTGAAAGGGCCAAAATTACCTCCCTTTGAGGCAGACACGGATAACATGGATAGTTATTTGTCGAGATTTGAACGCTACGCACAAGTTCAGGGTTGGGAACCAAATCAGTGGTCCCTGCATTTAAGTGCATTACTAAAGGGAAAAGCTCTAGATGTGTATTCCAGGTTACCATTTGATGACTCTCGTGACTATGATAAGCTTAAGGTAGCATTACTTAAACGGTTTGAGCTAACCGAGGAAGGATTCCGAACCAGGTTTAAATTTGCTAAACCGAAGAAAGGGGAAACGTTTGTTCAGTTTTTAAGGCGGTCTGGGAACTATTTAGATATATGGCTAGAATTAGGACATGTAGAGCAGACGTATGAGGCGGTGACAGATTATTTGATCAGAGATCAGTTGCTTGGTATATGTAGTAGAGAGTTGTATGTATTTCTCAAGGAGAAACAGTTTACCCAGTCCAATGACATGGCTATACAAGCAGATTTGTTCTCAGAGGTCAGAGGTGGTGCTCAGAATGTAGTAACCCGAGATAGTAAAGGTTTTAATGGAAGTAAGAACTCTACTCCTGTATTTCCTCGGCAGAATAGAGACTATAGTAGGAAGGTCGCACCATATAGGAAGTGTAATAACTGTGGGATGACTAATCACAGAGCAGAAGACTGTAGACGGAGGAATGATAAGGTAGCGATGGTGTCGGATGAACGCCCGAATAGCACCTTTTATGAATTTAGAGGTAGAGGAAACTTTAGGCCACGTAGTCGTCTTAGGGGTAGAGGTAGAGGTTATCCTCCTCGTGGTGAAGGTAACTGTTGTGTGTCAGATACAGATGATACATGGGAAGAGTTGGGAGCTTTAAGTGATCGGAATTGTCCGTCCAAAGCCGGCAGATTGAATGGAAGACCGGTAGAGGTGATGCGTGATACGGGAAGTACTTGTGTTGTAGTGAGACGTGAGTTAGTGGCATCAGACCAGTTTCTGGGGAAAGATAGAGCGTGTCGATACATTGATGGTAGTGTTAGATATTTTCCGCTAGCAATGGTAGAGATTGACTGTCCGTACTTTAGGGGGCGAACAGAGGCGTTATGCGTAGACAATGCAATGTATGATGTTGTGTTAGGGAACATTGCAGGGGCAAAGTATCCAGAGTCTAATGATGTAGTGGTACAGGCTGTAGAGACACGGTCACAGGCTAAACAAAAACCGTATCGTAAATTGGGTGTCCCTAGTCCAGTGTTAGATATGTCCAGCCAGGAATTTGCGGAAAAGCAGACTAATGATAAAGGGTTAGATAAACTTAGGAGCTTAGCGAACACAGGGGAAGAACGAAAATGTAAGGGATCGGGGACAGTAAAATTTGTCTTGAAGCGGTCTTTAATGTATCGGGAATTTAGTTCTCAGGATGAGAGGAAGTCGCATCAGTTAGTTGTACCAACTGAGGGTAGGGAAGCTGTGCTTAAGTTGGCACATGACTGACTCTCTCATGGGAGGACATCTGGGGATTAGGAAGACCATGGATAGGGTCTTATCAGAGTTTTATTGGCCCGGGGTTGGCATGGACGTAACTAGATATTGTAGGTCATGTGACATTTGTCAGAGGACCATTTCCAAGGGAAAAACAATGAAAGTTCCGTTGGGGTATATGCCTTTTATTGATATTCCTTTTAAAAGGGTAGCTGTAGATATAGTAGGACCTATTGAACCGATGACGGATAGGAAGAATAGATACATCTTAACCATGGTTGATTATGCTACAAGGTATCCGGAAGCGATTGCTTTACCCAGTATTGAAACCGAACGTGTAGCTGAGGCACTTGTAGACATGTTTAGCAGGTTAGGTGTACCAGAGGAAATGTTAACAGATTGTGGAACACAGTTTACATCTGCGATGATGAAGGAAGTCAGCCGACTACTATCAATGAAGCAGTTGACCACAACACCATACCATCCGATGTGTAATGGACTCGTGGAGAAATTTAACGGAACGCTGAAGCAGATGCTACGGCGAATGTGCGCAGAAAGACCGAAAGATTGGGACAAATTCATCAACTCTATGTTGTTTGCTTACAGAGAAGTACCTCAGGAGAGTTTGGGTTTCTCGCCTTTTCAGTTATTGTACGGCAGGAAGGTGAGAGGACCGATGTCCATTCTCAAAGAATTATGGTCAAAAGATGTCGGGGATGCAGAAGTCAAGACGACATACCAGTATGTGTTAGACTTACACACGAGAATGGAAGAGACATGTAAGATGGCACAGGACCAGTTGCGAAAAGCGAGTGGTAGATACCGGAAGTACTACAACAGGAAGGCTAGGAATCGTAAGTTTGTAGTGGGAAATCAGGCCTTAGTGTTACTTCCGGTGAATCACAATAAACTTTTATTGCAATGGAAGGGTCCATATGAGGTTAAACAGGTGCTGAATGAATTAGACTATAGGATTGATGTAGAAGGGAAGCTCAGAACTTTTCATGCTAATATGTTGAAGCTTTACACAGAGAGAGAGACGCACAGAGACATGACGGTGTACTGACAGTAGTGTGTGCTGCAGTTATTGATGAGAGTCTGGACACAGTTGATGATACAGAATAAGCTGATCTGGGCGTAGACATGCCGATGGTATGTCCATCTACACAGGGAACAGAGACCGTACAGGATGTCGACGTGTCACCAACGCTACCAAGCGAACAACGAACCGAAGTGGAGGGGTTGTTGGCAGAGTATAGGGATGTACTGACGGATCATCCAGGAATCACGAACCTGATGGAGCATGACATCAAGTTGACGACAACGGATCCAGTCAGGGTGAAAGGATATCCTATCCCGTTCTACACGAAGACAACGGTAGCGGAAGAGGTGAGTAAAATGTTAAAATTAGGTGTGATAGAGCCGTCCAAGGCACCATTTTCCTCACCAGTTGTAATGATTAAAAAGAAAGATGGGTCAATCAGGTTCTGCATAGATTTCAGACAGCTGAACAAAGTGACCATCTTCGATGCAGAACCAATGCCAAACACAGAAGAGATGTTTTCGAAACTGTCTAAATACAAGTACTTTTCCAAAATTGATCTTAGCAAAGGTTATTGGCAGGTACCACTTTCAGAGTCCGCAAAGGAGATGACGGCGTTTGAGACGTCAGAAGGGTTGTTCCAGTTTAGAACAATGCCCTTCGGATTAGTCAATGCGCCAGCAACATTCTGCAGACTCATGAGAAAGGTACTTAAGGGACTACCAAGTACAGACAACTTTGTTGATGACATCATGATTTTCACATTGCATTGGAACGAGCATGTCGCAGCATTGCGAAATCTATTTGACAGATTACGAGAAGCTAGACTGACGGCGAAGCCATCAAAGTGTAGCATTGGGTACTTTGATATTGAGTGTTTGGGACACGTGATCGGTGAGGAACACACCCTGAAACCAATACCATCAAAAGTCCAGAGTGTACAGGAGGCAACGAGACCACGTACCAAGAAAGCTGTTAAGTCATTTTTAGGAGTAGTAGGATTTTACCGGAAGTTTATTCCAAACTTTTCAGCGATTGCAGTACCTTTGACCGATCTGACGAAAAAAGGACAACCAAACAAAGTTGAATGGGGTGAACCCCAAGACAACGCATTTAAGACACTTAAACTTAGGTTAGTGGGTCCACCGATTCTGAAATTGCCAAATTTAGATGAATCATTCATTCTAAGAACAGATGCTTCAGATTTTGGGTTAGGAGCGGTGTTGCTTCAGGACCAGAATGGGGAAAAACTGCCAGTTGCGTATGCTAGCAGGAAACTACTTCCCAGAGAACGGAACTACGCCGTGATTGAGAAGGAATGCCTGGGAGTGGTGTGGGGAGTCAACAAGTTTCATCGATACTTATATGGGAAAGAATTCCTCCTTGAAACAGACCATCAGCCATTGACGTATCTCAACAAAGCAAAGATGGCAAATGCTAGACTGATGAGATGGGCTTTGGCACTCCAACCGTACCGAATGAGAATCATGGCTATTCCGGGACGTGAGAATATTGGAGCCGATTATCTCAGTCGCTTGTAATGCGAGGTAAGAAGGAACAGTAGTGTAAATTGTAGGTGGTAAGTTGTATATAGGTAGGTAGGACAATATTAGAGTAATTGTGTGAGTCGGAAACAAGTGTATCCACTTGTTCTCTATGGGGGGAACGTGTTGTCACAAAATGACTCTTGTATTAATGAACACATTATTATAACCCTAAATCGGGGCCTCATTTTCCCATTTTATAGAAGGGGTTTTCCAATAAAGGTAAACACATCTTCAAAGATCCAGGTATAAGGGGAGGTATAGTGATCTAAGAGGATCCAATCTTCTTGGATGTTATAGGGGAACTATTTAAAGCGTTTCCTGGATAATATCGGACAGAGATAACATAATAAGGTTTATTTCTGTGTAACCGATTGTAATAAATCCATATACC
>CM026390.1:25283777-25319525 GCA_014843695.1 Archivesica marissinica
CCAGGTTTGTGGTAACTTTAATAGATGTGTATTTGTACCACGAAGAACATCGCTTGAAAATGGAAACAACAACTATGGCACCAGTGAAACGGACATATGGAAATCGACGTGGGCTAATCTAAATCAACATGGGGATACTCATAGACATCTTCAGTGGAAATTCTCGGGAAGGTGTTTTAACTGTGACCGTCTTGGCCACAAGGCCATACATTGCTATAAGCAATAGAAATCAGGCCATGTTGCCAATGCTGACGTGTCTGGAAATGACTTTGATGTCACTACATTCAATAGATTTAATCTTTTGCAAACAATATGTTCACAATGTGAATTATCAAACTGTATTTGTAATGCTTTAGAAATTAGTTTAGCTAATCATCCTGACTCGACCAACAGCTTTAATGGTATTGTAATTGATACCACAGACATCGGTCTGCATAAAAATGGCATGAATATCGGTCATTTAAATGTTCAAGGTCTTAATAATTTAGACAAATTTGAAGAGGTAAAGCTACTTATGACCTCTGATAAAAATAAAATTTATATTATGGGGCTGAGTGAAACAAAATTTAAAGATGATGTAAATACAAATGCTTATTTAATAAAAGGATTTTTACCTCCATTTCGTAGAGACCAAAATGACAGAAATGGTGGTGGCGGAATTTTAGTTTATGTTAAAGATGGGTTAAATATGAAACGCCGTTATGATTTAGAAACGCATGATATTGAGGTTGTTGTTCTTGACATATATTGTAAATATTGTAAACCATTTTTTGCTTGCAATGTGTATAGGCATCCTCACTCTAAAATAGAGTGGAAAGACAGATTTGAATTGTTTATCGAAAATATGTTCTATGAAGATAAAGAAATAATTTTATTAGGTGATTTCAATAGAAACCTCACTGATTGTTATACAAATGATGAATGGGCAAATTTTTATATCCCACTAGGTCTTACATAGTTAGTAACGGAACCTACTAGGGTAACTAGATCATCTGCATCTTTGATTGATCACATATATACTAACATGGAAGAAAACATTGCCAATATGTATGTACCAAAGCTTTCTATCAGTGATCATTACCCAGTATTCTGTATTCGTAAAGTCAACTTTTCAAATAATAAAAGTATGCATGAAACAATATCATATAGATCATTTAAAAACTTCAATGAGGAGTCCTTTTGCGAAGATTTACGTATTGCAGACTGGACCTTTGTTTATATATATATGATGATCCAAATGAAATATTAAATATGTGGTGTAAACTATTTTTAGAAATTGTACATAAGCATATTCCAATAAAAACTCAGCGAGTGAAACGGAAATATCAACCAGACTGGATAACAACAGAAATCTTAGATACTATGAAAGAACGGGATAAAATGAAGCAAGATAAATCAGAGCAAGGTGTTAATCAATATAAACTACTTAGAAACAAAGTGTCGGCAATGATTAATACAGCAAGGAAAGAGTCATGTGAAAGAAAAATAGAGTCTGGTAAAGATAACCCACGTACTGTCTGGAAGATTTTTAAAGAGTTGAAATGGCAAATATATTTAATGAATTCTTTGTCAATGTTGCATCTAATATCAAAGATCCAGTCCCTGATCACTTAAACTTTGACTATATAAAAGATTTTATTAATGAACATGTACCTGTTGATGTAGTGTTTGAAATACCAGAAGTTACACAGAGTAATATCAGAAAACAATTACTGGAACTTAATGTTTCTAAAGCTACTGGAATCGATAATATTGGACCAAAGCTGTTAAAACTTTCAGTTGATATCATTGTACAACATTTAACTGTTATAATAAATAAGAGTTTGAAAACATCAACTTTCCCTGAAGCTTGGAAATTTGCAAAAGTCAAACCATTATTCAAAAGTGGAACCACCAATGACGTCAATAACTATAGACCTATTTCAATTTTACCATCTTTGTCGAAACTTTTTGAAAGACACGTGCATAAATCGCTGCAGACTTTTTTGATCACTTCAATTTACTTCACAAAACACAAAGTGGTTTCAGAACTGGCCACTCAACTGAATCAGCTTTACTTTATATGATAGATAAATGGATTCGAGCAATGAATGAGGGAAAATTGATTGGAATTGTAATGGTCGATTTTCGAAAAGCTTTTGATCTTGTCGATCATACTGTTTTGTTAAAGAAATTATCATTATACAACAATACTTTGAAGCTTTTTCAATCATATCTTTGTGATAGAAAGCAAACTGTTTCTATAAATGACGTTTTATCTGAAAATAGAACTGTTAATTGTGGAGTCCCGCAGGGCTCAATATTAGGACCTCTTTTATTCTTACTTTTTATCAATGACTTACCACTAATGTTTTCAAATAAAATCACCGGTAGCGATTTATATGCAGATGATACTACATTATATGATATCTATAATAAGAAAGAAGTGTTAGGAACAAGATTACAACAGGCTTTGGAAGACTTGAAATACTGGTGTTTCCAAAATGGAATGAAGATTAATACAGACAAAACGAAAGTTCTATTTATGATGACAGCCCAGCGAAAATGTGCTTTCCCTAACCCTTCACTCTCTCTTAAATATGAAAATATATTATTGAAAACCAGCAAATCAGAGAAGTTGCTTGGAGTACACATTCAGGATTCATTAAAATGGGACTCGCATATCAAATATATTGTGAAAAAGATTTCAACTAACATTTGGCTATTAGGTAAAATACGGTATATTGTGAATCTGAACTACAGACTACTTTATTACAAGGCATATATCCAACCACATTTTGATTATTGTTGTATCATATGGGGAAACACCACACAACAAAATATCAACACATTATTAAGATTGCAGAGACGAGCTTGTAAATTCATTCTGGGCCAATATTATATTTCTTTGCGTGAATCAATGTCTGAAATTAATATAATGACTTTTGACCAACGGATTATTTTTCAAAAAGCATTAACAATGTACAAAATTATGAACAATCTTGTACCGAATTATTTGAATGAACATTTTCAATTAAGACATTGCAATTCAGTTACTTCAGATATGACATTGAGAAATGTTTCAAATATGGATCTCTATATTCCAAGACCTATATGTGAAATGTATAAGAAATCATTAGAATACTCTGGTCCAAAGATATGGAATTGTCTACCATTTGAAATTAAGACATCCAGATCTTTAAATATATTCAAGACAAAATGTAAAGTATGGATACCACGTTTTAATTGGTAGACACTAGACAGTTATATATATATAATGATTGTAAATCAATATGCTTATGTCGTTTTGTATTTCTATCAAAGTACCTGATTTACTTAGGCTGTTGTTTAAGTTACATTGTACAACAATATGCATGTATATTGTACGGCATAACTATGTTATAATTATTGTGTATGTACATTTATTCTATAGTGTTAACAAATTGAAGAGGGCCCTAAGGAGGATTAGTTCAAAACTAATTAGGTCACCCTCTATAAATAAAGAAATCTATCTCTATAATACGTATGTCATATAACGGAGATAATGTTTACCAGAATTGTGTAGATTCGTTCCGTTATAGCTTGCCAACCGAGTTATGGCTATTGTAAGATTTTCATTGAAATCTCGGCGGGATTTTTTATAGGGAAACATATTGATTTAGGTAGTAATTTGTAGGTGTTATTTCTTCGTTTTGCTTGTGTTAAGGGCTTCCGTTAGCCTGGGAACAGGCGTTGATATATGTTGCCTGGTCAGTCAAATAAATATATTTTAACACTGAGACTATTAATTGGGCCGTATTGAGTTTCTGATGTCATTCTAGATAATTTTAGATCCGAATATTTTATAGCATATTTAGAATCCATTGTAAATGTGTTTGCTATTTTTGTCTTGTTTTATCTCATTGTAAGTTTTCATCAATATTTGTGATATTTAGGCTGTAAAGCGCTTTTGAACGTTTTATTTGTAGATGAAAAGAGCGCTATATAAGTTTGGTATATAATAATAATAATAATAATAATTATTATTTTGCCAGAAGTTAAAAATCGACAGACTGGAACCAAGGCTAGGCTTCCGTGACCGATTTGGCAAAGTCGTTGACTTCAAATCAATGGCTCGTCACCGTTGTATGCTGGTTCGAACCCCACTAGGAGTGTTGGATTCTTTCATGCGAGAAAGATATTGGGCAGTTTTAAGTAGGTCGGTGAATCTACCCGGATGTACATCCGTACCTGGAATACTATTGGAAGGGGCACCCACAGGAGTCCCCGACCAATACTATATAGAGCGGCATATCTTCTAGATTCATTTGCCAACTCGCCCCTTAGCTCCTGAAATGATGTTTAAACATACAGTTATTACTAATAAAATTACTAAATGATTAACTAGTCAATTAAAAATTGAATCTAGCTTAAAGATTTTTAAGGAACATTATAATTGTCAAAAAATAAACAAAAAATGTACTGATAAATAATAACTATTCTCAATGCACATCCAATTTGATGGGATCCTACGCATTTAGAGATATCGTGGAAGTAGTGATAAAGCAGTGGTAGTGCGTTCGCTTCAGGTATGAAATCATAATATAATAATAAGATTCGCACCAGCTGTAGTCGCTAAGCATGTGCCCTTAAGCAAAGCATTTAAAGCCCATCTTTCTTTTTCTCTCTACCTCATGACGATGGTTGTTTTTTTATATATCAGGAATGAGATCTCGAGAGTAATTAATCTAACATTGTAAAAACTTGTTTCGCAATCGAGCTGCACTAAATGTGTATTAACTAAGATATTAATGAGGGAACGAAACGAGATTTCCATTTGCTCGATAATACAATTGATCACCAAAGCGCGAAGTAGTTAACTATATGTTATGTTCTAAGCATGTGCATTGTGAAAATCAATCTGAATTAATCGAATGCAGGAATCTGTTATAGCTTACAGCAATTCGAAACATCGCCAAATTTCCGAGAATATCGACGCTGTTTTTGGGCAAATATCGCACAATCACGATTCAAATATCAACGTTTGTATTTTATTACAGCTACATAAATTGTACACGTTATATTGATGTTATATTTCGGGTTTTACGCCTGCATCAGCACCATTTTGGGCTATATCGCCGGCGGGCAGTTTACCTAACATCACCTTTCCTGGGCAGGCTCCAGCGGTTAACCAGTACTTGGGTACACCAACCTCCGTAAGAAACTGCCAACTTTTTCATTTAAATGAGACACGGTCTGAGCGGGGCTCGAACCCGTGACCATCAGTGATGTTAGGTTACAGTGGTATACAAGTCAGCGACCATAACCACTCGACCACGGAGGCGGACCAAATTGTACACGTACATCGTACAGTGCAATAGCCACATATTTACGGGGGAAATGTGACCAGTTTGAAGTGTTATTGACATGAATTATGTAAGTTATTGGTGAATGCAGTTTCCGCCAGGTTTACTGGAGACTTCTAATGTGCTTGAAAAACATTATTTACTAAAACCTAAAATATTGACTGAACTTGCAAAGCACTTACTGCAAAGCTAGCTACCACTTTGCAGTGAAGAAATGTCAATCTAATGTCAAGTTACACCGTGGTTTATGACTGTTCTATGTAGAATTTAGTAGCTGCAGACAGAACTACGTGATAGTTGAGGCATTTCTATCTGTGTTGTCGACGTGTCCGTCCATTCTCTGTAAGATATTATAGATAGATGGCCTTGTAGATTACCTGGACTCGACAAATTCAAGCATGTTTGCTGTTTCAATATATACTATACTTAAACGCAATAAAAACGCAACCATATACATAATACTATTTAATAATCAACATTGAATTTCAACTGATATAATTATTAATTTCATTAAGCCAGTCTATGCACTAGAGAATCACTCAATATAATCCCTCTCTCACAGTTTCATGTAATAATTCGCAGTTAAAGTGTATCGCTAGAAAAATATTTGCAATATAGAGTATGTACATAGAAAATACAATTCTAAAATGTTACGTTTTTATTGCCATCAAGTATATTTACATCGCTATTGCATTTCATTCGATGAAAGTATGAATGTCCTGTTTGCATCTATCTTCGCATGAATTGTTTCACTAATGATATGCAGTTGACGTGCACACTCGGCGTTACGTTGATGCGCATTGTTGGACAGCGTACCTTTGCTATTAATGACATGTGCTACACTTGGCGCTGTTCCAAGGATGATCTAATTACCAAATCCAGTACACGTTAAGTCCCTAATCTGACCTAAATACATTGTACATGCGATATGTGTGTCTTTGTGTCATTGAAAACAATAATTAATGTAAATTATATAAGTAATGAATGGCCGGTTAATAATTCCCATCGGGGTATGAACTACATTGGACGTGATTAATGTTAGCATTGGCGGCATTCGGCCTGCACAGGCATCCACGATAACTTTAGGCACGCCCAATGTAGTTCATACCCCAATGAAAATTATTTGTATATGTATGTAATTGTGTACTCCCATATATGTTATGTTGGCGATGAACATGTATGCTTATGCCAAAGAAACATGTTTGGTAAACATGAAAAGGCAGTAAGATCCATGTACAATAATACAACTAAACAGTCGAAGATGAACAAATCAAACCTACATTTTTTAACGTGCATTATAAGCTGTTTAATCTTGCGTTGGGTGACAAAGGTATCATTCTAGGCATGGGCGACTGGGATCATTAACCCATCTATAAAAACAAAGATGATCTAAACCAGTCTGAAATAATCCAGGGATCGCAGGTTCGATCCCCCGTCTGACCCTAATAAAATTAACAATCTTTCAGATGGGACTTTAAAACCGAGGTCTCGTGTCGGTGCTGTACACCGTGCACGTAAAAGAACCAGAGGATACTCTGGAATGGGTCTCTGTCTGTATCATTGCACTATCCTCCCACATTCTAAATTTACTAATCTCTTCAAGAGGCGTCGCTCATATGGGTAACCGGTAGCAACGATAAATAAACGTAAAACACACACCAGTCTGAACTATATCGTCATATTACTCTTCCGAGTTGTCTAGGGAAAGTATTTACCCCCAGTTATTAACAACAGAACACATACGTATATGTTGAAACCAATACAGTTGTGAATAACAGCCAGACAAGAGTTAATAGAGGATTCTCCGCTGTAGATATATGTTTGTATATCTGATACAAGAGATACACTTAGTGACTTAATTGTTCTTGTAGCACTTCGTCAGCGACCAGATGAAATCTAATGAAATCTCGCGACGGCAGAGACCTAACGAGACTACCCAACCATGACATCATCATGTCAATCAATATATTCTAGTATTACATAGTATCATTCAAATAGTGAATTATTCAGAAAAACTCCCGTGTGCATCCGTTGATCTAAGACAAGACTTTGGCACTATATGCAGTAATCTATTATGCAGGAAATATGTACGGTATCTATTAAAAATGCTTAAATATGATTAATAATATACATAGCAATATAAAATCTTATGTCATGAAAAATATGTCATTAAAATAAAAAATATTATAACTTTCACAGTAGTAATATAGTCATATTTTATTGCATTCATTATATATAATTGTATATATTGTATAATTATGCATAGAATATGCCATTCATGAGATTGATTTGCACAAGCATTTTCAACAACTCTTGAAGTGAAATGCGAAATACATACAATCTTGCAGAGGAGAAGAATTATATAAGACTATGTCTTCCATTCTAATCCTGTTTCTGTATTCTGATTATGCGTGGTTGTTTAATATGTATTATATTGGGAAATAAAATAGGTTTAAACTAAGTGAAATGGGTCTTAACAAAATTAGTTATATAGTGGTACGACAAGGTGAAACTTTCTCACCTGTATTATTGGCATTAAATTGAAATGACCGGAATGAACATATCATACAACATTTAAACTGTTGGTGGTATATGAAACGCCATAGTGATGTTTTTGAACAAATGCATATTTATTTGAAGTTGCATATTCTGTTATATGCAAACTATATTGTTTTAATATCTGATAATGAAAATAGCTTATAAAATGTTTAATGTGTATGGCCAATAATGTAATTATAAGAAGCTCACCGTAGTCAAGCATAGTTCTATTTTCGAAAGATAAACAAGCTGTCACCAAACAAAACACACATACTTAGACCGGTACCGGTTGTCAAATTTAATAATCTGAGGAAGGTATCCAATTGATCAGTGGTTCTACTCGGGTGTCCGTCCGTGCCTAAAATACTGCTTGGAAGGGCACCAAGCGTCCTCAACCACAATAACCAGAGAGTCGCTATGAGAACTAAGTTGTTTTACACCCCACACGCGACCAAACATATATCTACACAGGCTATCAGAGCATACATTAGCCACCTTGGGATTGATTTACACCGCACACGCGACCAAACATATATCTACACAGGCTATCAGAGCATACATTAGCCACCGTGGGATTGTTTTACACCGCCTACGCGACCAAACATATATCTACACAGGCTATCAGAGCATACATTAGCCACCTTGGGATTGTTTTACACCCCACACCCGACCAAACATATATCTACACAGGTTATCAGAGCATACATTAGCCACCGTGGGAACAATTTTAAGCTGGAATTTTAAAGTTGACTAATGATTTGCTAATTGACATTTATTGTCAAAGACTGTAAACCTATTTCATTGTACGGGTCTGAGATATGGTGATATGGAAACGTAGATCATATTGTCCTTAAATTGAGAAACATCTACTCCAAACTATAGTTTATGGGAAACTGTTGTCCATACAATTAAGGTTGATATTCATAAAAACGTCTACTCGAAACTATGGTTTATTGGAATCTGCTGTCCGTCCAATTGGTGTTGGTATTCATACAGAAATAATCTCATTTCGGTCATAGCTATGTAAACCTATGCGTGCCAAATTTTCTATCAAAGACATACCATGTTGTGTTAAAGACTTTCCACAACCAACTACGCATGTAGCAATGTTATGATTTGCATTGAATAAAGTGCGTTAAAGAAAAGCTAACACAATGCGGCTTTGTTAATATCTGGAGCTCTGGTGAATTCCCCAACGACACACTGCTGTCACATTATATTATAAGGCAATCTCTTTCAACGGTCTTTACTGACATTGAGGAAAACGTCAACATAATATTATTTAATATATCGCCTGGTTAATTTTAATTTTCACGTCATTCATTTACTAATCTCTTCAGGAGGCGTCGTTCATATGGGCAACCGATAGCGACGATAAATAAGCGTAGAACACACACAGTCAATTATTTACTGGCAAATGGCCGCCTGGTGTTTGGCTGGTTAATTTACCTTAGGTTTGTGGTATCTGCAGTCTCTCTGTCAACCAATTGAGACATATATATTACAGGTACTGGACGACTATATTCTGATTGTTAGATGAAATGTCAGATTAGCGCTGTCAGATTAGAGCAGTGGTTAGCGCGCGCGCTTCTCACCAATATAACCCACGTTCGATCCTCGGACCGGGAAGTATGTGCTATGGTACGGTGGTCGCCAGATCGGAATGGTGGGTTTTCTCCGGGTACTCCGGTTTTCCTCCCACACGAATGACCACATTTACGCTTTCATGTGGGCCAAGGAAAGTGATTAATATAAGTTGTTAGAACTTGCTTCGCAATCGTTGTAAAATAAATAAAGTTTAAACTAGATGAAATGTGCTGGACTCAGTTTACATGTTCTATATGTGTTTATTATTTTTACTTCTGAAAATAGTAAAAATAAAACAATAATCCACATGCAAATTTATCAGAACAGAACAGAACGGAACGGAACGGAACGGAACGGAACAGAACAGAACAGAACAGAACAGAACGGACGTGTACACGATACATCGTCTTAACAAAAACTAGTAATAACATATACAATTAATGGTCACGTGACAATTGGAATTTAAAATAAGAGTAATATATACATTTTGACAATTACACATTTATATTATTTCTAGAAACTAAAGATAATGTATACATTTAGCTAAACTATGTATATTATTATTAGCAGAACTCCTAAGACTGTTACATTTGTATACAGACGGTATATTGCAATAGTGTGTCAATCACTTGTTTAGGTTGATATAGTATGGACATATACAATGATACATATCTATGAATTTGGTTCCTGCCATATAGACCTGTTTGAATACGAAGAGAATAATCAGATATTCTAATGTATCCCAACCATGACCGATATCTCCCCAATCATGTCCGATATCTCCCCAATCATGTCCGATATCTCCCACCCATGACCGATATCTCCCCAACTCTCCCCAAACATGACCGATATCACCCCAACCATCCATGGCCGATATTTCCTGACTATGACCGATATCTCCCAACAATGACCGATATCTCCCCAACCATGACCAATATCTACCCAACCATGACCGATATCATCCCAATCATGACATATATCTCCCGCCATGACCGGTTACTCCCAACCATTACCGGTTTCTCCCAAAATCGAATCGCCTCCTCACCAGACCAATCCTCTATATATTCACAAAGTATCATCAAATGTCATCTACAACGTTGCTTGTTATCCTGCTAACACACGGAGTCAAAAACAATAACCCACGTTCCTAGTGGAATACGTGATAGCGCAGTGGAAGTCGTGATAGCGCAATGGAAGTCGTGATAGCGCAATGGAAGACGTGATAGCGCAGTGGAAGACGTGATAGCGCAGTGGAAGACGTGATAGCGCAGTGGAAGACGTGATAGCGCAGTGGAAGACGTGATAGCACAGTGGAAGACGTGATAGCGCAGTGGAAGACGTGATAGCACAGTGGAAGACGTGATAGCGCAGTGGAAGACGTGATAGCACAGTGGAAGTCGTGATAGCACAGTGGAAGTCGTGATAGCACAGTGGAAGACGTGATAGCGCAGATGAAGTCGTGATAGCGCAGTGGAAGTCGTGATAGCGCAGTGGAAGACGTGATAGCGCAGTGGAAGTCGTGATAGCGCAGTGGAAGACGTGTTAGCGCAGTGGAAGACGTGATAGCGCAGTGGAAGACGTGATAGCGCAGTGGAAGTCGTGATAGCGCAGTGGAATACATGATAGCGCAGTGGAATACGTGATAGCGCAGTGGAAGTCGTAGTAGCGCAGTGGAAGTCGTGATAGCGCAGTGTAATAGTGATAGCGAAGTGGAAGACGTGATAGCGCAGTGGAAGTCGTGATAGCGCAGTGGAAGTCGTTATAGCGCAGTGGAAGACGTGATAGCGCAGTGGAAGACGTGATAGCGCAGTGGAAGACGTGACAGCCAGTGGAAGACGTGATAGCGCAGTGGAAGTCGTGATAGCGCAGTGGAATACGTGATAGCGCAGTGGAAGACGTGATAGCGCAGTGGAAGTCGTGATAGCGCAGTGGAAGTCGTTATAGCGCAGTGGAAGACGTGACAGCGTAGTGGAAGTCGTTATAGCGCAGTGGAAGTCGTGATAGCGCAGTGTAATACGTGATAGCGAAGTGGAAGACGTGATAGCGCAGTGGAAGTCGTGATAGCGCAGTGGAAGTCGTTATAGCGCAGTGGAAGACGTGATAGCGCAGTGGAAGTCGTGATAGCGCAGTGGAAGACGTGACAGCCAGTGGAAGACGTGATAGCGCAGTGGAAGTCGTGATAGCGCAGTGGAATACGTGATAGCGCAGTGGAAGTCGTGATAGCGCAGTGGAAGACGTGATAGCGCAGTGGAAGTCGTGATAGCGCAGTGGAAGACGTGATAGCGCAGTGTAAGACGTGATAGCGCAGTGGAAGACGTGATAGCGCAGTGGAATACGTGATAGCGCAGTGAAAGTGGTGATAGCGCAGTGGAAGTCGTGATAGCGCAGTGGAAGACGTGATAGCGCAGTGGAAGTCGTGATAGCGCAGTAAAAGTCGTGATAGCGCAGTGGAAGATGTGATAGCGCAGTGGAAGTCATGATAGCGCAGTGGAAGACGTGATAGCGCAGTGGAAGTCGTGATAGCGCATTGCGCGTTCGCTACAGGTGCGAAAGGTCCCGAGTTCGAGCCCCGCTGGAGCCATTACGATTGTGTCGTTAGGCAAGGCATTTAAATTCCACATTGCCTCTTCTTTCCTTCATGGCGATGGATTATATCAGGAATGAGGTCTCGAGAGTGATTAATATAAGTTGAAAGAACTTGTTTCGCAATAGAGCTAAAATAAATTTGTATAAACTAACGGTGGGGATACTGATTTAGTAGAAGTCGTGATAGCGCAATGGAAGTCGGGAAACAGTTAGCCACTTCCTACTCTATTGTACAAGCTTCACACTTCTTAGACACGATAATTATGTTCACACATCTCCCGTGTTCACACATCTCCCGTGTGCACTAACACACATCTCCCGTGTGCACTAACACCTGAACATATACTATCTGGAAACAACAATCTGTTTTTTGAACAAAATAAATGTGTTATCCTAAAAGTACAGCAATATATAGCAGCGACAGCACTATTCCAATAATGTCGCGAGATTGAAGGTTAGGGGGGTATCTGGAGCAGCAAAATCACAGGATTTCCCCCAGTTTCTTTGTGTGTGTCTCTTCCTTTTATATCAAAACGAACGATTCCAACATAATCGTAAATTTCCGAACGTTTCTGTTGCATGTTTTATTTTTAGTGTGGAGTCCGTGGTCCAGTGGTAGCGCGTCGGATTTGGTATCGAACGGTCCCGAGTTCGATACTCGGTCAGGCCACGTATGTAGTGTCACTGAGCAATGCACCTCACACACATTGCTTAGTACTGGTTAACCACTTAGGACGGCTGAGCCTGTCCAGGAAAACACGTCTACGTTCCCGCAAGGGGCTGGACATTAATGGAACATACATTTCCTTCTTGTGCTTAAACTTGCTTTATAGCATTATAAAATATTGTATACTAAACAATGCCTGTGATGTACCTGTCATAACAGAATATGTGTGCACGTAATTTAAGGAATTTAAGGAAATGGATTCGAATAAGTTATTATGTAACTTTTCCGCCAATCCTAACTGTGCTATTACAAATATTCCTGTGTTATGTACGATTCTTGAATAAAATATTGTTTAAACTAAGTCGTGATAACACAGTGGGAGTCGCAATAGCGCAGTGGTAGTGCGTTCGTTTCAGGACTTCGCGCCCAGCAATAGCCGTTACCATTATGCCGTTAGGCAAGACAGTTAATCTCCGCATTGACTCTTCTTCCACCTTCATGGCGATGGATTCCATCAGGAATTTGTTTCGCAATCGAGCAAAATATATATTTGATTAAACTGATGATTTAGTTAGACGCCGTTGTGCACAATCACTACAAATAACGGAACGTCAGTGCTGACTTGATAAACACACAACATATATGTAAAATCATGTATACATATCGTCCGGTCTCGATTCTAAGTTGAGTATAACTGTAAGTTTGTAAAAGCAACTCTATAGTAGTGAGGAATCAAATGTGATTTAAAAACAAGTTTGCAATAACATTATACTGACACCAAAAATAAACTGTGCATTTGCCTTAGAGGTAAACGTTATATCCTTTTAGTAAACAATATCATTTGGTATCAAAATGTGCGGAATATTGGGTAAATTAGTGCAATGTGAGATGGATTATCTTCTTCACTCATGATAGTAAAATCCATAATTATAAAATGTGTAACAAAAAAGTAACGCTCAATATACACGTGCACAGTTTTTATGGTGTCGAACTAGGTTCAATTATTTTTTGCTTTGCAAACAAATGAAATGGTTTAAATGTATGTTCCATTAATGTCAAACCCCTTGCGGGGACCTAGACATGTTTTCCTGGGCAGGCTTAGCCGACCTAAGTGGTTAACCAGTACTAAGCAATGTGTGTGAGGTGCCTTGCTCAATGACACTACATACGTGGCCTGACCGAGTATGGAACCCGGGACCGTTCGATTCCAAATCCGACGCTCTACCACTGGACCAAGGACGCCACAGTGAACACTATTTGGATAATTCCAAACAAATGAAATGGTTTAAAATGAACACTATTTAGATAATTCCAAACATAAGGAAATGCGAGATAGAGATAGTGTTAGTGATAGTATGCTACGATTCGATGAAAAAGGTTAGTAACTTACTTCGACTAAGTCCAGATTTTATTTACTCTTGGGGGTGGGATTTACATTTTGTGTAGAGAATTAGTTCTTGGTTGTGTATGTGAAATTTCAAAGCAATAACGTTGATGGATTTAGAGAAATTCCAATGTTCGAGTGTTTTCTGTCGCATAAAGAATTTCTGAGACCGGATTATTTTGGGCCAAAAGTCAGATTCAATGTCACTCATGGGGCGTGTGACTTGATATGGGTAGGGGACGGAACAACACATAGAAACAGTATGCAAGTGATCAATACATTGTATTTGACGGTGAAGTAGTCGCTACAGGACAAGGGAACTTACCTATCGGGTACCCTATAGCAGCTACTCTTAACCAGGATAAATACGTCTGATTTGCAGTGTTGTCTGAGCGTTTGCGGCGTTCTTGCTTGGTCGCACCGTTTCCCAGAATGCCTCACTTCCGGTCCAGACGGTGTCTCAATCTACCGCGTTAGACTGTGGCTCTTAATGAACCCAATTGCCATTTACTACAACGGGTTACTAGTTATATGCAACATTTAATTGTTAACTCTCGAGTTTCGCTTTCCACTAACTAAAGTGGGCGAGACAAAAATCAGTTATCAGCCTCGATCTGTACCAACGTCGATCTGTACCAACCTCGATACGATCGACTTGAACTAATTAGTAACTAATTTTCGGAATGGATAACAGACACATTAAAGCGACACAGCACGAAGAACATTTCTACAGAATGTAATTTCCTATATTATCACCCCCCCCCCCAATATTTGCAACAAAATCTGAGTATTTTAGCAAGGTATACGACGTTTGTTGACACACATAGATACATTCTTATATTCCTCCACTATAAAGGGAGTGTATCACATTTACATAATATACACATTTTACATACAATTTGTGACAAACGTTACAATATATACAAGGATCTAATTGGCATTGCATTGCGCATTATGAGCACATTCTTATATTAAATGGCTATGTGCATATCTCTCTATATACACATATACACCTGCACACACACACATATATATATATATACATACTTACATCGATATACATATATCATCTTTTGTGCCTGTACATATTTATTTTTTAGACTAATCTGATTTCAATTATCTCTAAATTATCTTGTTCGAGCCCCGCTGGAGCCGTTACGATTATGCCCTTAGGCAAGGCATTTAAATTCCACATTGCCTCTTCTCTCTCCCTCATGAGGAATGAGGTCTCGAGAGTGATAAATATAAGTTGTAATAACTTGTTTCACAATCGAGCTAAAATAAATTTGTATAATAAAAATTATCTCTAAACGATAGTAACACGCCCTTAATATAATTCCAATCATAAATAAACGGCAAGTCAGGAGCGTAGCTGACCGTTATATGAAACCCTGCTTTCACTCGCGAGCTTGTAAACCGCACGAACATTGTTCATGTATGTATAGGATATAAGCCGAAAACGATCCAATACATGTAATAAACATATCTTATCTTATCTTATCCATTATGTAATATACTGGACTGTGTGGGGTGCGTAGAACCGGAGTCAGTACCAGTAGTTTACACATTGGGCCCTGTTTGAGGCTTAGATCGTACCTAAAACACACACTTATATAACAAGATCCTACAAATTAAAATTGTTAATTTCGCACCGGTACGCCTATGATTTAATATAATACTCTGACCTTTTGACAGCAGTCCAATATTAATAATAATGGACTACACGTACAAAGATATGACGTCACGATGGTGTTTAAATGAAAGTTAGTGAATAATGTGTAGTAGCAATGCTATGTATACGTACGGGGAGGGTTGTAAATAATGTTGTTATAACTTGTAGCCCAACCCATTTGCGTTTTTCCCCTTGACAAAGCAAATGTATCGTATACTGCAATCATATAATTACATATTAATTTCTGATTAGTTCCTAGTATTGTATGTATATATGTAATGTATTATATGAAAAAATGCAATAAAATATTATTTAAAAAAATGTATACGTAAAAGGGCCTTTTTGGGAATTTTTGCGATGTAATGTCGCTTTAACCAAAACGCAATATGATATTTATTGACAATCTGGCAATTAGTCATTGCCTTTAGTCCAATTTTACCAGTAATAAGTCGACTATATCAATAATGAATATGGGGCAGCACACACTACTAGTATACAAAAGATGTACACATTCATAATAATGCTATATAAATATTTAATTAAATGGAAGCAACTGTTTCCCCCAGGGGTTAGTGTTCTGATATAATTTAGAAGAATATAGTTCATGTGCATTCACTCTGCTTGATCAATCGCGACATATACCAAGCTTTCTTCCACGAGAGAACGATTGGATTGAAGAGAATGGAGAGTTCTATTGATACAAACAAGTACATGTGTTCACCGACAGGACATATGGCGGAAGAATAACCTGATTGCAGCATCTATTGTACTGTTCCGCAGGTGTACACGTTGTGTAATTAATGAATATAGCCCCGGGATGTTGGTCAGTAGTTTGTCTGAGTTAGTGGTTTGCAGCCGTAGCAATAGCTAGTTAAAATGGCGATAGTCTGCTATTTACGGTAAATGAAGACACCGGGTGCTCCTCCGCGCAGTATTTAAAGCACGGATCTGTAGCCCAGTGGTAAAACGCTGGACTGGTAATCCAGGGATCGCAGGTTCGATCCCCCGTCTGACCCTAATAAAATTAACAGTCTTTCAGATGGGACGTTAAACCGAGGTCTCGTGTCGGTGCTTTACACCGTGCACGTAAAAGAACCAGAGGAGACTCTGTAATGGGTCTCTGTCTGTATCATTGCACTATCGTCCACAATCTAAAATTACTATCCTCTTCAGGAGGCGTCGTTCATATGGGCAACCGGTAGCGACGATAAATAAAACGTAAAACACCTAGGACCCCTAGGATAGAGGTACAAAGCTTATTGGTGTCGTACGGATAAAAGCACAAGTTCTTCATGTTAAACATTAGTGGAAGTCGTGATAGCGCAGTGGATGCGCGATCGCTTCAGGTGCGAAAGGTCCGGAGTTCGAGCCCCGCTGGAGCCGTTACGATTGTGCCCTTAGGCAAGGCATTTACTTTCCACGTTGCCTCTTCTCTCTCCCTCGTGGCGATGGATTCATCTCATCAGGAATGAGGTCTCGAGAGTGATTAATATAAGTTATTATAAGAACTTGTTTCGCAATCGAGCTCGTTGCAAGATGGATACATGAATGAAAATTACCAGATTTCTGCTAGCATTATCTTGCTCTGAAACCGATGGTTATAAATGTCTATAAAGTGGAAGTGGTAGGGCGTTTGCTTCAGGTGCGAACGGCCCGGCGTTCGAGCCCCGCTGTAGCCGTTACGAGTGTGCCCTTAAGCAATGCATTTAATTTCTACATGCCTCTTCTCTCCCTCGTGGCGATGGATTCCATCATGAATGAGTGTGGTTGTGCATCAGAACTACCAAATGTACTTATCATCAAACTGCACAACCACCATTGGCTATGATAATATTGGATTGGAGCCACCTGTGCTAAGCAACAACTTTCTTCGACTCCCTTGGTTGGCTGCTTAGCACAGGTTTTACTACATGCTCTTCCCGTTATCAAATTATTTATATTTATAATTTGATAAACACCGTCACATACTCGCAAAATAAATGGCAACGATAAATCCACCAAAAATGGAAAATTCACAGATCTGCAAATGATGTACTTGGATAATGCACAACATGGTATTATGCTATTGATTTTCTTGATAAAGCTTCCAAATTAATGCCTATGGCATTGTTCCAAACTTTTGTAAACATGATACTAGATAACGATGTTAAAACGTACATGTGGCCATTCGTGTGGGAGGAAACCGGAGTATCCGGAGTAAACCGACCTGTCCGATTTGGCGACCACCGTACCATCTCACATACGTACCGGTGCAAGGATCGAACCTGGGTTGTACATGATTTCATAATGCTATTAATTTATATTATTATTTTGCTGTTGCTTTACGTTGTATTTAAAAAACAATACAAGGAAAACGCTTTCTTTAAAGCTATATTTAGCTTCCTACTCGATACTTTGTACTATGTAGTATGGATGTTGTTGTATGTTATATGTGATTAAACTCACACTACATCGGTGAAAACGCAGATTTCTACATAATGAAATTTACTATATCATATGGTATAATTTGTCTCCAATATTTGCCTCAAAACAAAGTATTTGAACTAATAAACAAGCGTCGTATACGACGTGTGTTGATACAACAAAATAATGTAAATAGGGTCAACATCCATGTGTAATACAACTCTTGTATCCTGAATAACACGATTTATGATACAAATTGACCGCTATATCTCACCCTTTGTGCCTATGCATAATTAAGTGTAGACTAGTCTGATTTAAATTATCACGCGCATCACGCGCTTAGTATAGAATCCATTAATAAGCAAACGTCAATTCAGGAACGTGGCTGACGCTTTTGTGAAATACTACATTCACTTTTGAGAGTATGGTGACCGAAATATCACTGTTCATTGATTGGATGTTTGTGTTCGAATTATTTCAGAAGATTTATTGTAGCGATGTGATGTCGCTTTAACCAAATACAGAAAATAACACGTTTATTATGGGGTAGGCTAATTTCAGATAAGTGAGTGAGTATTTGGTTTAACGGCGAATCAGCACAGTTCAGGCTATATGGCGCCGGGTTAAGCATATTGTATACAAGATAGTTAAGCCTATATGTAGATAACATACTGTATGTAGTAAAATTGTAATGACGAAAGGTCAGTTCCAACAACATTTATCAAGCTGTAAAAATATAATGTATAATATCGAGTTTATTGTTATAGAGACAATGAAGTAATTGGCAATATAGTTATGTATGTATACGTAAGCTGTCAGTTTTATTGCTAGTCGTGTTAATCTGGGAAGTATTGCAATAATGATATATTTAGATTTACAAGGAATAGCAATGAACGAGATCGTTGGATTTTTGTTACCTCCCTTGACATATAAAGTCCGATTTATCCCGAAATGTATATCAGTCCTTTTAGTTGGAATCCTTTGGTACGGTATGATAATTGTCATGTTAATAAATCGTTACATACATGTATATGTGCCCATTCAAATCAATCATAATACATTTAAACCAACAAGTAAATGAAACGAAACAAAATAATAGAATTGCCCGCTCTTTTCCCATCTCCAATCTTGACTTCTCTACTGTACTCTTTGTTATTAATATATCAACCTGTGTCACAATATCTGTTAACTAAATACATGTATACTCATATGTCATGTAAATGATCTGAGTTAATAAAGATTAATTGCATTGAATTGAATTGATATATCATATGATATTTGTTGAGATATAATAGGTTAGTAATTATAAGATGAGAAAGTGGATGAAAATTGATAACATGTTGTGTAAATGAAACAACGATAAAAACAGAGGAAATATTCAGGGGAAGTAACTGACCGATGCCTCTCATTGCCAATACTGTACATACTTTATTGGCCCTTGATGTCTTTAAATGTTACATAACGGACACGCAGAGTAGCATTCCAAGAAACAGTGGACATATAGGATCTTACATGAGCGATGATGTCATACCATATTTTATGAAACGAGTTATTTGGGAATTCTGCTATTAAGCGAGCCTTTTGTCGAGTGAAATAGCAACATTCCAAAACCATTTCATAAAATGTGGTATATGTTTTAGTTTTTATTTGGATTCTCTGAATTTTCAGGATAATCAATAACTTCTGCATAGAAACGATCTACGAAGCTATGCGTCTTCAAATAGGCTTGTAATGCCGTTTGATTTAACCATATTTTATTGCATATGCATATTAACTCTTTCAGCGCCGAATAAATTCAGAGGATGTGCAAACAACGCGTAATGCCGCGTCTGATCAGGATGTACGTTGTTTGCTATTCGGACAGGTGCTTCAGCTCCACTGTCTGAAGAGCAATCAGCATATAGCCTGATCAGACGGCATGTTCTGTCCGATCGGGTTCTCTACTTTTTTTTACAAAGTCGCTTTTATGCGACATTGGCGGTGAAAGAGTTAAACAGTACAGTTGACATACATGCATGATACAGAATAGAAATCAACAATGTATAAGATGAATACATACATTTGTGTAACATTGCAAAAGGGTCGGGCCACAAGTTATAACCAACATTAGAAAACGGCCCTTCCCAATAATCAAACTTTATTAAACAAAAGGTGCGATATCATCTCAGTGGTGTCTTCCTGAAACCCCCACTTTTCAAATTTTGATAACAAAAAAAGTGGGTGTTTCAGGAATTTTGCTTTTTCCAATTAACACCTTCCTACGGCCTTAGGTCAAATTATAGCTATGGTCTGTTTCTTAGGATGATTTAATAAAACAAGACAAGTTTTTTATACATTTATATCATCTTTAAACACAATTCATCTGCAGTACTCATCAGTCAATCAATCACTAATGATGAATCAGTCAGTCATTCACTTGAGGTGAAGAAGTTGCGATGCTGCGTCAGAGTATTCCATCGCCGTCATGTCTCCGTTTTCCAAACGTGTTTTCAGGGCTGCTAGTCTTTGCTCGAGCTGACGATACTTTCTTTTTTTGACTGGACGAACGCCCCCTGCCTGGTATTGAAGAACCCTAATGTAGCAAGCAGCTTCAATCCGCTGTAGTATGGAAATGATACCGAAGATGTTTGGATGGGCATGTCG
Source organism: Archivesica marissinica (assembly GCA_014843695.1). Classification (NCBI taxonomy): domain Eukaryota; kingdom Metazoa; phylum Mollusca; class Bivalvia; order Venerida; family Vesicomyidae; genus Archivesica; species Archivesica marissinica. The sequence goes on from CM026390.1 coordinate 25,304,582, forward strand.
TACGGCCTTCTTCAATTTACTGTGCCACCCTTCACAATGGTTTGTTGTCCTGGGACCCACAGTTGTATAATGATTCCAAAGTGGCTTATCACCCTCAACCCACTGTTCTGTTACGTAGTCTGTGAAGGCAGTAACGCTCGCAGGAAGATCCTCCTCCCCTATGGCCACTAACGCTTGAAACCAAATGTCCTCTACCTCAGCTATTGGAACTAATGGCAACACCGATGCTCGTCTAACCAGTCGATGGATTGTGTCATTTTCCTTGTAGGCTGTAGAGAGTCCTAAAGCTTGAACTTTTCGCCAAACGCACTGTGTGTAATGAAAAAAGCAAGCTTTCACATTGGTGTCTGGAAAAACTCTCTGTGCGCCGTTACGGGAAGCCACCTCGTGGTCTAGAAATACAGTTTCAGGTTGAAGTTCAAAACCGTACTCCTCACATTTCTGTTTTAGTTGGCTGAAAAATGTCACGTAGACGTCAGTTGATTTTCCTGGGAGAAACGCGAATACTAGCGGATACATTTCACCGTCAATAAATCCATGTAACGTAAACAACTGGTGAAATAAACTTGGGCACGTGTAAAATGTTCCGTCGGCGTAAATAGTGTTGGCTGCACACAGATGTTGTAGTCCAGTTCTAGTTGCGAAGACGAGCATTTTGTTGTTTTCGTCGATGTTGATTTGAAGGAATTCGCCGCCTGCTTTGTCTGTGTCCATTCTCCTTCTAACTGGATGTTAGCAGTTGACGTTGGAAGTACGGGACGAAGTTTACTCCGCTCTTTGTACAGTGCAGTCTTACACGTTTGGAACGTTGGTATATGTCTTGCCACTTGTTCTGTCTCTTCATCCCAATCTTTTCCGCGGATGTTGGCAATTTCTTCCTCGTAGATTGTTGGAATAGGGGTAAGTTCATCCCGACAACGTTTGCGAATATCTCCCATGATGTTTCTAATGTATTGTCTACGTTATTGGGCGGGTGTGTGTGGTTGTCAGTATGTTTGGTTAATCTACCATCAACTGTTGTTGCCCTTGTTCCGCATCCTTGTTGACAACATGACCAATAAATACGATCAGGTTTACGTGATTTCATCTGAAGGGAAAAGTTTGTATACAGACAGAGGAAGGACACATATCATATTGTGTATATTTCAAAGAAAAGACGATACTAATAATTAAACAAAAAGGAAAAACAAAAATTCCCACGCTGTCTTAACCCAGTCCTAGCCCCCTCTAGCCCCCCGCCCGAGATCCGATATAGTAGTGTATATATAATTATATGGTGTGTCATGCCGTTAATAATTGTTCTACTGCATTTTTAATACACATCGGCTAATAATGCCGGTCACAGATAAGTTCTTATTCACTTTATTGCTCCTAGGCTAATAATGCCGGTCACAGATAAGTTCTTATTCACTTTATTGCTCCTAGGCTAATAATGCCGGTCACAGATAAGTTCTTATTCACTTTATTGCTCCTAGGCTAATAATGCCGGTCACAGATAAGTTCTTATTCACTTTATTGCTCCTAGGCTAATAATGCCGGTCACAGATAAGTTCTTATTCACTTTATTGCTCCTAGGCTAATAATGCCGTTTTGATATAATAATCAACAGTGCAATGAATTTTAACATACCCAAATGTCGCTGGTTCAGTTTCAGAAGTGTACACACTCCAAGATGTTATTCAGATAACTGGCCTTTGTTTCATGTTGGTCAATTAAATACAGCCATGACATGTAATAAAACTACACACTTGCCATTGTTTTATCAGCTGTTATATTAGATTGAACTAATTTCTTAACAGGCCCTGGGATTAATTATACTGACTGTGTGTGTTTTACGTTTATTTATCGTCGCTACCGGTTGCCCATATGAGCGATGCCTCCTGAAGAGATTAGTCATTTTAGATTTTTTGGAGGATAGTGCAATGATACAGACAGAGACCCATTCCAGAGTCTCCCCTGGTTACTGTTAATTTTATTAGGGTCAGACGATGGATCGAACCTGCGATCCCTGGATTACCAGGATTTGTATAAATAGTGTCGTGATAGCGCAGTGGATGGGCGTTCGCTTCAGGTGCGAAAGGTCCGGAGTTCGAGCCCCACTCGAGCCGTTACGATTGTGCCCTTAGGCAAGGCATTTAAATTCCACGTTGCCTCTTCTCTCTCCCTCGTGGCGATGGATTCCATCAGGAATGAGGTCTCGAGAGTGATTTATATAAGTTGAACTAACTTGTTTCGTAATCGAGCTAAAATAAATTTGTATAAACTAAACGATTTGTTCTGATAGAGAGCGATGTGTTCCGGATATATGTAGGCGTGGCGAACCGAATCAAGACTGTCATGCTTTCAATATCAGTTTGATATATTGCAAAAACACACTGCTTACCGACTGAACATATTTATTCAAGGTATTATGGAAGAATATGTAGTGGCATTGCCACTTGTACGTGAAATTTCAAATGTTGTCATACTTTTATTTCATACGATTCGGTGAGGGGCAAGTGATTTGAGGGACCTCCTGGTAGATTGACTTAACCCTTTCAACACCACAGGCCTCTCAATAGGCTTACAAAAAGTGTAGATCCAGATGAGCCGGCTCGTAACGAGCCGTCTCATCAGGATCTGCACTTTTTGCCAGTAATATTACTATTTTAGACAAAATTACCCATTTTGATAAATAAACTGGTCCAAATGTAATATTCTAATTAATTTACTGGTCTGAAAATATCATGGACCAGTCCATGTCAGTAACTTGGTGTTGAATGGGTTAATTGTTCAAATGAACTCTCTCTAATATTAACCATGAAAGTATCATATGGCAATACATTTCATTGCAGAATGTTTTCATTTAAGCTTAAGCTAAACCCATCGGTGCGCAGATGGTTTGTCGTCTGATGCATGGTGGGTAATCCGACATTTCTTGGAAAGCACTTGGTGCGCACAACATTTAATCTCCAACCAGAATATCAGATCTAGCAGCTTTTAGAATTGCTGACCGCCTCATAGGAGCATTTACTGGCATGGTACCATGCATATACGTCGCCAGTATTAATGATGCTAAAGTACAGGGCCGATATTGCCCGGGTACGCCCTTCGTGAGTCCATGACCGTTCATGTCAATTGATTATGAATTGTTTTAAAATTGTCAAAAATGTTTTTCAAAGAATATTTTGCTAGAAGTTTCCTATCTGGTTGAAAATTGTACATGTCGAAATATTCCATATAATTATACAAAGATTCCAATCTCTATATAAACCTATGCACATAATTATTCAGCAATACAATGAATTTTAACCTACACAAATGATTATAATTATAATATTTAAAGCGACACAGATTTACCGTTATATCTCACATGTGTGCCTATGCATATATATTTGTAGACTAATCTTAGTTAAATTTATTATCTCTAAGCGACAGTATCAAGCGTGTAGTATTGACTACAATGAGAAAGAAATGTCAATTCAGGAGCGTGGATGACCGGTATATGAAATCTTACATTCACTTTTGAAAGTTTGTAGACCACAAACACACTGTTTATTGATTCAATATTTGAATACGAATGGATTCGGAAGAATTTGTAGTTACAATGCATGTATACGTGAACAATGCATTTTGTTGGTTTTTTGCTATGTAATGTCGCTTTAATGTCTAACATACACTTACACATTATAAGAGGGTTTGAATTTTGACATCATTAGCTGGGATGTATCGGATAATGTTTTCACGAAATTGTATGACTGTTGTCTGGCCTGTGATTGCTTATGGCGCCTCCGTTTTGGTATATAAAATGCAATCCCAAATCGTGCCATGTGTGTCTTTCATGGATTGGCAAATATTCCCCCACTGACCGTTGTCTACGAGGAATGTGTTGGTAATCCCCACCCCAGTTATCCGTTCAAAGGAAACACATATCTGGGTTTTGGACACGCAGATGTAGACAATACCAGACTATTTAAATCGCTATTGCATTTCCTTCGATGTTTGTATCCATTTTCCTATGAATTTCCTCACTAATGATATGCAGCTGACATGCGTACTTGAAGTTACAGTCATGCGCATTCGCAGTGTTGGACAGCGTTCCTCGCAGGAAAAGGCGTGTCTTAAAGTTTAAGCTGTTCCAAGGATAATCTTAATTTTATAATATTGTATTGCATTTTTTCATACAATACATTACATATATACATACAATACTACGAACAAATCAGAGATTAATATGTAATTATATGATTGCAGTATACGTTACATTTGTTTTGTCAAGGGGAAAAAAGCAAATGGGTTGGGCTACAAGTTATAACAACATTATTTACAGCCCTCCCCTCAAATTACCAGGTCCGGCACACGGTAAAACGCGAATCTGGCATAAATACACTTGATGCACGACATGTACTACTAAACTGTGCATATCAAAATTCAATATCAATGTAATATTTTCTAAAGTTTTAATATGTTCAAAACAATATTAATGCATATAATATTTACGGAATGAATTGCGGGTTAATAGTTTCCATCGGGGTATGAACTACGAAGGATGCTGCAATAGCGATGTAAGTTTTGAATACATGAATTTAGTCCGGATTTGCGACTTACCGTGTGTCGGATCTAGTAAATAGATCACCCTCGGAACAGCGTAGACTGTTCGACACGCATTTTCTTGCGAGGAATGCTCCCCAAACACTACCATACCATCAGGATATATTAGATTGACATCTAGCTTCCTGATATCATTAAGTGTGGAAATACATACGAAAATGGATATCAACAGGATACAGTCTACATCCGTTATGTCAAATTCGGTTATGTCGAATTCTCCGGTTATCTCGAAGTCGGACCAAAGTCCCGTTTTAGACACTACCATTTTTTTATATAACTGGATCTGTTTATATCGAATTTTGTTAATTTAAACTTCGGTTCTGTCGAAGTATTTTGTTCGGTCCTACAAAATTCGACTTATCGGATGTAGACTGTATCTACGTGCATCGAATGAAATGCAATAATGATGTAAATATTATATATTGGATATTATACCGTGGCATGCACACTAGACATGCAATGGCCTTCTTAGACATTATGGCAGTTATTAAGAACAGAAATATTACTTCAAATTGTATGTATGCATGTTCCTTTAATGTCTAACCCCTTGCGGTGACGTATACATGTTTTCCTGGGAAAGCTTAGCCGATCACCAGTACTAAGCGATGCGTGTGAGGTGCCTTGCTCAATGACACTACCTACGTGGCCTGACCGAGTATCGAATCCTGGACCGATCGATTCCAAATCCGACGCTCTACCACTGGACCACGGACGCCACACTAATTTAGGGATTAATTAACACATTTAGTGTATGCTTTCCAAGGAAAATATAGAAATATATTAGTGAAATAACATGCGTGATTCCACTCATTGAAAAGTAATCGAATAACACACTTTATTTCTCACTACTTTGTATGTATGGTACCAGGCCGCTGCATGTTGACATATTGTCAACGCGGACGTTTTCGGATTCAATCTCTCACATATGTTAGTTAGTTTATACAAATTTATTTTAGCTCGATTGCGAAACAAGTTATTACAACTTATATTAATCACTCTCGAGACCTCATTCCTGGTGGTATCCATCGCCACGAGGGAGAGCGAAGAGGCAATGTGGATTTAAATGCCTTCCCTACGGGAACATTCGTAATGGCTCCAGCGGGGCGCGAACTCCGGGCCTTTCGCACCTGAAACGGACGTGCTACCACTGCGCTATCACGACTACCACGAAATATTTTATGACGTCATTTATTGTCATCTAAACACGACATTCTAGTAAAATTTAGCGAATGATTTTCTATCATAAAAACACTTTTAAGCCGTAAATGAAGAGAATATGTGCTTGTTTAAGTGAATAATATTTCACTAATGAATAAAGACTTTCAGGTGCGAAAGGTCCGGAGTTCGAGCCCCACTGGAGCCGTTACGATTGTGCCCTTAGGCAAGGCATTTAAATTCCACGTTGCCTCTTCTCTCTCCCTCGTGGCGATGTATTCCATCAGGAATGAGGTATCGAGAGTGATTTATATAAGTTGAAATAACTTGTTTCGCAATCGAGCTAAATAAATTTGTATAAACTAATAAAGACTCGTGATCACAATGCTTTCAATGTTCATTTGGTGGAATATAACTTGATCATTCGCTGAAACAAACAAATATCATCTTACTCTTTGCAACTGGAATGGTTGAAACGCATAAACATGCATTAATATACTTGGCTCGACTATAAATCCCCCAAGAGACGGCATTTCAGTGTTGTATAAAACATATTCAATATCTCATTATAGTGTGTATCTTGAGCTGTTTACGTTGATATACCACACAATGCTCCATTAAGCTTCAATTTCGATTTGATAGCTGTAGTGAATCAATAATATATAGTGAGGGCTGTCCTATTAGCGCAGTGGTTAGCGCGCTCGTTTCTCACAAATGCAACCCGGGTTCGATTCACGGACCGGGAAGTATGTGAGATTGTACGGTGGTCGCCAGATCGGACAGGTGGGTTTTATCCGGGTACTTCGGTTTCCTCCCACACGAATGACCACATTTACGCTTTCATCCGCGCCAACGAGTGATTAATATAAGTTGTTAAAACTTGCTTCGCAATTGTTGTAAAATAAATAAAAGTTTAAAATTTGATTTTGTATGCACTTTTCTTTATGAAAATACTACCAAAAGATCACTAACAGCACACACTGTGCTACTTAAAAACCACTATTTGCCATTTTATGCAAAATTAAACGGACTATTTTAGCTGATTTAGCCAATTTTAGGTGTATGAATATTTTGAATTGCGTAAATCGTACCAAATGCACTGAACAATTCAGTGTTTGATTAAAAAAACCACTATTTGCCATTTTATGCAAAATTAAACGGACTATTTTTTACTGATTTAGCCAATTTTAGGTGTATGAATATTTGGAATTGCGTAAATCGTACCAAATGCACTGAACAAACACAGATTTGTTGATGATAGCAGTCTCTGTCATGTCATGAAGTGAATCCATGTTTATTGTGATACCCTGCGGTGGTAAGGCAAAGTCCATGACGTTTCTACAAGAGACGCATTATATGGAACACCAGCTGAGACAGATATCGGCTTTTCCGAAGGTCCTCTTGTTTATAAATATTCTGAAGTTGTATTGGCTTTTCCACAATTTTTGTAACACTCAGCGGAAAGTCACACTATCCGTGATTGTCATTATATTAAAGACATTGTACACACTCTGTTGCTAAATCTGGACGAAATTATTTGGAGAGTTTATATAAGTTTGGTGGATTTAAGGTAAGTGATTGGCTTTTGTTTTTGCACAGTTTTTTTTCGTTAAGTTTACGCAATATTTTATTTTGACATAACATTCGTACATATAATGTACATGAACCGATGGTAGATTTGTAAACAAGTTTTGAAAAAAACCAACTTAATATAATAAATTTTAAATATACATTCCTCTCCAACTATGATAAATGGATCAATCAATCAATCAATCAATCAATCAATCAATCAATCAATCAATCAATCAATCAATCAATCAATCAATCAATCAATCAATCAATCAATCAATCAATCAATCAATCAATCAATCAATCAATCAATCAATCAATCAATCAATCAATCAATCAATCAATCAATCAATCAATCAATCAGAAATAACATTGGTGGCGGCACACGTTAGACCTTGGAGTTCAGTATTTATTACTGTATTAAATGAATATGCTATTAAAAGAAAACGAATGAAATCACACCGTGGCGGCAAACTTTAGACACTGGAGCTCAGTTACTGTATTAAACGAATATGCTATGTATTGGATATAAGCCGAAAACGATACAATATGTAAAATATTAGACTGTGTGAGACGTGTAGCGCCGAAGACACTACCAATAGTTTACATATTGGATCCGTTCGAGGCTTATATATTACTTAAAACACACACATATATAACAAGATCCTACTAATTAAAATTGTTAATTTCGTATATGTAAGCGTAGGATTTAATAGAATAATCCTGCTTTTTGAGAAAACTCCGACATTAATAATAATGAACTGCAAGTACAAAGGAATGACGTCACGATAATGTTTTTAAGAAGGAAAAGAATGAAATTGACAAACCAGCAAGGAACACCAAGGTTTATGGTTTAATTTTGTACAATAACATATATTTTGTTTTAAGTCGGCAATATAGCAACAGTACAACACAAGCTCTGAGTGAGCCTTTGAACCGACTATATAACATACAATAACGATAACAGCTATAAAATTAGAATCACTGATAATAGAATTCATATGTATTTAAATTTGTTTCTAATAGTAATAGTTTGATCTTTGCAAACTTGACACACACTTTATTTTGCTTCATGAAACTGAGCCCACAGACGACTCTCTGTGTTGCGTGGACACTTGTTGTATCGCCTTGTTCCTTGCAACCCGGTATATAAGGCTTAATTGTAACATTAACAATTATTCACAGGCGGATATGTAGTACAGTGGTAACACGCTGGACTGGTAATCCAGGGATCGCAGGTTCGATCCCCCGTCTGACCCTAATAAAATTAACAGTCTTTCAGATGGGACGTTAAACCGAGGTCTCGTGTCGGTGCTGTACATCGTACACGTAAAAGAACCAGAGGAGACTCTGGAATGGGTCTCTGTCTGTATCATTGCACTATCCCCCACACATCTAAAACGACTAATCTCTTCAGGAGGCGTCGCTCATATGGGCAACCGGTAGCGACGATAAATAAACGTAAAACACAAACATTAACACTTATTCATGTCTAATGTCCTTTGCGAAGGTCCAGTCCTGTTCAAAAAGACGAACTTTAACTGTTTGTGTGTCGTTACCTACACGTATACATGTACTTGCTATAGACATTGTATAGACATTGTATGAATGTTTAATGCAATAAGGGTATTGCTGTTGTTGTTGTTGTTGTTTGTCAGAGTGTCCGATTGTCACAGTAAGATCAGTATATATTATCAAGTACGTTCATAATGTCGAGAAGGTTGGATCTCTTTTGTAAAACATTTCTGAAATACTGGTTTTTATGGCAAGTACAAATACATGATATCAACCTTTTCCGAAAGTGGGACAGTCATTTCGAACAGAAATACAACGTTAACAAATATTTATTTATTTTTACGATATTGATTTATCACCGACACCTGTTGCTAATCTGGTGACGTCACTATATGAGTATTTTATGTACTCTTTAATTAAACGTTTAGCTGAGCTTGATGCATATACAGACCGATATCACTTTCTGAACCTCCTCTGGTTCTTTTAAGTATATTACTGAGACTGGAAAAGTGCATAATATAATGTAGTAGGCAAATATGTATACATGACGTCACAACCTACATTTGATGATAATTACGGTGGATACATGTAATGTTTGACTTTATAAATGTACACTCAAACCTGTCTGAAACAGCCAGGCAAGAGAATCTCAGAATGTGGCTGCTTTTTACATATGGCTGCTCAATAGAGGGCACATGTATAATGCAACAACATATTGGGAATCAGGACACTGGCTGTTTAATACAAGTTGACTGCTTAATGAAGGTGACCACTAAAACAGGATTGACTGTAGTACCAAGTCTAAATGACGTACCATATAGAAAACGTATGGATATCGTATACTGCGAGCATCATTGCGTTGCTATTACATGTGGCTTTAACTTCGTAAAGCATTAATGACAATGAGGCCACGTATCGAACACACATCACACCACACCACAAGGGTGGCGTCCCATACCAATAACAAATCTGGCCACTTTACCACAGTTCTTTAAGACAATATTCGCATTCACCTGAAATGGACTTTAGTAGTTTAAATAATTTGTGTAAAACCTGCTACCAAAATGTTGTTGAATCTGAATATCATTTTCTTCACGGTTGTATGAATATAATAATTGTATATTATTCTTAATACTATTTTGAGCCAACTATGAATTATGAATCCTGACAATCACAAAGATTAAAGTATCTCACATAATGTATCTCGACACATTCAGTAGAACATTTGTGACGAGTTTGTATTGTTTAAAAGCGATTTCAGAAAGCTTTTTTAAAATTCAGGACTAATTTAATAAAAGCTTATTTGAACAAGGCATTTAAGCTACTTTCAAATATTTCCCAAGGTCCCTCTATATTCAATGACCGAAGAACACACTCATGCCTGTGTATATGTGTAATGTAGTCCCAAAAAATTAACCATTCTATTTCATTTTCAACAAAACTTAAAAAACCAATACATGTCATGTGTACTTGCGTAGGTTATTATGTGTATCTTCAACTGATAATTGTTGTGTACTTGCGTAGGTTATTATGTGTATCTTCAACTGCTAATTGTTGTGTACTTGCGTAGGTTATTATGTGTATCTTCAACTGATAATTGTTGTGTACTTGCGTATGTTATTATGTGTATCTTCAACTGATAATTGTTGTGTACTTGCGTAGGTTATTATGTGTATATTCAACGATTTTCATTGTGTTTTGTTATTTGCCATATATTGAAATAAACACATTCCGTGCATGTTTAAGAATGAGTTATTGTCATGGCAACGTTCTCAGTAATACACCTATTCGCCACACCAATGGCAGATATAACAACGAAGTGCATTACACATATCCATTTCACTGCTAAATGTCAGTTCAGCTGCATGGCTCCTCATGTCCGAACGACTTTGTATCCATCCAAACCTCCCCATCTATGTCGTTAATTATTATTTTACGTATACTTTCTGTGGTATTTACACTTGTTGAAATGATAGAGGAATAGTCCTTTACATATGTTGCCAATAACTATACTGGCACCAAAAAGAAGCGGTGGAAGCTGGGAGCTTGGAGGTAAAATTTAATTCTTTTTAGAAGAAAATATAGGCAAATTTGGACGTATACACGCTTAAATATTGGGCAAATTAGTGCAATGTGTGAAGGGTTATTTTCTTCACTTTATGATAGTAAAATCCATAATTCTAAAATTTGCAACGAACGAGTAACCCTCAATATAAAAGTGCACATTTTTGTATTGTGTCAGTAGTATACAGACGGATATGTAGTCCTGTGGTAACCGACACGAGACCTGAAGAGATTAGTCATTTTAGATTTTTGGAGGATAGTGCAATGATACAGACAGAGACCCATTCCAGAATCTCCTCTGGTTCTTTTACGTGCACCGACACGTAAAGCACCGACTCGAGACCTCGGTTTAACGTCCCATCTGAAAGACTGTTAATTTTATTAAGGTCAGACGGGGGATCGAATCTGCGATTTCCGGATTACCAGTCCAGCGTGTTACCACGTATATACCACGTATATATACAAGAATGCACTTTTACTACTCGATCTGATATTAGTCTCAATTTATAAAGGTTGGTGTGAGATTGTACAATAGAATATGTCACGTTGTACTTTTGTACACTGTATTTATTCGCTCGTGAGGTATGTGTCTGATAATGTCCTTACCTTGTAAGGAGATTAAATATACAAAGTGTAATTATAAACGGCGCACAGGAAAACCCTGGTTGTCTGACTGATTGTCTGAATTGTGGCGTCTGAAAATAGTTGGTTATCGTCTACAGATCTTGGTGATTAGTCTACATTAAAGTCTGAGTGTGTGCGTAGTTGTAAATTATTTAACCACACTGATCAGAGAGATAAGCGTTTCACAGACGGATCTGTAGTCCAGTGTAGTCCAGTGTAGTCCAGTGGTAACACGCTGGACTTGTAATCCAGGGATCGCAGGTTCGACCCCCCGTCTGACCCTAATAAAATTAGCAGTCAGTGTAGTCCAGTGGTAACACGCTGGACTTGTAATCCAGGGATCGTAGGTTCGACCCCCCGTCTGACCCTAATAAAATTAGCAGTCTTTCAGATGGGACGTTAAACCGAGGTCTCGTGTCGGTGCTTTACACCGCGCACGTAAAAGAACCAGAGGAGACTCTGGAATGGGTCTCTGTCTGTATCATTACACTATCCTCCAAAATCTAAAATGACTAATCTCTTCAGGAGGCGTCGCTCATATGGGCATCCGGTAGCGACGATAAATAAACGTAAAACACACACTAAGCGTTTCCACTGTCACCCGTTACAATCTCAACTATTAGACGAATGCGATGTTGATAATTCTACGTTTTGAAATCAATTGGTAAGATTGGAGTAAACTGTAACAAAGATGATATAGAGGCTGAATTCATTTATAATGGTATTGTTTTATCACGAGGGAAAACGACTTTAGTTCTCTGTTTAAAAGCGCAAATAAAGGTTCACGTATTAATGATACGAGCAATATATCTGATGATGATGCTAGTTTTAATAAGCGTATATCTGTTTTAAAAGTTCATAATGCTATTCATTTTATCAATAAAGGCACACCATGGGGCATAGACAATAACCAGGTAGGAAAGAGCTAACTATACAAGCAGGTTGCTTTCTCCTCAGTCCTACGTGTATGTGCATATTATAAATACTCGACTATGTTTATTCAAAGAAATAAATACTGTTTATAAACTAATATCCCTGCAGACTGATATCCCTGCAGAAGTACTTAATAGTGATGCAGCTCTACCGTGTTTTCACATTTGCATATAATACATATTTAGATAATGGTAGTGTTCAATCAGGTTTAGGTAAATGTTTAATTAATCCCACACCAAAGTCTTCTACATTGGATCGAAGAGATATGTTATCATACAGAGGTATTTCACTTGCACCTTGTATAATCCTGGGTATATTGTTCCAGTTTGAACTGTATATTAAGTACTTGGTCCGAGTCAAATGGTAAGGTTTCAGATGATCAGAATATTTTTAGAAAGGGTACACCGGACCAGATACTTGTGTAACTAATATAATCGATACAAACAAGTTACGCAAATCCACGTTTTGTTCAGTTATAGATTTTAAAAAGGCTTATGATACTATAAAATATAAAGAGAAATATATTATGAAAAAAAACGTTTATCTGATATAGGAATATCCCGTAAAATGTTTGGCGTATTACAATATGTGTATGCATCTGTCATGTGTAGGGTTAATCAATTAAGCTGTCCGATTAGCGCAGTGGTTAGCGCGCTCGCTGCTCATCAATGCAACCCGAGTTCGATCCTCGGACCGGGAAGTATGTGAAATGGTACGGTGGTCGCCATATCAGACAGGTGAGTTTTCTCGTGGTACTCCGCTTTCCTCCCACACGAATGACAACATTTACGCTTTCATCCGCGTCAACGAGAGTGATTAATATAAGTTGTTGGAACTTGCTTCGCAATCGTTGTAAAATAAATAAAGTTAACAATAAAATTAAAACTAATTTGATGTCAAGTGCGGTTTACGCTAGGGGTGATACTTTGACCGTTTTGTTTACATGACTTGTCACTTTATTTTAAACTATTTGATATTGATAGTACAGTTAGGGATAAGAAAGATTGTATTATGCTATATGTTGATGATATTGTATTACTAGCGGAATCTGCTGAGGACTTACAAGTGCTAATGAATGCTTTAAATGATTGGTGTGTTCGAAATACATGACTGTAAATGCTTATAAAAGTAATGTTGTATACATGTACTATCATCCGCGGTGAGAATTATGTACACAGTTTATGTTCATGAGTTGAGTGAACCAGATTAATATTGTCGACATATATACTTACTTATGTGTTGCTTTTCATGAACAGTTGGATTATAATATTACTGTTAAATCTGTTTCTCAAAGTGCGAGGCGTGTATTTGGCTTGCTTATTGCAAAATGGTAAACAATGGGCGGTTTGACCTATGATGTGTTTGACAAAGTTATACGATTCGGTGGTTTGGCCTGTAGTCAAATATAGTGTTCCTGTGTTGGGATTTCGATCATATTCATGCATCAAAGCCTTTCATGATATGGCATTAAGATATGTTCTCGGTGTTGGCAAATATTCACAAAACAATTGTATTTCAGAAGATATAGGTTGACCCCACCCCCGTCCCCCAAATAGTCAGCCAATGGACATGTATGAATACTGCAAGGGGAATAACAAGTTACACTCTGGGCATATAGTAAAGCTTGGCGTTCATGTAGAAATTGGCATTTGATGCTAAGACCCATTATGCAGTTAATGAATTTGTACATAGCTTTGTCAATCCTATATCTCGTTATGTAGACTAGCTTTGTTAATCCTATATCTCGTTATGTACACACAATGCGACGTGTGGGATGTGCAACCTGTGGGTGCACACTGTGGAATCCACATGTCGCAGTGCATACGCGTGGCCCGCATGTCGCATGACGCTGCCCACATGTCGCATTACGTCACACACACACATGTTGTAGTACAACAGGTACTCGCAACTAAAAACTAAAATAGGACTGTTGCGTCAACTAAGCATTGCATACATATCAATAACATACATACACTTATAAAAAGCCCCCCCCCCCACCCCCAACTTACGTTTAAACAAATTTGCCCTCTACGAATGCCACATAGAAGCGATACGCTTTGTTTACGAAAGCAGCGTATGGAACACCGTCCGTAGCGTCTAATACACTGTGTACATTCAAGATGGCGGCCTACATGCTAAACAAAATACAGTTGGGTCTAAACAGCAAATTACACCCATTTACATACATCAATCACTTAACAGGAATATTCAGTAACACGGACAGGATTAACTACACCAGGGATGTTCCTAAACAGAACAATACTTGAGGATTATCATATCAGAACCAGCGAAAATACACGAAACTGGACCCAATGTGACCCAGGCCGTAGATTACAACTGGCGTGATATTCGAAGGCGATCTGTTGTTCTGTTTGTTTCAAAGAGCAACGGTCAAATTCCTATAGCGCTGCCAGTAAACATGCATCACCACACTCCATGGAAACGCACCTGGTGAAAATAAAGCTCAGAGGGTAAGCCAACACCTAAGGTGTTA
>CM026390.1:25320525-25402191 GCA_014843695.1 Archivesica marissinica
CCCCGAAACTTACGTTTAAACAAATTCGCCCTTTACGAATGCCACATACAAGCGATACGCTTTGTTTACGAAAGCAGTGTATGGAACACTGTCTCGTAGCGTCTAATACACAGCGTGCATTCAAGATGGCGGCTTACATGCTAAACAAAATAAAGTTTGGTCTAAACAGCAAATTACACCCATTTACATACATCAATCACTTAACAGGAATATTCAGTAACACGGATAGGATTAACTACACCGGGGATGTTCCTAAACAGAACAATACTTGAGGATTATCATATCAGAACCAGCGAGAATACACGAAACTGGACCCCATGTGACCCAGACCGTAGATTACAACTGGCGTGATATTCGAAAGCGATCTGTTGTTCTGTTTGTTACAAAGAGCAACGGTCAAATTCCTATAGCGCTGCCAGTAAACATGTATCACCACACTCCATGGACACATACATGGTGAAAATAAAGCTCAGAGGGTAAGCTAACACCTAGGGTGTTACCAAAATTTCAAGTTCCTGTGGTGTTACAATATATAGGGCTTGATAATGGTTTAGGCCGAAGTGGGTCGATATACCAATCCTCTTACCGTCGGCAATAACAGAATAGTCATACCGGTATCATATTCATGCTCAAACCGTCGGCATAAACTAATGGTATGTCCACAGAATTGTAATATCATATTAATGCCGTCGGCAAGATCTAACGGCATGTCCACAGAGTGATTATATCATATTCCTGCTCAAACCGTCGGCATAAACTAATGGTATGTCCACATAAATGTCATATTATATTCATGCTCAAACCGTCGGCATAAACTAATGGTATGTACACAGAATTGTCATATCATATTCATGCTCAAACCGTCGGCATAAACTAATGGTATGTCCACATAATTGTCATATTATATTCATGCTCAAACCGTCGGCATAAACTATTGGTATGTCCACATAATTGTCACATCATATTCATGCTCAAACCGTCGGCATAAATTAATGGTATGTCCACATAAATGTCATATCATATTCATGCTCAAACCGTCGGCATAAACTATTGGTATGTCCACATAATTGTCATATCATATTCATGCTCAAACCGTCGGCATAAACTATTGGTATGTCCACAGAATTGTAATATCATATTAATGCCGTCGGCAAGAACTAATGACATGTTCACATAGTCATTATATCCTATTCCTGCTCAAACCGTCGGCAAGATCTAACGGCATGTCCACATAGTGATTATATCATCCTGCTCAAACCGTCGGCAAGAACTATTGGTATGGCCACAGAATGGTCATAATAGTATGGTCCATTTTCGTGGGCATAGATTTAGGATTAAATTATGGCCATACTATGGACATATTATTTTGACCAAACGTTTGGCAGTTTCTGCGTAAATACCATTGGTAAAGCAATCTGTAAAGAATACAGCGCTGCTAAACCGTAAACTAAGCTGGAAGTGTCAATTTTATCCGTGTAGACAGTCATATCTTCCCTGATAACTGCTGTAAAGTTAATTAACTATGTCTGCTTTCAGTGCTTGTCTTCATTAACAGTCTTTCAAATGGTACATTAAATCGAGGTGACATGTGAGTGCTGTACACAGTACACGTAAAAGAACCAGTGGAGACTGGTATATTGTATACGTCGGCCGTATTGAAACGCCATCTCATTATTTATGTGCATCTATAAAATACCGTTGCATTGTTCATTCAGCACGTCCGTTTTGGAGGGCAGTGTATTTGAAAACGCACGGATTAGTAGTCCAGTGATAAACACGTTGGACTGCGAATGCAGGGATCGTAGGTTCGATCCCCCGTCTGACTCTAATAATATTAACAGTCTTTAAGATGGGTCATTAAACCAAGGTCTCGTGTCGGTGCTTTACACCGTGCACTAAAAGAAACAGTGGAGATTCTGGGATGTGTCACTGTCTGTATCATTGCACTATCCACCAAAACTCTAAAATGACTAATCTCTTTAGGAGGTGTCGCTCATATGGGCAACCGGTAGCAACGATACTGTTTAATATCTCATCTGAAAGACTGTTAATTTTAGGGTCAGTTTATTACAATTCTAATAACATGTAATTAAATCGTGTACATGTATAACTCCTTTTGATTTGTTTCTGTTAACAACTGTGAGTGGGGCCTTCATAGCTTGGGAACAGGCGTCGATATATTTTGCCTGGTCAGTCAAATAAATATATTTGAACACCGAGACTATTAATTGGGCCGTATTGAGTTTCTGATCATATCAACAGCATGGGAACAGACGTCGATATATTTTGCCTTGTCAGTCAAATAAATATATTTGAACACCGAGACTATTAATTGGGCCGTATTGAGTTTCTGATCATATCATTTTGCCAGAAGTTAAAAAGTGAAAAATCGACTGACTGGTACCCAGGCTATCGGTTCGGATCCTACTGTGGTGTGGAACTATTTCATGTCAGGAAGCTATTCAACTAGCTTATAGAAGGTCGATCGTTCTACCCGAGTGTCCGTCCGTGCCTGAAATGCTGCAGCGAGGGGTAGTCGAGGTCTTTCCGCATTGAGAGTAGCCTTATCACATAATTGTTCCATGTTACTTTAAAACAAACACATAAAACTAACTCAATAGAAAAGCCACGTAAATACGAAACTAGTGATTAATGTATACACATCTATTTGAATGATGGAAGAGGACGGGGGAGGGAGAGTGGAAGGGGGAGAGGGAAGAGGCAAGAAACATTGCTGTATCTAAATCAGTATGCAACGGCCCTATTCACCGCCTCATACCTTTCCTAACGCTGTATTAACGACCAATTCCAAAACACCGTAAGCTTAGACATCATATCAAACTCTTTAAATATTCATGGAGAAGAATTCAATTACGCAAAACCAATTTCTCTAAAAGTCTTACAGTGTATTAAATCTCGTATAAACGAATAGTCTTAACTCCAAGTCACAGACACTGCAAATACGTGTTCTATTCATACCCAACAGACTTGTGTGTATTACGGAATTAAAGGACGTTCTGCAAAAGTCAAATTTAGCCAAAACCGTGGCTTGTGGACTGTGGGTATGAGAAGTTATGGAGGAACAAGTGTCAGACACAAACAGCTGAAAACCAATTAAATGTTGCAAAGAAATCGCACAGTGGCGGCAAGCTGTTGACCCTGGGGCTCAGTAAACTGTATTTAAGGAATATGTTATGCATAGGATATAAGCCGAAAACGATCCAATATGTAAAGTATTGGACTGTGTTAGTCGCCTAGCGCCGAACACAGTGCCAATATTTTACATATTGGAACCGTTTGCGGATTATATCCTACTTAAAACACACACATATATCAAGATCTTACTAATTAAAATTGTTAATTTCGTACATTTACGTATATGTATAGGATATAAGCCGAAAACGACCCAATATGTAAAATATAGGCGCCTCACACAGTCCAATATTTTACAATATGGATGCGTTTGCGGATTATATCCTACTTAAAACACACACTTATATAACAAGATCTTAATTTCGTACATTTACGTCTAGGATTTGATATAATACTCTGACCTTTTGAAAGTAGTCCAATATTAATAAAGGTATGACGTCACGACAGTTTTTTTTATATCAGCTAATTCGTATATCGATGATTGCCGAGTGTGTTTTACGTTTATTTATTGTCGCTACCGGTTGACCATATGAGCGACGCCTCCTGAAGAGATTAGTCATTTTAGATTATTGGAGGATAGTGCAATGATACAGATAGAGACCCGTTCCAGAGTCTCCTCTGGTTCTTTTACGTACACTGTGTACAGCACCGACACGAGACCTCGGTTTAACGTCCCATCTGAAAGACTGTTAATGTTATTAGAGTCAGACGGGGATCGAACCTGTGATCCCTGGATTACCAGTCCAGCGATGATTGCCGACGTGTAAACTTAATACCATGACGATGCACGAATAGTCCGTGGTTCAATAAATATAAATACATATATTCTTACAGATATAGTGTAAACCTAGCATAATATTTAGAGGTTATTAAACGGCTGCGGTGGGCCATTTGTGGATATTGGCGCACTCTATGGAATATTGGCCCGAGGGCCGTTAAGCCCTCGGACCAATATCGGATAGGTGCGCCAATATCCACAAATGGCCCACCGCAGCCGTTTAATAACTTCTTTATTGCATACATAGCCGTATGTTTCTTCTGTTGTTATTTGCTTATTTCGCTCAGCCATTTTACCGTCAAGAGACAACAATCTGTCAGACAACGACTTTAGTGTTGCTTCGGCGACCATGTTTACACAATGTAGTTACTATGTTGTTGCTACCTGTGACACGTGCTCGTGATTCGTCGACCAGATACTTTGCTTTTCTACCATTAAATGTGTTACTATTTATAGCAACGTATGCAATAAATTACATGTATGTGCTTACGTTAACAACTTTGAAGATCGCACTAACACTAATTAAACCAGTGTCGTGACGTCATGGTATTATTATAAAAGTATTATATAAATCAACACTTACATTATATACTAGAGGACATAGAAAACCAACACTTACATTATATACTAGAGAACATAGAAAACGCACACCTACATTATATACTAGAGGACATAGAAAACGCACACCTACATTATATACTAGAGGACATAGAACACGCACACCTACATTATATACTAGAGGACATAGAACACGCACACCTACATTATATACTAGAGGACATAGAACACGCACACCTACATTATATACTAGAGGACATAGAACACGCACACTTACATTATATACTAGAGGACATAGAAAATGCACACTTACATTATATACTAGAGGACATAGAAAATGCACACTTACATTATATACTAGAGGACATAGAAAATGCACACTTACATTATATACTAGAGGACATAGAAAATGCACACTTACATTATATACTAGAGGACATAGAAAATGCACACTTACATTATATACTAGAGGACATAGAAAATGCACACCTACATTATATACTAGAGGACATAGAAAACGCACATCTACATTATATACTAGAGGACATAGAAAACGCACACCTACATTATATACTAGAGGACATAGAAAACGCGCACCTACATTATATACTAGAGGACATAGAAAACGCACACATACATTATATACTGGAGGACATAGAAAACGCACACGTGCTTCACACAGTCCAATAGTTTACATATTACGTTACGCGCTTCACACAGTCCAATAGTTTACATATTACGTTACGCGCTTCACACAGTCCAATAGTTTACATATTACGTTACGCGCTTCACACAGTCCAATAGTTTACATATTATGCTACGCGCTTCACACAGTCCAATAGTTTACATATTACGTTACGCGCTTCACAGTCCAATAGTTTACATATTACGTTACGCGCTTCACACAGTCCAATAGTTTACATATTACGCTACGCGCTTCACACAGTCCAATAGTTTACATATTACGTTACGCGCTTCACACAGTCCAATAGTTTACATATTGCGTTACGCGCTTCACACAGTCCAATAGTTTACATATTACGCTACGCGCTTCACACAGTCCAATAGTTTACATATTACGTTACGTGCTTCACACAGTCCAATAGTTTACATATTACGTTACGCGCTTCACACAGTCCAATAGTTTACATATTACGTTACGCGCTTCACACAGTCCAATAGTTTACATATTATGCTACGCGCTTCACACAGTCCAATAGTTTACATATTACGTTACGCGCTTCACAGTCCAATAGTTTACATATTACGTTACGCGCTTCACACAGTCCAATAGTTTACATATTACGCTACGCGCTTCACACAGTCCAATAGTTTACATATTACGTTACGCGCTTCACACAGTCCAATAGTTTACATATTGCGTTACGCGCTTCACACAGTCCAATAGTTTACATATTACGCTACGCGCTTCACACAGTCCAATAGTTTACATATTACGTTACGTGCTTCACACAGTCCAATAGTTTACATATTACGTTACGCGCTTCACACAGTCCAATAGTTTACATATTACGCTATGCGCTTCACACAGTCCAATAGTTTACATATTGCGTTACGCGCTTCACACAGTCCAATAGTTTACATATTACGTTACGCGCTTCACACAGTCCAATAGTTTACATATTACGCTACGTGCTTCACACAGTCCAATAGTTTACATATTACGCTACGTGCTTCACACAGTCCAATAGTTTACATATTACGCTACGTGCTTCACACAGTCCAATAGTTTACATATTACGTTACGCGCTTCACACAGTCCAATAGTTTACATATTGCGCTACGCGCTTCACACAGTCCAATAGTTTACATATTGCGTTACGCGCTTCACACAGTCCAATAGTTTACATATTGGATCGTTTTCGGCTTATACATAATATCTTTCAACCCCATTGTATCATCTGGACTCTTTATTTATTCTGTGTCGGTTATTGTTGCGAATTGCTGGTGTATACGCACGCACACATTAGTTTCTACACATTGATTTGAGCTCGATTGCGACACAAGTTCTTACAACTTATATTAATCACTCTCGAGACCTCCCTCACACATTATATTTAAATCGCAACGTTATAAAGGAGTTTCTAAAAGCAAACACATACGTTGGGTTAGCTAGAAAAGGGCTTATAAATCTGGTAGTATAGTTTATATAAATTTATTTTAGCTCGATTGCGAAACAAGTTATTTCAACTTATATAAATCACTCTCGAGACCTCATTCCTGATGGAATCCATCGCCACGAGGGAGAGATAAGAGGCAACGTGGAATTTAAATGCCTTGCCTAAGGGCACAATCGTAACGGTTCCAGTGGGGCTCGAACTCCGGACCGTTCGCAGGTAGTATATATATTAATTGCAGTCACGTGACCAAATACAACATGACGTCGCCATCTTGTGGGTAAAAAATGTAGAACTCTTATCAATGTAGTGTAATAAAAAACAGCGGGAACTCGATATTCTTTCAGTGTTAATAGATTACATTGGCTAACTAGATTGAAAACAAGACAACCCGCTGTGTGTATTGTTGTTGTAAAATGCATATCATACGATAGAGCTTCACACAGGTTAACAACCAAGATGCTGATGCCCTCGTCTGAAATCTATCTAATTATAGATTGAAATCACGTGACAAAATACCACGTGACTTTTAGCATGCGGGTAAAGCGTGTAGAATACATTAAAGCGACACTATATGGCAAAAAACACAAACAATATATATGTTAGTGAATGTTTACGTCACGATAGTGTTTAAAATAGCTACTACAATACTTCCGAAATAATTCCAACACAATTCAATCAATAAAAAGTACTTTTGCGGTCTACAAATTGTAAACAGTGAAGGTAGGATATCATATAGCGGTCAGCCACGCTCATGCATTGACTTGGAGTCTATACTAAGCGCGTGAGACTGTCGCTTAGAGATAATTTAAAACGGTTAGTAAATATGCGCAATCACAAAGGGTGTGATATAACGATACATCTGTACCATAAAACGCGTTATTCACGATACACGAGTTTGTTTTGCGCATAGATATTGACCCTATTTACATTGCTTTGTATACAATGCTTGTTTACTAGATGAAATACTCAGATTCTGTAACAAATATTTGGGAGGGGGGGGGACATATACCATATACTAGAAAATTATATTCTGTAGTTATTTGCGTTTTCACCGATGTAGCGTCGCTTTAAGCGAGTTACCCATAAACGGCATGTGAACTCTATGAATAGGATCCAGCCTGATAATATTGTGCCTGTCAATACTTGTTTCTATAAATGTCTGTTGATTAATAAGTGTCCTTATTTAGAGATGGCGTCGTGTTTAATCTATAATTATTCCTGCGTATCATCCACTTCATCCGGCGTCATATATTGACTTTCAATGGCAACCATTGTGTCTCACCAACACGTCTTGTATGATTTCTACGTGACATCTACAGTCAAGCTCGTTCATGATTGGCAAACAGCTGTCCGGTTAGCAAAATGGTTAACAAGCTCTCTTCTTACCAATGCAATCAACATCTGTCAGATTAGCGCAATGGCAAACAAGCTCTCTTCTTACCAATGCAGTCAGCAGCTGCCCGATTAGCGCAATGGTTAACAAGTTATCTTCTTACCAATGCACTCAGCAGTTGTCCGATTAGCGCAATGGTAAACAAGCTCTCTTCTTACCAATACAATCAGCATATGTCCGATTAGCGCAATGGTTAACAATCTCTCTTCTTACTAATACAATCAGCATCTGTCAGATTAGCGCAATGGCAGACAAGCTCTCTTCTTACCAATACAATCAGCAGCTGTCCGATTAGCGCAATGATTAACACGCTCTCTTCTTACCAATGCAACCAGCAGCTGTCCGATTAGCGCAATGGTTAACAAGCTCTCTTCTTACCAATACAATCAGCAGCTGTCCGGTTAGCGCAATGGTTAACAAACTCTCTTCTTACCAATGCAATCAGCATATGTCCGATTAGCGCAATGGTTAACAAGCTCTCTTCTTACCAATGCAATCAGCATCTGTCCGATTAGCGCAATGGTAAACAAGCTCTCTTCTTACCAATACAATCAGTAGCAGTCCGATTAGCGCAATGGTTAACAAACTCTCTTCTTACCAATGCAATCAGCAGCTGTCTGATTAGCGCAATGGTTAACAAACTCTCTTCTTACCAATGCAAGCAGCAGCTGTCCGATTAGCGCAATGGTTAACAAACTCTCTTCTTACCAATGCAATCAGCAGCTGTCCGATTAGCGCAATGGTTAACAAACTCTCTTCTTACCAATGCAAGCAGCAGCTGTCCGATTAGCGCAATGGTTAACAAGCTCTCTTCTTACCAATACAATCAGCAGCTGTCCTATTAGCGCAATGATTAACACGCTCTCTTCTTACCAATACAATCAGCAGCTGTCATATTAGCGCAATGGTTAACAAGCTCTCTTCTTACCAATACAATCAGCAGCTGTCCGATTAGCGCAATGATTAACACGCTCTCTTCTTACCTATGCAGCCATTGCGTATTTTACATCTACACTGCCCCTTTTCTGCTCCATTGCGTATTTATGGCGTATAAAATATATAACGTTAAATCTGTACCATAGATGGTGTTGTTACAGTCGGATACGTAGTCCAGTGGTAAACACGATGTACTGGGAATCCATGGATCGCAGGTTCGATCCCCCGCCTGATCCTAATAAAATTAACAATCTTTCAAATGGGACTTTAAACCGAGGTCTCGTGTCAGTGCTTTACATCGTGCACGTAAACGAACCAGAGGAGATTCTGGAATGGGTCTGTATTGTTACACTTTCCTCCACAAATGTAAAATGACTAATCTCTTCAGGAGGCGTCGCTCATATCGGCAACCGGTAGCGATGATAAATAAACCTAAAAAAACAAACAAAAACGATGGTGTTATTCGGAATACACGCGGTGTATTACTCATGGCTTTTGACCCTAAGGCATATTTACATTATTTTGGTAAGTCAACAAACGTCGTATATGACGCAAGTTTATTAGTTGAAATAATCAGATTTTGTGACACATATTTGGAAACGATTATACCATATACGTGTAATAGGAAATGACATTCTGTAGAAATGTTCTTTTTCACCGATGTAGTTTCGCTTTAAACATAGAATTATTGCTATAGTAACACATGTACAGATTATACACTTGCCAATAAACGTCGAAACGAAGAATTTCGCGGATAGTACATGGATTAGTTGACATCAGTAAGATATGGCTAACGTGAGTTATTGCTAGCAACATAAAATACGGTATACGGACACAGTTAAAGGGAGATAATTTCAGAAGTGTATTTGAAATAAACAGGGAACGGCAATATCAGAGGATTTTGGCATGCGTCGTCTTGGACGTCCTGAGAGTCCACACGGCCCACATCGTCACATATATAGTGCGTAGGTTCAATCCTCCTGGGGCCAGCAGCTGGGTTGGCTGTGGTGCATCATGCTGTGTCCTGTATGGTACATTTTCACCAAAAGAAAAATAGCAGTTCTAAGGTGATCTTTAAGGTGATCTTTATTCGAAGGTGGTTTTTAAACACAGGTTTGACTGTAATAGAAATCCAAAAAGCCCGAACCATAATACAATATTATATCTGCGTTTTGCTATGTAGTGTCGCTTTAACTCTTTCACCGCCAATGTCGCATAAAAGCGACTTTGTAAAAAAGTAGAGAACCCGATCGGACATAACAGAACATGCCGTCTGATCAGGCTATATACTGATTGCTCTTCAGACAGTGGAGCTGAAGCACCTGTCCGAATAGCAAGCAACATAGATCCTGATCAGACACGGCGCGGCTGATCTGGATCTATGTTGTTTGCACATGCTCTGAATTTATTCGGCGCTGAAAGAGTTAAAGACGATATAATATTGTGTTATATAATAGCACTATAATAGACATTACATTGCAAAAAGCCAAACATATGCATTTTACGTATCGCTAGCATTATTACTACAAATTCGAACACTAACTCTCAATCAACAAACAGTGTGTTTGCGGTCTACACACTCTAAAAAGTGAAATTGGGATTTCTTATAGCGATCAGCCACGCTCCTGAATTGACGTTTGTTTATTTGTCTGAATCATACCTGTTTTGTTACAACTATTCCTGTGTTATGTCTTATTCTTGAATAAAATAATTAGTGTCTAAACTAAACCAGTACGAGCCCCTCTGGGGCCACTACGACTGTGTCCTTAGACTAGGCATTTAAATTTCACGTTGTCCCTTCCCTCTCCATCCTTGCGATGAATTCCACCAGGCACGAGGTCATGAGAGTGATTAATATAAGTTGTAAGAACTTGATCCGCAATCGAGCTAATATAATTTTGTATAAAATAACTAGTTTATTTTATTTATAACGGTAAATCTGTACCATAAATCGTGTTATTCAGGATACACGTGTTGTATTACGCATAGTAGCCTGGGAACATGCGTCGATATATTTTGCCTGGTCAGTCAAATAAATATATTTTAACACCGAGATTATTAATTGGGCCGTATTGAGTTTCTGATGATATCAATGCCTGGGGAAACTGGACGGATTGTCCATGTAATTATTGACTAGCATTAATCCTATTAATAGGCCTATTAGCACGTGTCTTAGTTAATGACGTACTACGAAAGCGAGGCACTGAAATGTGGATAACACTTTATAATTGGCCGCAATTGTTTACGGGTCAACGGGTCAACGGAATGATAAATAGTTTTAAAAAGTACAATGTGCGTCTGATTTGACATATTTACTCAAGATTTAAGTCGTCCTTACTTCAATTACGCCGAATCGACACATTACCACTTAAACTTAATAGTTGAAATCCGCCATCTCGTCGATATGACACAGACACGGGAAATTATATGTTTGCGATGTAAATGAGGCTACGGGAGCATTCGTGTATATTCGGAAATTATCGTATATAATCGTGTATAATCGTGACTGTTCGGCGATTTCCGATAGAATTCCGTTTCTATATTTAGCGATAATATCTTGTAGAGAAGAGTTGTCGTTCTTCAATTCTACACCCTCATACACGAGGATGTAAGTAGACATCTCTGATGGTCATGGGTTCGAGCCCCGCTCAGACCGTGTCTCATTTATATGAAAAAGTTGGCAGTTTCTTACGGAGGTTGGTGCACCAAGTACTGGTTAACCGCTGGAGCCTGCCCAGGAAAGGTGTTGTTAGGTAAACTGCCCGTCGCTCAAATGGGAAACCGGTAGCGACGTTAAATAAACTTAAATATAAAAAAAAGTAAGTAGATGGCGCTATGATCGGAAATACAGTTTCCCCAGTCTGTCATTTTGCCAGAAGTTAAAAAGTGAAAAATCGACAGACTGGAATCCAGGCTATACGCATAGGTGTTGAACCTATTTACATGACTTTGTTATGTCAGCAAACGTCGTGAATTATATCGCATACGACGTTTGTTTAGTAGTTAGCATACCCTCAATATGTGGTAAATATCTGGAAAACAATTGTACCATATAATAGGAAATTGTGGAAGTCGTGATAGCCCTGTTGTAGCGCGTTCGCTTCATGTGCGAACGGCCCGGAGTTCGAGCCCCGCTGGAGCCGTTACTATTGTGTCTTATCAAGGCATTTAAATTCCACATTGCATCTTCCCTCTCCCTCGTGGTGATGTATTTCATCATGAATGAGGTCTAGAGGGTGAAGAGTGATTAATATAAGTTGGAGCTTAAATAAATGTGTATAAACTAATGGGAAATTATATTCTGTAAACATTAGCCATTTTCACCAATGTATTGTCGCTTTAGCATCCCGCACTAACCTCTATAAAATCCCGCACTAACCTCTATAGATAATACACTAGTTATAAGAACTTGGTTCGCAATGGAGCTAAAATAAATTTGTATAAACTAATGGGAACTTATATTCTGTAAACATTAGCCATTTTTCACCAATGTATTGTCGCTTTAGCATCACGCACTAGCCTACCCACACCAGACCATCAATAGCAGTTAATATGATCTTCTCCAAATGAGTTTCTTACATGAATATCGAGCTCATGTGAGTACGCGATCAAGACGTCTATAATTACACACAAAAACAGATATTTAGTGAACGTATACACTCGTTAGAGCGTCAAATGCTAACTTGTCGTCATTTATCATTCAATACACTGTAATCATAATGTGGGATTGAATATGGGATGATTATGTCGACATCGAGGGTTGTTAAAAATGTAAATATCCAGACATTTTGAAACAACTATGCTGGTAGCGTAGTTAGGCGTTCAGTCGTAGACAGACTTGTGAGAACATTTAAATTGACATTCCAGTCGTCATGGGAATAAATAAGATAAATTCAGATTTCCAGCTTTAAACTCATATAAATTTACTCTTTCTGTTCAAATGTTTGTCGTAATAATATCACAACTTTGTTTATCATCAAAAGCATATCACGTCAAAAATATTCATTTCATGCTAATATTCCCTTCAAAATCCATAAATAATAATAAAATGCCCACCCTAATTTATCTTCCATGGTCAGTTCCCCTTTCGTTCCCCATTAGTTCTCTTTTTTCTCCCTTATAATGAAACAAACGAGTGGTTATATAGTAAACTGTTCCCGATCCCACAAGAATTCCGCCACGCGCAGAAAGTAAGAGCAGAAATCCCGCATCTCGCGGAAATGACAGGTTGTGCCAACGGGATTCCGCAGAATTCCTGCAAAATCCCGCCGCAATAGCAGAACATTGAATGTAGGATACAGGAATGTTAGCATTAATCAAGACTTCAATCCATACTGCATCACTTCTTTTTGACAGCTGTCTGTTGATATACAACGCTCACGTGAAACCCACAATTGATGACGTGGTACACAATACACACATCTAGGCAATCTCAAAATGCTTGTAATTTTACCATATAACCATAATGTCTGGATAAAAAGATCGATGACAGCTTCGAAAAGGTAGTGTTTTCTCTAAAGATATTATCAATCTTCTTGTCTAAACCAAAAAGATTCCACTACAACTCACAAATCATGTAAACGTAGATTTGTCATTTATACAAATAATTTCCCCACCCAGCATAAAAAACATTGCAATAGATTTAAACTGCTGCCATAATTAATTCTAACTAAAAAGTCTCAGTTTGAGGCTGGGTGTGACTAAGTGAGCTCAAAGGGGAACTACTTTTTTCCGTATGCTATCGCTATACGAATGATTGTCTCGAAATACGAGGGCTGTGAAAAATGTAAATATCCCTAATATTGAAAGTAGTTTGAAGTTGAATGTGACCAAGTGATCTCAAAGGGGACTACTTTTTTCCGTATACTATATAGATGATCTGATTTGTTGTTTTGTGTATTTTCTGATTGACTCCATCATCATTGGGGAGAGAGAAGGGGCAATGTGGAATTTAAGAGTCTTGCCTAGTGACACTGCCACCGAGGTCCTAACTGAGCTCGAACTCACAACCTCTCTGTATCCTTACATCACGGGAAATCAGATCATCTTCTTCTTCATTTTTATCATTATCATCAACATCATCATCATCATTATCATCATCATCATCATCGTCATAATCATTATCATCATCATCATCTTATTTTTCGCAATCGAGCTAAACTAAATGTGTATAACATTGTCTCTTCTCTCTCCCTCATGGCGATGGATTCTACCAGAACTCACAACCTCTCTGTATCCTTACATCACGGGAAATCAGATCATCTTCTTCTTCATCTTTATCATTATCATCAACATCATCATCATCATTATCATCATCATCATCATCGTCATAATCATTATCATCATTATCATCATCATCATCTTATTTTTCGCAATCGAGCTAAACTAAATGTGTATAACATTGTCTCTTCTCTCTCCCTCATGGCGATGGATTCTACCAGGACTTAGGTCTCCTTCGCGATTAATCTGTTGACAAACTTGTTTTGCAAACGAGCTAAAATAAATCTGTATGGATTACTTTCCTGGACACGGTGTCGCCATGTAATATGGCAATTATCCGGTTCCAAAGTTGACTTATGCTAGCAGCCACTTGCTAACGATTTGGGAAGAGTCGTCTGTAATGTTGTAAGAACGTGTGGCTCCACCCATTTTTGCTTTCTTTGCATATATTATTTTATATGTAGATTCTGTGTTATAATAGAGCAAAATAAAATATAATTAAACGTATCTTGCTAACAGCGACACTCCTCTGTAAGCAACCATTTTGAAATACGCTTACAATATTCCAATTGCAATAAGGTAAACATCTCATTTTAATTAAAGCGACATTACATCGCAAAAATCCCCAAAAATCCCCAAAAATGCTTTTTTACGTATAAATAGCATTGCTACTATAAATTCTTCAGAAATAATTCGAAAACT
Source organism: Archivesica marissinica (assembly GCA_014843695.1). NCBI lineage: Eukaryota > Metazoa > Mollusca > Bivalvia > Venerida > Vesicomyidae > Archivesica > Archivesica marissinica. Next base: position 25,335,407 of record CM026390.1, read on the forward strand.
AACATTATATACATAAATAGTGTTTTTGTGATATACTAACTCTCAAAAGTGAAAGTAGGATTTTATATAACGGTCAGCTACTCTCGTGAATTGATGTTTGTTTATTATTGGAGTCTTTACCAAGCGTGTGCTACTGTCGTTTAGAGATATCTTCAATAATAAATAACTAAATAAATATGCACATGCTCAAAGGGCGAGATATAACGGTAACTCTGTACCATAAATCGTTTTATTCAGGATACACACATTACATTACGCATGGATGTTGACCCTATTTACATTATTCTGCTATGCCAACAAACGTCGTATACGACGGTTGTTTATTTAGTTGAAATACTCAGCTTAATTCGGGAAACAATTATACATGTTAATAGGAAAATACATTCTGTAGAAATTTGCGTTTATACCGAATGTAGGCTTTAAGGAATGAATCGATGGTTAATAGTTTCCATCGGGGTATGAACTGCATTGGGCGTGGCAAAAGTGTATGTATGCCGAAGTTTCAGACGGGGGATTGAACCTGCGACCCCTGGATTACCAGTCCAACGTGTTAACCACTGGACTACAGACCCGTCTGTCATTAGAATGCCACACGAGTTATACTTAAGCACAATAGAAACGCAACCACATACATACGAATATTTAATAATCAACATTGAATTTCAAGGCATATAATTATTAACTTCATTAAGCCAGTCTATGGCTGTCCGATTAGCGCAGTGGTTTGCACGCTCGCTTCTCACCAATGCAACCCGGGTTCGATCCTCGGACCGGGAAGTATGTGAGATGGTCTGGTCACCAGATCGGACAGGTGGTTTTCTCCAGGGTACTCCACACATACGCTGTCATTTGCGCCACCGAGAGTGATTAATATAAGTTGTTACAGTTTGTTTCGCAATTGTTGTAAAATAAATAAAGCTTAAACTTAAGCCAGTCTATGCACTAGACACTCACCTAAGCTAATCCGAAATGCCCATATGAGCGACGCCTCCTGAAGAGATTAGTTATTTTAAATATTGGAGGATAGTGCAATGATAGAGACAGATAGATGTATCGCTAGAAAAACATTTGCAATATAGAGTATGTACATAGAAAATAAAATTCTAAAATGTTGCGTTTGTAATGTCGTCTATGTCTAGACTACATGTATAGAGCATACTTATGATAGCTTAGAGGAAATGTAGCAGACAAATATGAATAATACAGATCAGTTTTCATTATTTAAAGCTATTCATTAGATTCTATTTTTTATTTTCGCTCGATTACCAGCCAAGTTTTTACAACATCAGATTAATCACCATCGAGACCCCATTCCTGATGGAATCCATCGCCTTGATGGAAAGAGCAGAGGCAATGTGGATCAAGTGCCAAGTCTAAAGACATCACCACTGTGGTCCTGACGGGATTCGAACTCACGACCTCTCGATTACAAAGTAATACATTACCGATTCATTGATGAAAATTGTAAATGTGCAAGAATACTGACTTCATACATGGGATCTCTGCATATATGCGTAATATATTATGACGTCATAAAATTAACAATTCAGAGACGTAACATTTTGTTTTGTGTTTGGGGTTAAATTCGCTTAGGTTATATGGCGACTCTCCAGCTATTATTGGCGGAGGAAGACCCAGGGTCTCGTTCTGGGCAGTAGTTCAGGCACAGACAGGCACCCGGGTAGAACCAACGGTAATTCGTAAGCCAGCTTACGATGGCTTCCTCACATGAACTATTTAGACACCCCAAGTGTGATTCGAACATACAGCGGGATGGGCAAGTCACCTTGAAGAATCGCATGACGGGATAGGTAAGTATTGTATATACTGTAGTACTGTAGTGGATATAATCGTATGACGGTATCGATAATTACTGTAAATAGTAGTGGATAGAATCGTATGACGGTATCGGTAATTACTGTATATAGTAGTGGATAGAATCGTATGACAGTATCGGTAATTACCGTATATAGTAGTGGATAGAATCGCATGACGGTATCGGTAATTACTGTATATAGTAGTGGATAGCATCGCATGACGGTATCGGTAATTACTGTATATAGTAGTGGATAGAATCGCATGACGGTATCGGTAATTACTGTAAATAGTAGTGGATAGAATCGCATGACGGTATCGGTAATTACTGTAAATAGTAGTGGATAGAATCGTATGACAGTATCGGTAATTACTGTATATAGTAGTGGATAGGATCGTATGACCGTATCGGTAATTACTGTATAAATTATACTGTAGTACTGTAGTGGATAGAATCGCATGACGGTATCGGTAATTACTGTAAATAGTAGTGGATATAATCGTATGACGGTATCGGTAATTACAGTATATAGTAGTGGATAGGATCGTATGACGGTATCGGTAATTACTGTAAATAGTAGTGGATATAATCGTATGACGGTATCGGTAATTACTGTATATAGTAGTGGATATAATCGTATGACGGTATCGGTAATTACTGTATATAGTAGTGGATAGAATCGTATGACGGTATCGGTAATTACTGTATATAGTAGTGGATATAATCGTATGACGGTATCGGTAATTACTGTATATAGTAGTGGATATAATCGTATGACGGTATCGGTAATTACTGTATATAGTAGTGGATAGAATCGTATGACGGTATCGGTAATTACTGTATATACTGTAGTACTGTAGTGGATAGAATCGCATGACGGTATCCGTAATTACTGTATATAGTAGTGGATATAATCTTATGACGGTATCGGTAATTACTGTATATAGTAGTGGATATAATCTTATGACGGTATCCGTAATTACTGTATATAGTAGTGGATATAATCTTATGACGGTATCCGTAATTACTGTAAATAGTAGTGGATATAATCTTATGACGGTATCCGTAATTACTGTATATAGTAGTGGATATAATCTTATGACGGTATCCGTAATTACTGTAAATAGTAGTGGATATAATCTTATGACGGTATCCGTAATTACTGTATATAGTAGTGGATATAATCGTATGACGGTATCGGTAATTACTGTATATAGTAGTGGATATAATCTTATGACGGTATCGGTAATTACTGTATATAGTAGTGGATATAATCTTATGACGGTATCGGTAATTACTGTATATAGTAGTGGATATAATCGTATGACGGTATCGGTAATTACTGTATATAGTAGTGGATATAATCGTATGACGGTATCGGTAATTACTGTAAATAGTAGTGGATATAATCGTATGACGGTATCCGTAATTACTGTATATAGTAGTGGATATAATCTTATGACGGTATCCGTAATTACTGTATATAGTAGTGGATATAATCGTATGACGGTATCGGTAATTACTGTATATAGTAGTGGATAGAATCTTATGACGGTATCCGTAATTACTGTATATAGTAGTGGATATAATAATAGTATTAATAGATTAGAATGGCCTCCGTGGCCGAATGGTTACGGTCGTTGAAGTCAAAACTTGCCCCTCACTGCTGTATGTTCGAATCCCACTGGGTTGTCGAATTCTATCATATGAGGAAATTATACAACTGTGTTTGAACCTGTTTGCCCATCGGCGACTGTAATACTACTCGAATGGGCATTAATGTGTACCTCCACGAACAACATCTAGAGAGTCATCCACCATATGGCCTACTCTATTGTACGAGCATTAGGCAAACAAAAACACACCTGTGTTTATGAGTGTGTCTTACGTTTATTTATCGTCGCTACCGGTTGCTCACACGAGCGACGCCTCCTGAAGATATTAGTCATGTTAGCTTTTTGGAGGATATAGCAATGATACAGATAGAGACCCATTCCAGAGTCTGCTCTGGTTCTTTTACGTGCACGGTGTAAAGCACCGACACGAGACCTCGGTTTAACGTGTGTTTATGATTTCCCGATCGACCCTTTTATTACCACCCCACTGGACCGCGAATTTGAAGGGAACACAATCCAAATTTCGTTTTTCACATTTTTCTATGCCCAAGAGTATGGTAACAAAAGTCCTTCCCAACTATTTTCTTGCATGACATAGTAAACACAGATTTGTTTGTTTTGGCCATGCCAGGATTCCAAGCTCTTGAATCCATTGTATTTCACATAACAATATTATGTGTTCTGATATAAGGAAGGCGAATGACAATTATTAAATAGAGCTTCTGGTAGAACATGTTTCTTTAATTCGTGAAATTTGGGAAATTTGAATTCCTTTGTGCAATGAAATGTTTTAATGTTTTTTACAAATCAAATAACTCCTGATATGTTCTCGTGGTTTTAGCATTACATTCCGTAAAGACACCTGCTAACATTTAGAGACGTGTATTTCCGGTAAAGATCAACTGACAAAATATCAATTACATTAATAAACAGAAACAACATGAGAGCATGGCACCAACACATCAAACGTCTCCAGTTTCCGAATAGCGTTTCAATATCAAAGAAGTTTAATAATTATATATACTTTATCTCCGTAATAGATCAATTTCCGAGAGCTGAGATTAATGGGCTACGCATTGATTTCATATAATAGTACATAACTAATAGATAAGAATACATCTGGACTGGTAATCCAGGGATCGCAGGTTCGATGCCCCGTCTGACCCTAATCAAATTAACAGTCTTTCAGATGGGACTTTAAACCGAGGTCTCGTGTCGGTGCTTTTCACCGTTCACGTAATAGAACCAGAGGAGACTCTGGAATGGGTCTCTCTCTGTATCATTGTACTATCCTCCAACAATCTAAAATGACTAATCTCTTTAGGAGGCGTCGCTCATATGTTGCAACAACAACAACAACAACAACAACATTTACGTTTATTCAATGACAGGCTACAAGGTAACAACATGACATTAAAGGCAACACAATGTTGTACAAGCGTATACACATGAGGACAGTGATTTTTTATGAAGTTGCATGTTGTTAACGCTTAACGGATTCCACATGCTGATCACTAATCGTTATGTTATTGTAATATTCACATAGCATTAATGATGCATGATGCATGATGCTATCTAATATCCCAGTCATTAATTTAAATTCAGAAACATTAAGCGGATTAATGATTTGGTATGACGATTGAGCTTATTTACCCTCGTCTCCGGCGAACCATGTGGGCGAGCGATGATTTGGTATTTAACTTAAGATCAATGTGTTTCTAGTACCAGAAGGTCAGCGAAGATATCTTGTTTCTTTCAGTAACCGTGTTGTCATGACAGTTGTGCAATCTGTAGAGATGTCAGATGTATTTGTTTTGGCATCGTTTCAGTAACCGTGTTGTCATGGCAGTTGTGCAATCTGTAGAGTTGTCAGATGTATTTGTTTTGGCATCGTTTCAGTAACCGTGTTGTCATGGCAGTTGTGCAATCTGTAGAGTTGTCAGATGTATTTGTTTTGGTGTTTGTGTGTTGTTGGGTTGTGGTTTTGGCTCGTTTCAGTAACCGTGTTGTCTGCAGTTGTGCATCTGTAGAGTTGTCAGATGTATTTGTTTTGGCATCGTTTAGTAACCGTGTGTCTGGCAGTTGGCATTGTAGAGTTGTCAGATGTATTTGTTTTGTAAAATTAAGTTGCACACAATGATATGCTTTGCATATTGTATTTGGGTTCAAAATCACAGACGCCTGGGGTCTGGACAGAGGTTTGCGGGTTCAAAACCACAACACCTTTTTATTTGGTTTTTAAGAACACTATGATACACTATAGGCTTGGCACTATACATACAAACCTTTTTACGCCATTCCAAGCAAGTTTAAAAATGACACCCCGTCACTGTCAAGGCTATATTGACTATAACTATAGGGGTCATGTTGATGGTTTTGTGTTTACTTCCGCGTACTGTCTAAATTGTTACAAAATGACAACAGCATGCATGCATAGGAATATAATTTCTGCAAATCATTGGCAATTTTCTGTAGTTGCCCTATTCTTTATGAAAAATGCTACACAAAAATGTCACTAATTAGAACACACAATGAAATTAAAAAATAAACTGAGCTGCAAAAACGTTGGCAAAATAACACGGATTACTTCCTCCGCCATTTGCGTATGAATATTTTAAATTGCGTAAATCGTACCTGATGGCTAATGTTGTAAAATAACAAATACATTGCCTATTAAATACATAGTAAAACGTAAAGGCATATAATCTGTTCATTTATATTTCCAATCTTTTATTTCTTCTGATACCACATCCACGGTGAAGAGGTATTCAAATCAAACTGAAAAACAGCGGTATTATCATATATGTATTGGTTAGCATAGCCAGTGCTCACCTGTCAATAACGTCACTGTGTTTACACACTGTATTTCTCCGCCAAATAATACCGTATACCAACCTTCAGTTTACAATGGCCTGAATTCTTATATCATATCTTGTCTACACATCAACTAGTCTGAAGTCTTCTCAAGTCACATAATTTCTCAAAACACACACAAATTATACACTGCCTGTCATGAAAATACATTTTTACCAAAATGTAAAATGAACTATATTAGTTATTGGGACTACATTCAATGCAGCGGGTGTACGTTTGCCTATTTACGTATATACAACCCACACTGACAAGGCTGCAATAAGTGGACCATGAAGTGGTATTATCTCCCGTATTGGGAGTTGTTTCTGAGAGTAAATACAGAATACTGTTAACTCGATTGCGTAACAAGTGTCTACACCATTAGGTTAATCTCTCTCTCGACTTCATTCCTTACGGTAGCAACGCGAAGAGGCAGTGTGCATGTAAATGTCGTTCTTGTCTGATGTGGTTCGAGCAGGGCACACCATGCCCATTGTTTGTTAATGTGATTCAAACATCTATTTACTTGAGACAAAGCCGACATACCTCCGTACGTACTTAATGGGGAAGTTGAATGCACATTACAGTATATCAGAATTTCTTTGTCATATGGCGATATTTATGGGTCAATAAATTGTTCATAGCAAAATACTCCATTCTGCCGTTATATAATGGCTTTGTAAGTTATATACCAAACAAACGCCATTTTCTGAAAATTCTCAAATACAGAATAGAAGTTTTAAAGATGAAAGTAAAGACTGACAGATTGTCCACGATGGTCTAAGTACATCTTTGTAAAGACTGACAGATTTTCCACGATGATCAAAGTGTATCCTTATAAAGATTGAGGGATATTCCAGCAAAAGTAATTTTACGCAATCATTGCGAAATCACCAATCAAAGATTCAAGTTTGTTCCCATGATACGCACAAAGGTTGCTTGTCAGATCAAAGTATCTATCATAGTTATATAATTATACAATTCAGGACGCTTGCCTGGCCACGTCATAGCTCTTCCTGCAGATCAAAATCTCTATTATGCTAAGAGCTATGTGATACAGCATTCAGGAAGCTTGCCTGGCCACGTCACAGCTCTTCCTGCAGATCAAAATCTCTATTATGCTCTTCGTATGTAGAAATATGTGTGGATGTTGCAAATATGTGTGGATGTTGCAAATATGTGTGGATGTTGCAAATATGTGTGGATGTTGCAAATATGTGTGCAAGATAAGATTGTATTTCATCTCGTTATCACCGAAATATGTATTTCCATTCGCAGCTATAACGCCAATCACAAATCTTCATTTTCTTTTATGATATCCAATACATGTGGCTAATATGATAGTTGTTGTCAAATTTTATTCATTTTAGCTGCCCCTGTCGGGAGCCTCATTTCACTACATTCCACAACCGCACAACCACTTATGTTTGTGTGAACGTCCGTAATAAGAAATAGTTCCGGTATAAATTTCGAGTTAGTTTCTGTTTACTGTCAAAAGTAAAAGCTACAGACAAAATAAATCATTAGAATAATTAACTGTTCATGAAAGTCAGAAAATAGGTAAAATACAAAAGTAGCCGCGCAGGAATACGAAAGGGTAACCAGTGTCAGAGAAAATGCCATCTTTCACTGTTTCAAAGCGGTGTAAGATGGAGTTTTCTTTCATTGAGAAAACTCTACCATTCATTGGAAAGCATAACAGAAATTTGATAGTGTCTGTGTATCGCCGATTGGACATTGAAAGCATTACTAGTATTATCACGATGGGCTCTAGCCATGAATTCATGTTCATGAATACGTAGCGCATACGTGTGTTGATGCCAATTCAATGGAAATATATCATTAATATGTAAGCATTTAGTTCGCTGTTGGCCGTGCACGCGTATTATATAACCCTATAAGTGAGGTATATGTCACTGGATACGTACCATTTATGTATATGTAAGCATTTAGTTCGCTGTTGGCCGGGAACACGTATTGTATTACCCTATAAGTGAGCTATATATCATTGGATACGTACCATTTATGTATATGTAAGCACTTAGTTCGTTGGTGGCCGTGAACACGTATTGTATTACCCTATAAGTGAGCTATATATCATTGGATACGTACCATTTATGTATATGTAAGCACTTAGTTCGTTGGTGGCCGTGAACACGTATTGTATTACCCTATAAGTGAGCTATATATCACTGGAATACGCATCATGTATGGATATATAAGCATTTAGTTTCTTCAACGCCGTCTAATGATGCAATATAAAGTCAGTGTTGAGGTTCATTCTAGCGGCAAGATTTTAGCATGTTGTTTCCTGAATCATTATATGAAAGAAATTGATGTTTTCTATGTTGTTTGTACAATTGCATGTTTTATTCATGATCTGATACACAGGACTGCTTTTGTAATACATCACAGCTGCCAAGCGGCTTCCTTTGATAACGGGTCAAATGCAATAAACAACGGTATTATCTTTTACAGTCACGAACACTTGTTTATGCCCCTGTGAACAGAATATTTTCCGCGAACAGTATTAAAAGAAGATGCAAACAAATAGGTTTTGCAGACTGGTCGATCTGTCTGTATATTGAAATAGTGTTCTAGAATTGTCGATCGGTTGTTGTGGTTTCGCCGGCTGGTCGATCTGTCTGTATATTGAAATAGTGTTCTAGAATTGTCGATCGGTTGTTGTGGTTTCGCCGGCTGGTCGATCTGTCTGTATATTGAAATAGTGTTCTAGAATTGTCGATCGGTTGTTGTGGTTTTGCAAGCTTGTCGATCTGTCTGTATATTGAAATAGTGTTCTAGAATTGTCGATCGGTTGTTGTGGTTTTGCAGGCTTGTCGATTTGTCTGTATATTGAAATAGTGTTCTAGAATTGTCGACCGGTTGTTGTGGTTTCGCAGGCTTGTCGATATGTCTGTATATTGAAATAGTGTTCTAGAATTGTCGATCGGTTGTTTTGGTTGAACTACGTTTTTGCAGGGCCCTATTAGGGGTAATCATATTTATTAGTCTCCATAATAAGTATGGTAGGGGTCGGATGCCCATCGCCTACCAACCGTACATGTTTTGGTTCATGTAATTGCAGTTATATGTAATATGATGATATATGGACAACGTTGTACTATGTATTAATATCAAAGAAATATTATATGTTCAACTTGTGGTGTTAAATGGAAATTTAGCTATACAGCACACGTGCACACACATGCACCCGCACAGCCTCCGCACAGTCTAACTATGCCCAATATAGTTCATACCCCGATGGAATCTATTAACCCGCGATTCATTCCTTAATTGAATTTATTCAAGTTGCCATTCATTTTTGATATAATTATACTTTTTATTTCGTAATTTTTGTTTTAGATATATAAGAAATGGCGGATCTGTAGTCCAGTGCTTAATACGCTGGACTCGTAATCCAGGGATAGCAGGTTCGATCCCCCGTCGAACCCTAATAAAATTAACAATCTTTCAGATGGGACATTAAACCGAGGTCTCGTGTCGGTGCTTTACACCGTGTACGTAAAAGAACCAGAGGAGACTCTGGAATGTGTATATGTCCGTATCATTGCACTATCCTCCAAACATCTAAAATGACTATTCTCTTCAGGAGGCGTCGCTCATATGGCGTTAAATAAACGTAAAGCACACAATGTAAGGTACATTCTGCAGTTGTCCCTGAATTTGAATTTATATGTAAAGTATTTTAAATGAAATGATAGGAATTTACCAATTTCATTGCATTTTTCATAGGAAAATAAAATATGTTTTTCTTTTGTATATTTAGTTGTATGTGGCATTGATTCATAAACTAGATTTTCAAATTGATTATGAAATTATTTAAGGAATTTTCAATGTAGTTCATACCCCAATGGAAACTATTAATTCGCGGTTTATTTCTTATATTTACATTACTTATTCTTTTCCAATGACACAAAGAAAGTGTTTAGTCTAGATTTGCAAATTACCGTATACCGAAACAGGTAAATAGATCATCATTGGAACAGCGTCAACTGTAATACACGCCTTTTCTCGTGACGAACGCTGCCTAACACTGCGAATGCGCATGCCCGTAACTTCGAATGCGCATGTCGGCTGCATATCATTAGTTGGAAACCCTCATACGAACATGTATACAATCAGGGCACATACGTTCATTGAAGGAAATGCAATAGTGATGTAAATATTAACACATGGGCAAGTGAACAGCAGATGTTTCCATTTCCTGAGTGCAGTATGAACGCAGCTTGCTATCAATTTATTATTTGTGCGCAGAAAGGATGTTGTTACTAGAATGTGTTGAATTATTTTATACTGCAAATCTTTCAATTTTATTTCCGTTAATGATGATAAATTTGAGCAATAACTTTTAAGTTCATGATCTGTAATTGGCCCTAAAATTTCCATTTTTTTTCGGAAATATAAATTCCGGTTTTGGTATCTGCAATGATGTCATAAAAACGAAAAAATGTTTATCTTTAAGAAGTAATTTAAAAAAAATGTTTTTAAGTTTATTTAACGTCGCTATCGGTTGCCCATTAGAGAGACAGGAAGTTTAGCTAACAACACATTTCCTGGGAAGGCTCCCGCGGTTAACCAGTACTTGATGCACCAACCTGCGTAAGAAACTGCCAACTGTTTTCATATAAAGAGACACTGTCTGAACAGGGCTCGAACCCGTTGCCACCAGTGATGATAGGTTATAGTGGTATATACAAGTCAGCGACCATAACCACTCGACCACGGAAGCGAACGATTTTGTTACTAGAATATGTTGCTTTATTTTATACTGAAAATCTTTAAGTTTTATTTTCGTTATTGATGGTAAATTTGCGAAATAACTTTTTAATTCATGATTTGTAATTGGCCCTAAAATTTGTATTTATTTGTTAGGTATATAAATGATTTTTATTAGCTGCAATAATGACATAAACAGTTCTTACTACCATGTTTATCTTTAAGAAGTATTTTTTAAATAAGTATTTAGTCATATTATATGTGTATGATTTTATTTCGGTTGCACTATCCCTGAATATTCTCTTCCAGTCACTACGTATATTTTGTATTACTCGTTGAAGTTCCATGAATGTACAGTCTACATCCGCTATGTCAAAGTCGTTTATGTCGAATTCTCCGGTTATCTCGAAGTCGGATCAAAGTCACGTTACAGACACTATAATTTTACATATAACTGGCTCTGTTTATATCGAATTTCGTTAAGTCAAACTTCGGTTATGTCGAAGTATTTTGTTCGGTCCTACGGAATTCGACAAAACGGATGTAGAATATACCTTGTATTTCTAAGTTTTCCTTTAACTCTTCTATATCAATAACGTTGCCGTTGTCATCCAATAAGTTCATAATGTATGCAACATGTGTTCTATACCAGTCATGTAAACAAATATTGTTGAATATGAAATTATCATTATACCTGTAGGGGAAAAAATCTTCTCAATTGTTACTTTCATAACCTGTGCATAACCTATTCCAGCTTTCAAGAACATATTTCCAAAATGGATAATGATCTTCCCTAGATACGTTACAAGCCAATCGGGGTCATACCGATATAACGTATCACAGTTGTAAATAGTTAGCCTTCTCAACCAAGCTGTTTCAAGCTGTGAATAAACATTTTAATGTCGACCATTCTTAGTCCACCCGACGCAATACTTGTATCACTGTTGATTTCTTTATTCCATTGTTTCAGTTTGTTATATGGCACCCTTTGAGGGGGGGGTGCTAAACAGAGGTGCAGGCATTTTTGATATATTAAGGGATTTCACAACTAAGATAACATATTCCCCAAAACCTTATTGTACTTCTGCATTTCTATAAAATATCTGGACCATTTAAATTCCAGATGTCATGTATATTTAGCAGAAAAAAACGAACTCTCAGTATTTTAATAGGGGTTTGATTCCAATCTAGGAAATATTCTTGCCATGATTCACGTTATTAAGTGCTCATTGAACCTATCTAATATGCCTGAGTCTTAGTCTAAAACCATGTGTGCATCGTCTGCATATTGACTCATTTATGCCTGAGTCGTAGTCTAAAACCATGTGTATATCGTCTGCATATTGACTCATTTATGCCAGAGTCTTAGTCTCTAAAACCATGCGTATATAGTCGGCATATTGACTTATTTATGCCTGAGTCTTAGTCTAAAACCATGTGTATATCGTCTGCATATTGACTTAATCTATATTGTCTATTATATAATTAACTATTCTAGGAATCTCTCCAGTTTGGTGTGGTTTTTCAGGACACTCGAGTTGCAATGGTATTGAAATCTTAGTTTAGGATTGTCTATCGGTTAAGGGTGTTTATAAGGATGCAGATGAGCGTATGTAGTGAAATTGTCTCTCGGTTGAGGTGGATTAGGAGGATGCAGATGAGCGTATGTAGTGAAATTGTCTCTCGGTTAAGGTTGTTTAGAAGGATGCAGATGAGCGTATGTAGTGAAATTGTCTCTCGGTTGAGGTTGTTTATAAGGATGCAGATGAGCGTATGTAGTGAAATTGTCTCTCGGTTGAGGTTGTTTAGAAGGATACAGATGAGCGTATGTAGTGAAATTGCCTCTCGGTTGAGGTTGTTTAGAAGGATGCAGATGAGCGTATGTAGTGAAATTGCCTCTCGGTTGAGGTGGGTTAGAAGGATGCAGATGAGCGTATGTAGTGAAATTGCCTCTCGGTTGAGGTGGGTTAGAAGGATACAGATGAGTGTATGTAGTGACATTGTCTCTCGGTTGAGGTTCTTTAGAAGGATGCAGATGAGCGTATGTAATGAAATTGTCTCTCGGATGAGGTTGTTTAGAAGGATGCAGATGAGCGTATGTAGGGAACTTGTCTCTCGGTTGAGGTGGTTTGGAAGGATGCAGATGAGCGTATGTAGTGACATTGTCTCTCGGTTAAGGTTGTTTAGGAGGATGCAGATGAGCGTATGTAGTGAAATTGTCTCTCGGTTAAGGTTGTTTAGAATGATGCAGATGAGCGTATGTAGTGAAATTGTCTCTCGGATGAGGTTGTTTAGAAGGATGCAGATGAGCGTATGTAGTGAAATTGTATCTCGGATGAAGTTGTTTAGAAGGATGCAGATGAGCGTATGTAGTGAAATTGCCTCTCGGTTGAGGTGGTTTAGACGGATGCAGATGAGCGTATGTAGTGAAATTGTCTCTCGGTTAAGGTTGTTTAGAAGGATGCAGATGAGCGTATGTAGTGACATTGTCTCTCGGTTAAGGTTGTTTATAAGGATGCAGATGAGCGTATGTAGTGAAATTGTGTCTCGGTTAAGGTTGTTTAGAAGCATGCAGATGAGCGTATGTAGTGAAATTGTCTCTCGGTTAAGGTTGTTTAGAAGGATGCAGATGAGCGTATGTAGTGAAATTGTCTCTCGGTTGAGGTTGTTTATAAGGATGCAGATGAGCGTATGTAGTGACATTGTCTCTCGGTTAAGGTTGTTTAGAAGAATGCAGATGAGCGTATGTAGTGACATTGTCTCTCGGTTGAGGTTGTTTAGAAGGATGCAGATGAGCGTATGTAGTGACATTGTCTCTCGGTTAAGGTTGTTTAGAAGGATGCAGATGAGCGTATGTAGTGACATTGTCTCTCGGTTAAGGTGTTTAGAAGGATGCAGATGAGCGTATGTAGTGAAATTGTCTCTCGGTTGAGGTTGTTTATAAGGATGCAGATGAGCGTATGTAGTGAAATTGTCTCTCGGATAAGGTTGTTTAGAAGGATACAGATGAGCGTATGTAGTGAAATTGTCTCTCGGTTAAGGTTGTTTAGAAGGATGCAGATGAGCGTATGTAGTGAAATTGTCTCTCGGTTGAGGTTGTTTAGAAGCATGCAGATGAGCGTATGTAGTGACATTGGCTCTCTGTTAAGGTTGTTTAGAAGGATGCAGATGAGCGTATATAGTGACATTGTCTCTCGGTTAAGGTTGTTTAGAAGCATGCAGATGAGCGTATGTAGTGAAATTGTCTCTCGGTTAAGGTTGTTTAGAAGAATGCAGATGAGCGTATGTAGTGAAATTGTCTCTCGGTTGAGGTTGTTTAGAAGGATGCAGATGAGCGTATGTAGTGACATTGGCTCTCTGTTAAGGTTGTTTAGAAGGATGCAGATGAGCGTATATAGTGAAATTGTCTCTCGGTTAAGGTTGTTTAGAAGCATGCAGATGAGCGTATGTAGTGAAATTGTCTCTCGGTTAAGGTTGTTTAGAAGCATGCAGATGAGCGTATGTAGTGAAATTGTCTCTCGGTTGAGGTTGTTTAGAAAGATGCAGATGAGCGTATGTAGTGACATTGGCTCTCGGTTAAGGTTGTTTAGAAGGATGCAGATGAGCGTATGTAGTGAAATTTTCTCTCGGATAAGGTTGTTTAGAAGCATGCAGATGAGCGTATGTAGTGAAATTGTCTCTCGGTTGAGGTTGTATGGAAGGTTACATATATTGCATTGCCCTCTAAGTGCGTCATATGCTACATTTACACCCATGTCATTTGAATACAAACCATCTATCGATATGTAAGCACTTAGTTCCATGTTCAATGACTTCTAATGATGCAATATAAAGTCTGCATTGGGGATCATTCTAGCTGCACGATATTAACATGTTGTTTCCTCAATCATTATGAAAGAAATTGATGAATTGTATGTTTTTGTACAAATGCATGCTTTATTCATGATCTGATCAACAGTACAGGTTGTATAATACATCACAGCTGTCAAGTGCGTTCCCTCTTTAACAGGTATAATGCAATAAATAACAGTATTGTCATGTCGTCTCACCATTACAGTCACGAACGCTTGTTTATGGTGCCTGTGAATATTTTACGCGAATATTATTTACAAGAAGATATATAAAAAAAATTCATGATGCACGATCTGGATGTATATTGAAATATTGTTCTAGATTTGTCGCTCTGTTATGATAGGTTTGTCGGCTACACGATCTGCACGTTTATTGAAATATTGTTCCAAAGAATCGTCTTTTCGTTATTAAAATGTTGTGTTGTCGGCTGCACGATCTGTATATGTATTGAACTACTGTTCCATAGAATCGTCGCTTGGTTATTTGTGTTGTCGGCTGCACGATCTGTATATATATTGAAATACTGTTCTATAGAATCATCGCTTGGTTATTTGTGCTGCCGCCTGTTCGATCTGCACGTTTATTGAAATATTGTTCCATATAATCGTCGCTTGGTTATTTGTGTTGCCGCCTGTACGATCTGTATATGTATTGAAATAGTATTCCATAGAATCGTCGCTTGGTTATTTGTGTTGCCGGCTGCACGATCTGTATATATATTGAAATACTGTTCTATAGAATCATTGTTTGGTTATTTGTGTTGCCGGCTGTACGATCTGTATATATATTGAAATACTGTTCTATAGAATCATCGCTTGGTTATTTGTGTTGCCGGCTGCACGATCTGTATATATATTGAAATACTGTTCT
Organism: Archivesica marissinica; assembly: GCA_014843695.1. Lineage (NCBI taxonomy): Eukaryota > Metazoa > Mollusca > Bivalvia > Venerida > Vesicomyidae > Archivesica > Archivesica marissinica. Next base: position 25,351,154 of record CM026390.1, read on the forward strand.
ATAGAATCATCGCTTGGTTATTTGTGTTGCCGGCTGCACGATCTGTATATATATTGAAATACTGTTCTATAGAATCATCGTTTGGTTATTTGTGTTGCCGGCTGCACGATCTGTATATATATTGAAATACTGTTCTATAGAATCATCGTTTGGTTATTTGTGTTGCCGGCTGTACGATCTGTATTATGTATTGACATATTGTTAATCGTCGCTTGGTTATGGTGGGTTTGCTTGTTGCACGATCGGTCTGCGGCAAGCGTACTGCAATACCATTTTCAGAGTGTCGCTCGGTTGAAGTGGTTTTGCGGATAGTGTTGAATGTGATGAAACAGTTGTAGCCAATCGAGCAGTTCCCATGCTATTCTTTAGTAACGTATTTTCAATCCAACAGTAACAGGACTCTTCAATAGCTAATTACTTTAGCTAGGCATCTACATGACTCTTCTGAAGAGAGGAGTGTCATTCCAGCAGTAACAGGACTCTTCAATAGCAAACTACTTTAGTTAGGCAACTACCAGACTCTTTTCAAGCGAGGTGTATCAGTCCAGCAGTAACATGACCCTTCAGAAGCCAACTACTTTAGTTAGGCAACTACCAGACTCTTTTCAAGCGAGGTGTATCAGTCCAGCAGTAACGGGACCCTTCAGAAGCCAACTACTTTAGTTAGGCAACTACAAGACTCTTTTCAAGCGAGATGTATCAGTCCAGCAGTAACAGGACCCTTCAGAAGCCAACTACTTTAGTTAGGCAACTACCAGACACTTCTCAAGAGAGGAGTGTCAGTCCAGCAGTTACAGGACCCTTCAGAAGCCAACTACTTTAGTTAGGCAACTATCAGACACTTCTCAAGAGAGGTGTTTCAGTCCAGCAGCTTTCTTGCTGTTACTATGCGAGGCATTGTCAGTCTCTTAGTTATCGAACTCTTCTCAAGCGAGACGTTTCAATCAAACAGTTGCTAGACTCTTGCTATGTGAGGTATTTTCAGTCTTACAGTTAACAGATAATTCCTAAGCGAGTATTTCCAGTACACCAGTTAACAGGCCCTTCCAAAGCTTGGTATTTCGGTCCAATGAAGTCACATATTCTCATTCCAGCAGTTACCGAATTCTTCAGATTTTAGTTTATACAAATTTATTTTACGATTGCGAAACAAATTCTTTCAACATATATTAATCACCCTCGAGACCTCAATCCTGGTGGAATCCATCGCCACGAGTGAGAGAAGAGGCATGTGGAATTTAATTGCCTTGCCTAAGGGCACAATCGTACCGGCTCCAACGAGGCTCGAACACCGGACATTTCGCATCTGAATCGAACGCGCTATCACGACTTCCACTTCAGAATTGAGATACATTCAATACAAGGAGGTATTTTCAGTCCTACAGTTACCAACCTCTTACTATGTTAGGTCGTCTCAATACAGTATTTACTGGATTCTTCGTCGTAAGCGACTCATATTCATTCCAGCAGTGCTCGGGCATTTCAGCAATGCTGTTATTGGACGCCCACAAAGAGGTAGCATACAGTACAACACTTATCCTTGGTATGACCTACTAGTATACGTTCAACATCCACAGGACATTTTACACGGAGTTGTCAGACCAGCAGTTAGTGTACACTCTCAAAGCGACCTTCAGTATAGTACAACTACCGGAGTTGGCAGACCAGCAGTTATTGTACACTCTCAAAGCGACCTTCAGCATAGTACAACTACCGGAGTTGTCAGACCAGCAGTTATTGAACACTCTCAAAGCGACCTTCAGTATAGTACAACTACCGGAGTTGTCAGACCATCAGTTATTGAACACTCTCAAAGCGACCTTCAGTATAGTACAACTACCGGAGTTGTCAGACCAGCAGTTATTGAACACTCTCAAAGCGACCTTCAGTATAGTACACCTACCGGAGTTGTCAGACCAGCAGTTAGTGAACACTCTCAAAGCGACCTTCAGTATAGTACAACTACCGGAGTTGTCAGACAAGCAGTTATTGAACACTCTCAAAGCGACCTTCAGTATAGTACAACTACCGGAGTTGGCAGACCAGCAGTTAGTGTACACTCTCAAAGCGACCTTCAGTATAGTACACCTACCGGAGTTGTCAGACCAACAGTTATTGAACACTCTCAAAGCGACATTCAGTATAGTGCAACTACCGAACTTGTCCTAAGCGAGGACTTATCGGCTCAACACTCACCGGACTATTTATAGAGCAGGATTTTTAAGTCCAGCAGTCGACGTACTCTTCCCAAGAGAGCGTTTCATCACACCAGTCTTCGAATTCTTTCTAAGCGGGGGCTTTTCAGTCTAATACGTCACTATTATCAGTATCGGACAGTAAAACCCTTGCTTAGTATGAGTTCATCGTCACCAAGAGGTACCATGTAGGACAGTGTCGACTTTGTAAGAGTTCTTCGTCTCCAAAACACTTCATGTAGGACAGTGTCGACTTTGTAAGAGGTCATCGTCTCCAAAACAATTCATGTAGGACAGTATCGACTGTGTAAGAGTTCTTCGTCTCCAACGCACTTCATGTGGGAGAGTGTTGAGTTTGTAAGAGTACTTCTTAGCCAAAACACTTCATCTAGGAATATGTCGACTTTGTAAGAGTTCTTCGTCTCCAAAATACTTCATCTAGGAATATGTCGACTTTGTAAGAGTCTCCAAAACACGTCATGTGAGACCGTGTCGACTGTGTGCTGAATTTTGGTGTGATGCTTAAACATCATTGCCGTTGATTATGCAAGAGTTCTTCACATCCAATATTTTTCATAATGGTTGGTTAGCCTCCGTCACTAGCAACGGCGTTATTGATTTTTGCTGCACTTTGTCTGTCTGTTTGTATGTAAATGCGGGTGTATGGGTGTGTGCGTATGTGTGTGTGCGCGCTTGCGTGTGCGTGCGTGTCAATATATCTGTCTGTCAGTCCGTCCGTTCGTCTGTCTGTCTGTTTCGATTTGGCAGATTTCAGTTACGGCATGTGTTCATGGTCCACTCCCACTGTCTTCTATGGTAAACTATATATGCATGTAGCTCGAAAACGAAGCAAGGTAGTTCTAATGGAACACATCGATGAAACCTCGGATGGCCTTTGAAATAATCCATACTCCATTGCATTGAGGTTGACCCTTGTCATATCAAGGTAAATTGAATATATGCCATGGAGTGAATACAAACTACTGTAAAATCAAGCATTTGTTCTTGTGACATATACCAGCCCTCAGGTTGCATTTCTCAGAGTGCAATCTGATAGTCTTGGTTTGTTTATGGATTTAAAGTCGCACCAGCAGCTTAAGTCAGCCATATGGCACCTAGCCATGGAGGAAGACCGGATGCGCATTCGAGCACAGTGACAGACACGGACTGGCCCATGTTGGCTAAAGTCGCTGACTTTCAAATCATGTGTCCCTCATCGCTGTAGATTCGAATCCCACGTGGGTGTCGAATTCTGCCAGGAAGCTCTCCAACTGGCTTGCAGAAGGTCGGTGGTTCTACCCGGTGCTCTGTGTCCGTGATTGAAATACTGTTGGAAGGGGCCACACCCGGGATCTTTCTCCTCTAATACTAGCAGGATAGGCGCCATGAGAAGTAAGTTGTTGATTCGATGAAATAATGAAATTTCTATTGTCACCACCGGTTTTTCGTACAACAGTCAATGTTGTGTATGCATCAATACTACTACAGCCAGACAGAGGAGTATTGCATATTTGCATTTGGGAGCACACGTTATTGCACGGGTGACGGGTTAATCAGCACAGGAGATAATGGTTCCAGCGGAGTTTATTTAAATAACACAGGAACATAATGGTTCCAGCGGAGTTTATTTAAATAACACAGGAACATAATGGTTCCAGCGGAGTTTATTTAAATATCGCACCTTTGGAGATGAAAGAATCACTATCTCTCGCCTATTATATATAGGATATAAGCCGAAAAGGATCCAATATGTAAAATATTGGACTGTGTGAGGCGCGTAGCATCGAAGACAGTACCAATAGTTTACATATTGGATCCGTTTGAGGCTTATATCTTACTTAAAACAAACACACCTTATATTACAAGATCCTACAAATTAAAAATTCGTACATGTATGCTTAAGATTTAATATAATACTCTGGCCTTTTGACAGCAGCCCAATATTAATAATAATGGATTGCAAGTGCAAAAGGGTTGATATTCGAGTACATTTTAATATTTGTATACTGAGATACTTAGGTAATACGTGTAGGATATAAGCCAAAAACATATTAGATCCGTTTGAGGCTTATACAGTCTACATCCGCTATGTCAAAGTCGGTTATGTCGAATTATCCAGTTATCTCGAAGTCGGATCAAAGTCCCGTTTCAGACACTATCATTTTACATATAACTGGCTCCGTTTATATCGAATTTCGTTAACTCAAACTTCGGTTATGTCGAAGTATTGTGTTCGGTCCGACGGAATTCGATATAACGGATGTAGACTGTATCATACTTAAAACACACACTCATATAACAAGGTCCTACTAATTAAAATTGTTAATTTCGTATAACATAATACTCTTCCCTTTTGAAAGCAGTCCAATATTATTAATAATGGACTGAGATATGACGTGACGCCTCCGCCAATACATGCTGGAGAATCGCCATATGACCTAAGCTGTTGGCGCAACTTTAATCCCCAAAGCAAACAAACACACCACCGATGATCACGGGCGGGGGCGGGGCTTGTCCTTGGTCACCAAATCACCAGGCTTATCTATAGTGCCTTGATTCCTTGTTGAATAGCTCAAACATCCCGTGAAATATGTGACAAATTGTTTCGCCGTCCGGAAAGTAATACTCCTAGATGGTACATTGGATAACGCCGGATCTGTAGTCCAGTGGTAACACGCTGGACTGGTAATCCAGGGATCGCAGGTTCGATCCCCCGTCTGACCCTAATAAAATTAACAGTCTTTCAGATGGGACGTTAAACCGAGGTCTCGTGTCGGTGCTTTACACCGTGCACGTAAAAGAACCAGATGAGATTCTGGAATGGGTCTATGTCTGTATCATTGCACTATCCTCCGAAATTTAAAATAACTAATCTCTTCAGGAGGCGTCGCTCATATGGGCAACCGGTAGCGACGATAAATAAAGTAAAACACACACACAGATAACGCCATTAAAACCATATACAACAGCTTTTCCAGAATAAAGATATATTGTTTGATGAATTTTTAAATAAAAGAAATCCATCTTAATTTAATTACGTTTGCATAGTTGCTATTCTATGTTTATGTTATAGGTTGTAATACAACACATCAATTGCTTATTAAATACATAGTAAAAAGTAAAAACATAGTCGTTTTTACATTTATATTTCCAATCATCCACTTCTTCTGATACCACATCCACCGTGAAGAGGTATTCAAATCAACTGAAAACCAGCAAACATATTACAAATGCAACGGCATACATTGACTCCGAGTACCTGTGAATGACGTCACTGTATTTACACACTGTATTCTACCGCCCAATATCACGGTATACCCCACCTTCAGTTTGCAAGTGCCTGACTTCTTATATCACATCTTTTCTACACATCAATTAGTCTGAAGTATTCTCAATTTCTCAAAAATCACAAAATAAACTATACACAGCCTGTCATGAAAATGCATTTTGTACCAAAATGAAAAATGGAACTATATTAGTTATCAGGACTACCGCGGATGCACTTCCGCCTATTTACCAATATACAACTTTTACCATAATATCGGAAAATCGCAAATAGACACAATGACGAGTTGAAAATTATGACGCACAATCAGTGTGGCTGTCCGATTAGCGCAGTGGTGAGCGCGTTCGCTTCTCTCCAATACAACCCAGGTTCGATCCTAGGACAGAGTAGTATGAGATGGTAACGTGGTCGCCAGATCGGACAGGTGGGTATTCTCCGGTTATTCCGGTTTCCTCCCACACAGAAGACCACATATACGCTTTCATCCGCGCCATTCGGAAGTGTTGTATATTCTTGTTGGTGGGTTATGGTGTATTCTGAAGTGTTGTAGATTATTGTCTGTGGGTTATGGTGTATTCTGAAGTGTTGTAGATTATTGTCTGTGGGTTATGGTGTATTCTGAAGTGTTGTAGATTATTGTCTGTGGGTTATGGTGTATTCTGAAGTGTTGTAGATTATTGTCTGTGGGTTATGGTGTATTCTTGTTGGTGGGTTATGGTGTATTCTGAAGTGTTGTAGATTATTGTCTGTGGGTTATGGTGTATTCTTGTCTGTGGGTTATGGTGTATTCTGAAGTGTTGTAGATTATTGTCTGTGGGTTATGGTGTATTCTTGTTGGTGGTTATGGTGTATTCTGAAGTGTTGTAGATTATTGTCTGTGGGTTATGGTGTATTCTGAAGTGTTGTAGATTCTTGTCTGTGGGTTATGGTGTATTCTTGTTGGTGGGTTATGGTGTATTCTGAAGTGTTGTAGATTATTGTCTGTGGGTTATGGGTGTATTCTGAAGTGTTGTAGATTCTTGTCTGTGGGTTATGGTGTATTCTTGTCTGTGGGTTATGGTGTATTCTTGTCGGTGGGTTATGGTGTATTCTTGTCTGTGGGTTATGGTGTATTCTTGTCTGTGGGTTATGGTGTATTCTTGTCTGTGGGTTATGGTGTATTCTTGTCTGTGGGTTATGGTGTATTCTTGTCGGTGGGTATGGTGTATTCTGAAGTGTTGTAGATTCTTGTCTGTGGGTTATGGTGTATTCTTGTTGGTGGGTTATGGTGTATTCTGAAGTGTTGTAGATTATTGTCTGTGGGTTATGGTGTATTCTGAAGTGTTGTAGATTATTGTCTGTGGGTTATGGTGTATTCTTGTCGGTGGGTATGGTGTATTCTGAAGACAGCGTTATCCTTGTTTTCCGATCCTATTTCGCTATTTGCCAAATTCTATATGATGTTCCCCATTCTCCGCAGTGTGGATACGTGCCTGACAATGCGGTGAATAGTTGACGCTATAACAAGAAGAACACTTGATTCAAATAGTACGACATACCGATTTAACAGTGATTCAACAATAATATAATCTTATTTCATGACTTCTTGTATGGCTTACAATCAGACCCCTTCGTTGTTTTCACGATGGTAGTGCCCGAAGCAACGCCTCACATTGCCTCGTGTATTTCCCTAATGGCGATGGACTCCATGAGTTATGTACAGTTGTTTCCACGATGGTAGTGCCCGAAGCAAGCATCACATTGCCTCGTGTATTTCCCTAATGGCGATGGACTCCATGAGTTATGTACAGTTGTTTCCACGATGGTAGTGCCCGAAGCAAGCATCACATTGCCTCGTGTATTTCCCTAATGGCGATGGACTCCATGAGTTATGTACAGTTGTTTCCACGATGGTATTCCCGAAGCAAGCATCACATTGCCTCGTGTATTTCCCTAATGGCGATGGACTCCATGAGTTATGTACAGTTGTTTTCCACGATGGTAGTGCCCGAAGCAAGCATCACATTGCCTCGTGTATTTCCCTAATGGCGATGGACTCCATGAGTTGTAGTACGAGTTGCCTTTCCACGATGGACTCCATGAGTTATGTACAGTTGTTTCCACGATGGTAGTGCCGAAGCAAGCATCACATTGCCACGTGTATTTCCCTAATGGCGATGGACTCCATGAGTTATGTACAGTTGCCTTGTTTTGCAATGTTGATGGTGTGAGTGTCGTCTAAGACAACAATACCTAAATATGGGTTCTCTAGAACAATTGTTATGGTTTCGTTGCTGCTGCGAAATTGCTACATTAATTTTGATAACATTTTTAATTATCATCATGATTACTAAAGCGCATCTTTCTAAATTAACACTTTATAACTCCCAACTTAGTTTGCCAACATAATTATGCTTTATTTGGGGGAGGTACTTTTCATCAATTACAGGACTAAATTCGCCGATTTTGTCATTTTGAATGTAGCTCTTGGATATCTTTCGGGGCTAAATATGCATTTTTAAAAATAATTGTATTCCACATTCAACATAGATTACAATAATGTTTTAACACATTTACAGTAATAATACTGCTCATAGTGAATATACATCATAGTACATTCATGCTTCGATTGTATTCCATCAAACTATGAATATTAGGACCAAAAAACATATATTGTGAAATTTTTGATGAATATTTTTCTGAAAAAAGAAGGTATGGTGTGTCCATTGACAAAAATATATAGATGTACGTAAATAAAACAACGTAACTATAGGAGAGCAAAATGAGGAATAATAAGTGTGAGTAGATTTAAAAGAATAATAATAAAATATTTTAAAAAACGTTTCTTGACAATATGTGCTAAATACTATTCCATTTTATTTCATGTTTGTATAATGTATCATGTAAGAAGACAATCTCTCGTTCTAAGTTGATCCGTATGTTTAAATATGCGATAAATCTCTCAGATTGTAGTTGATATAATATGCATTGAATAACATCGTTTCCGACACATGAATCAAGTTTGTATTTCATTCAATGTCATATATATGATGCGCCAAGAATTGTTAAACAAGAGTTTATCATCCACTTAATGTTAATCTATGCATTGTAATTTTAACAGACGAACAGACATTTTTTGAGCGATAGTGCCTCTTATAATTCTCATTTGTAGAATGGCTATTTGCGATGTATGTGTTATAATATAAATTGAAATATATGTACTGTACATAGATGAGACAGAAATAAAGATATAATATATATTTATTAAACCAACATATCGTTTTAATTGATTACTTTATATTAATGTTATTTATACGCTGTTTGAGTTAACAACTGTACATTACTCTCCAATCCTTTTTCGTTTTCATTGTGGCTTGAGTCTTGGTCCTGGACGGTGTTTTATTTATTTAAGTGTATTTAGCGTCGCTACCGGTTGCCCATTTGAGCGACGGGCAATTTGCCTAACAACACCTTTCTTGGACAGGTTCCAGCAGTTAACTTGATCACCAACCTCCGTAAGAAACTGCCAACTGTTTCATATAAAGAGACACGGTCTGAGAAGGACTCGACCACCCGTGACCATCAGCGACAGTAACAACTTTTTTTTATTTAATAATATTTTATTGCAACTTTTTTCATAATAACGAATACAATTTACAATTACATATCACAATAACATTATTGTTACATGTATACTATACATAACACCTGATAATGCCCATGTCCATATGCATATACATGACAGTTTCAAAGTGCAAAAGGATTGTTCCGTCTAGTACATTACAAGGTCACATACTAAACATATTTCCAACAGACGGATCTGTAGTCCAGTGGTAACACGCTGGACTGGTAATCCAGGGATCACAGGTTCGACCCCCCGTCTGACCCTAATACAATTAACAGTCTTTTAGATGGGCGTTAAACTGAGGTCTCGTATCAGTGCTTTACACCGTGCACGTAAAAGAACCAGAGGAGACTCTGGAATGGGTCTCTCTTTGTATCATTGCACTATCCCTCCAAACTAAAATGACAATCTCTTCAGGAGGCGTCGCTATATCACACACACACACACACACACACCACACACACACACACACACACACACACACACACACACACACACACACACACACACACACACACACACACACACACACACACACACACACACACACACACACACACACACACACACACACACACACACACACACACACACACACACACACACACACACACACACACACACACACACACACACACACACACACACACACACACACACACACACACACACACACACACACACACACACACACACACACACACACACACACACACACACACACACACACACACACACACACACACACACACACACACACACACACACACACACACACACACACACACACACACACACACACACACACACACACACACACACACACACACACACACACACACACACACACACACACACACACACACACACACACACACACACACACACACACACACACACACACACACACACACACACACACACACACACACACACACACACACACACACACACACACACACACACACACACACACACACACACACACACACACACACACACACACACACACACACACACACACACACACACACACACACACACACACACACACACACACACACACACACACACACACACACACACACACACACACACACACACACACACACACACACACACACACACACACACACACACACACACACACACACACACACACACCACACACACACACACACACACACACACACACACACACACACACACACACACACACACACACACACACACACACACACACACACACACACACACACACACACACACACACACACACACACACACACACACACACACACACACACACACACACACACACACACACACACACACACACACACACACACACACACACACACACACACACACACACACACACACACACACACACACACACACACACACACACACACACACACACACACACACACACACACACACACACACCACACACACACACACACACACACACACACACACACACACACACACACACACACACACACACACACACACACACACACACACACACACACACACACACACACACACACACACACACACACACACACACACACACACACACACACACACACACACACACACACACACACACACACACACACACACACACACACACACACACACACACACACACACACACACACACACACACACACACACACACACACACACACACACACACACACACACACACACACACACACACACACACACACACACACACACACACACACACACACACACACACACACACACACACACACACACACACACACACACACACACACATCACACACACACACACACACACACACACACACACACACACACACACACACACACACACACACACACACACACACACACACACACACACACACACACACACACACACACACACACACACACACACACACACACACACACACACACACACACACACACACACACACACACACACACACACACACACACACACACACACACACCACACACACACACACACACACACACCGTTTGCATGTTGGAAAATAGAAATCCGAATCTGCATTTTCGGAAACTTTTGTTTTGTGTTTATGTTTACACAGTTAAACTGAATGTTGTCTTGTCTACATTAAAGACACCCTTCATTGAAAGTATAAAAGTACACATTCTCTGGTATGTACCATAAAATATTATATGACTTTAAAGAGAGAATCAGACGTGCAAGTATGGTGGCTCTATCACAACTAACGACATATTGATATAAAATATGCGCTATTATCCGATTTACATCCGTAACTCAAGGGATCAAACACACTGTAAGGCGATTGAATGGTATAGTCTCATTTACAAGCAATTGATGTAGGCTTTCGAAACGGACTTCTTGATGAAGATGACGAGTATTGACTGCTATGTTTATACGCCATTGACATGATTTCGGGACAGTTGCATACATACGGGCGGGCGGGCGGGCGGGCGGGCGGGCGGGCGGACGGACGGACGGACGGACGGACGGACGGACGGACGGACGGACAGACAGACAGACAGACAGACAGACAGGTGATCATTTAATATAGCTGTGTCAATATCTTGTGTTGGAACGACGTTGATTTCTTCCATCAAGGCTTTTACTGTTTGATAGTGTGCACCATCAAAAGTTCCCGAAGGTAGCGAGTTTAGTAAGTCTTTATATTCTACTTCCAACATTTCAAGGTGGTCGTTTTCGTTGAAAATAGATTGCGAGGACTTTCTTTCATGAAATCACGGGTTATCTCATTTTCCAGATATTGAAGTATTTCTATGTACATGATGAATGCGTTCATATTAAAACATGTACGGTTGCGTTTATCAAATTTCCTTAACAAGTCTTTAAGTATTTTCTTTTCCCCACTTTGCATTTCAACCAAGAACGTTCCGTGTCACAAACAGTGTTCTATTGTGACTGAAGTGCATCGTTCCAATAGTTCTTGTATCTTGATCTATGTCCCTATGGGCGTTCGTTTGAATTGTTCTTTATCGTACGGGAATTCAATTTCTTATTTCTTTCTTTCAATAACACATTGTGTAAAGTATTGTAAGCGCCGTCGGCACTTTGCAGCTGATTAATGTTATGTTCAATGGTTTCAATAGTCTTTATTGATATTGTGTATGCTTTAGGATCGTTCAAGAAACTATCGGGTATATTTGAAACTTTATTGCGTTTTATGCCCTCAGAGCACCGGTTTTCCCTATAGCATTGTACATAGGCAATTGTTTCCCATAGCAAAAACCGAGTTGTCTGGAACATTTTGACACCCTTGAAGTGAATACTCTTTAATTACGTCTGTATATTTGTATATGTTGTATGGTTTGAAATACACTATGCTTAAATTAATTACTTCTGTCATTAAACGTACATTAAATAATGTTACCATGGTTACATGTGTCTATTAGATTCGTAGTCAGGTTCAAACTGACTGTCACACTTTCCAAATAAGTTTCAATAATACAATGAAAGACATTGCTGTTTTTTCCCCAGAAATGTCTGCTTTACTGTTAGTCCCTAACCAGATGTTTCGATACTTGTGATTGTATCCAGAAATGTCTGTTTTACTGTTAGTCCCTAACCAGATGTTTCGCTACTTGTGATTGTATCCAGAAATGTCTGTTTTACTGTTAGTCCCTAACCAGATGTTTCGATACTTGTGATTGTATCCAGAAATGTCTGTTTTACTGTTAGTCCCTAACCAGATGTTTCGATACTTGTGATTGTATCCAGAAATGTCTGTTTTACTGTTAGTCCCTAACCAGATGTTTCGATACTTGTGATTGTATCCAGAAATGTCTGTTTTACTGTTAGTCCCTAACCAGATGTTTCGATACTTGTGATTGTATCCAGAAATGTCTGTTTTACTGTTAGTCCCTAACCAGATGTTTCGATACTTGTGATTGTATCCAGAAATGTCTGTTTTACTGTTAGTCCCTAACCAGATGTTTCGATACTTGTGATTGTATCCAGAAATGTCTGTTTTACTGTTAGTCCCTAACCAGATGTTTCGATACTTGTGATTGTATCACGATCGTGTTATCTGATTGATAGCAGATCTGTACAGATATCTAGATCCACCCATTGGATATACTGTAGGATATCTGTCGAGATATATAATTTAATAATACTAAGATAAGAAACTGGTGAAATTGATAGCATGTTGTGCAAAGAGAACAACGATAAAAACAGAGGAAACCACTTAAGTTGACCTATATACGTTTATGGAGTATTCAGGGGCAGTAACTGACCGATGTCTCTCATTGTGTTCGTCACAAAACTACTATTACTCAAGTTTTACGGTAATGACATCCCTCCATCTTTAAATAGCATTTATAAGGCCATAATAAAATATTTCCTAGATTTTCATCCCCGCCCGCCCCCGTTTTTAGGGCCCGCCCCGATTTTTTTTATTACTATTTGAAAAAAAAAAAAAAAATCTTGTCAAGTTGAATCTTGTCAAAACACCATTTTATCAGCATAAATATCGATATCCTGAAAATATAAAATAAAAAATAAAATTTCACCCCCCGCCCCCATTTTCAAAAAAATTTGGATGAAAATCTAGGATTTATTTTATTATGGCCTAATGTACTTGAACATTTTGGAACTATTTATAATCTTGTTTTCACTAGGATGGTCATATTGCATTGGGATCTCATCCTAGCTCCGGTTCTCCGTAACCACTCATAGTAGCAGTAACAATTAATGTGTGTACATCAATGTTAGCATGTTTTGTCGAAATTTATAGCATAAAAACGGAACACTCATACACTGCAATTTCGTTTATATCGAGTGTTTTAGTTTATACAAATTATTTAAGCTGGATTGTGAAACAAGTTCTTATAACTTATAGTAATCACTCTCGAGACCTCATTCAAGATGGAATCCGTCGCCACTAGGGAGAAAGAAGAGGCAACGTGGAATTTAAATGCCTTGCCTAAGGGCACAATCGTAACGGCTCCAGCGGTGCTCGAACTCCGGACCGTTCCCATATGAAGCGAACGCGCATCCAATGCGCTATCACCACTTCCACTGTGTGGAATCGAGTGTGTTTGTTTATTGAGGTTTAATGTCGCACCAACAGCTTAGGTCAGCTTAGTGACTCTCCAGCTACAATTGGTGACGGATGACACCGAGTGCCCCTCTGAGCAGTATTTGTGACACAGACCATACAGGTAGAACCACCGACCTTTCCACAAGCCAGCTGGATAGCTTCTTTACATGAAACAATTGACACCCCAGTGGATTTCGAATCTGCAGCGGTGAACGTCGAGTGATTTGAAGTCACCGACCGTGACCACCTGGCCACGGAGCACTCCCTCCCCACTGCATTGTAGCAAAACACATAGTCTGAAAATCACATTCTTCACATGTTCTATGGAGAGCAAGATCTCGAGCCTCTATGATTATGAATACAATGCTTGTGTTCTGCTTTCCTGCTCGATGGCAATGGAATGACAGATCCGTCTGTTAGTGTACTGCTACAATATAGTTAACATATGTTGTTACCACTAGTGTACCAGAGTTTTGTCTTCAAAATTATTTCCTTTCGGCGAAACCGCTCTACTCTGAAAAGGTAAATTTACCCATTTGGTGTGAAACACCAATAGTCGTTTTGACTCTTGCGGGGTTCACGGCTGGATCAAGATAGTTGGTTACCCACTTGCAGTGTCCATGGGCCTGCAGACCTTCACAAACGTGAACACAAAAAACCCTCTAATGTTGTCGCCTTACTAAAGACAATGGCTTGAAAAAACCCTAGTCCCAAGCATGACATTTCACTTTTTCAAAACAGTGAGGAATAATTCGTTTCACTAGTACTAGTAGTAGGTTTCTATATTTCTCAATTATTAAGAATACGCTAAGCATATTTATGCGAAGTAAATGTGTTCACCTGGGTGCATGACGTTATGATCCAGAAATGACGCCCGTAATATACGTCACCAAATAGGTAATTCCTAACGTCGCTAAAAGCAAAATAGTAATTATATCTACCGTTATTTCGCAATAAAATAACGATAAATTCAAGGTGTAATCCGTGTAATTTCCGAGTATTTCTGCAATTACTAGGTTATATGATATCAATAATTGTGATTGAATCTGAGCTGTTTCGAAATGATTCCGTAAATATGATAATTATTAATTTATACACATTTAATTTAGCATGATCGAGTTCTTCAACATATTGATCACTATCGAGGCCTCATTCCCTGTGGAATTCATCGCCACGATGGAGAGAGAAGAGGCATTTAAATGATATTGCCTATGGGCACAATCGTTACGGATCCAGTGGGTGCGAACTCCGGGCTTGTTCGCACCTGAAGCGAACGCGCTACCACAGCTATCACGACTTCAAATAATATTGAACTAGAACAAATTGAAAAAAAACCTCAGGAGGAGAGTAGTAATATACTATGCATAATATTGCAGTTTACCCCTTGTCGATATGCAGTTGTCGGGACATACGAAGATGGCGCCGTGAGGACGGCCGTAGTACCCATGATTGTTTGAACCCTTTGACTTATACGCTTGACCTTGACCTTTCAATAGTAAACATACGTCTTGCGCGCGAGACTTCGTCTCATTATTGTGATCATTTCTGTGAAGTTATTTGAACAAATCACCAAAGGGTTTAGGACAAGACATTTTGAATGCTCTGACCTCCGATGAACAATATTGACCAGGATAGCGTTGCTTGCATTTCTAAGGAACTTTGGAAAGCGTTTGCAGCACACGAGTATTAATAGCATTTGAATACCGAATGTTGAATGATTGATTGTCTACGGTTGATATTTCTTACTAATTGATCTATATATCTTAGAATAATACCATAATTTCCTAGAATGTCTGCAAGAATATTTTATGATGTCACAGAAACGTCTTATTAGCGTGCAAATATGCGACCAGGAAGAAACGAAACATGTCGACATTTTCGGGAATCTCTAGTCTTAGTAATGACGTGCTAACATAAAACGTTGATTGTATAAATAGATTATGTGTTTTGTTAGAATTAATGGGACTTTGAAATTCACATCAAACCGGAAAACAAAACACAACACTATGTTCGAATCTCACAGGGGATAACGAATGATTTCATCTGAGGAAGCTATCCAGCTGACTTCCGGAAGTCGACAATTCTACCCTGAATGCCAATGCGTACCGGAAATACTGCTCGTATGTGACATCCGGGATCTTACTCCAACATGAACAGCTGGAGAATCACCATATGACCTATCTAAGCTGTATGTGCGTCTTTTAAACCCCAACATTAAACAAAACCATCTAGCCATTCCGTATCACCATCATCTGATCATTTACCGCGACCAATGGGAAACATTGGTAGTTACTGCCCCTGAATACTCTTCAAGGCGGATTGCTCTTTTAATTGGTTTCCTACGTTTTCATTGTGGTTTACTTTGCATCACATGCTATCGATTTGCATCCGTTTTCTCATCTTATTATCATTAATTTTTCAGTCTTGACAATGGATGCCTTACTGTAAAACATTGTTATCAATTACTTAGCAAGATTTTTAAAAAGTATTCACATTGATCATATAGGGAACAACAGTAAAAACAAAGGATTACAACTAATATTACCTATATTCATTTCGGAATAAATCGGTCTTTATCTGTCGAGTGAGGCAATACAAAAACAGGCAAATGTCGTTCATACTAATAGTATGACATTGACAGTATATGGCAGAAACGGAACAACATAGTCATCAGCCAAATTCGAATATTGTGAACTTTTATCATCAGCTAAGCTGGCGAGATTAACATTATATTCGTGTTCAGATGCCGGCCCGGCTTATCTTACTTGTCGTGAGCCTACGGTTCTGTGTTGTAGTATAGTATGTAGTTAGGGAACTCGCTTTGCTGTGAGGTACCGGGGCGGGTCGGGCTATAATTAAATCCAATTCACAATTTAAATTTTACGAAAGGTTTAATTCTTATTTATTTCACCTGGTTCAGATTCTGGATTAGCGTAATGTAGCCAGAATATCGGGGTATATATTAGCTAGTGCTGGATTCGAATGCACACCTAACCAGATTGGGTAGCCAATGGGTGAATTTTGAAACGCCCACCTATCCAGGATGGGCAGCCAATGGGTGAATTTTGAATCTTCATGGACCCAGAATGCCCATGACAGACACGTTTATTATTATCCGAATATGCAACAGAACAAACAATTAATGTGTATACTGCTTGACACTAATCTCCTGTCACCATATTGCACAGACAAGTAATATAGATGTTGCATAATAACTATCTAGTGTGAATGGCAGTAATTATCTGTGTAAAGATATGAAGTATTTGATGTGCTTAATTGTAACGAACAAAATTTCTAAATTATAAATGTATAAACTCTTCGAAATTTAGTAAGGTTGAAAACGGTTACTTATTAGTTATGAAATTGAGGTCTCTATAAATAAATTGACTCCCTTATTGTATATACAAAATGTACATCTAATATGAATGAACAGGCTATCAATTTGAGCTTTGTTGAGCCCTATATGTCACATAAACGAATTCCTCACACGTGTGAAAAATGTGTGAAGAATACGTGTAAAAATGCGTATATATACGACCGTCATCATGAATTGTTAGATGGCGTTTCCAAAGATACATTTCTTTAACGATGGCAGTATTCAAGCATGTAATAACATAAGTTCAGGTCTTATTCCGTTTCTGAGCCATTGTGTGAGAAATGCGTTTATACCGAAAAGTGAAAAACAATGAGGTGACGTTTTCGGTTTGTGACGTTTGCGTTCGAATTCGGCCAAATTGTGTGAGTAATCCGCACGAATTCTTCACACGTGTGAGGAATTCGTTTATGTGACATATAGGGCTCAACAGAGCTTGATAGCACAGAAACATGAAATTAACCTATGCAAATATACCAGGGTTGCTATCAATGTGTGGAGGCCGAATGCATCCACCCTAACTTTAAACACGCCCAATGAAGTTCATACCCTGGTGAAAATTATTAACCCGCTTTTCATTACTTTATTTACATTAATTATTCCTTTCAAAGAAGATATAGATTATGGAAGTCGTGCTAGCCCAGTGGATGTGCGTTCGCTTCAGGTGCGAAAGGTCCAGAGTTCGAGCCCGCTAGAGCCGTTACGATTGTGCCCTTAGACAAGGCATTTAAATTCCACGTTGCCTCTTCTCTCTCCCTCGTGGCGATGGATTCCATCAGGAATGAGGTCTCGAGAGTGATTAATATAAGTTGAAATAACTTGTTTCGCAATAGAGCTAAACTAAATTTGTATAAACTAAAGAACATATAGCACACTTCGCATTGGGTTTTGAGTCCAGATTTGCAACTTACCGTGTGCCGGAACAGGTAAATAGATTATCCTTGGAACAGCGTAAACTGTAAGACACGCCTTTTCTCGCGACGAACGCTGCCTAACAATGTGAATGCGCATACCCGTAACTTCGAGTGCGCATGTCAGCTGCATATCATTAGCTGGGAACCCTCTGCGCTCGAACGCTCGCCCATATGGTTCGCCGGAGGCGAGGGTAAATAAGCTCAATCATCATGTATACAAGCAGGGCACATCGAAGGAAATGCAATAGCGATGTAAATGTAATAGTAACAGTGTTACAGATAGGACTATAAACGCAATAGCGATGTAAATAATTATTAGAATGTAGAAAACTAATTGAGTCAAGCAATACACACTTTATGTAATAGATGCACTGAATATAATCAATAATCAATAGTTCATACACATTTATTTGAGCTCGATTGCGAAACAACTACAGTTATATAAATCACTATCGATACCTCATTCCTGATGGAATCCATCGCCACGAGGGAGAGAAGAGGCAATATGGGATTTAAATGGCTTGCCTAAGGGTACAATCGTAACGGCTCCATCGGGGCTCGAACTCGGTGCATTCTCACCTGAAGCGAATGCACTACCACCGCGCTATCACGACTTCCAGTAAATAAACAGTCTACTGCAAGCTACACTGTACACAGACAGACTGTGGGTAAACGTACGTGTTAGATAACTGTGTTAGAGCTCATTAAGCCGGGAGGAAAACGTAAGAAAGACGGCCACTCTCTGTTCCTGTATAATTTAATGATTGAATTTTTCTTTGAACTAGACAGAACATGGGATAATAAGATAGCAACCAGGAGTAATGAAGACATTCACAGAGACTGTAGGAAACCGATCAGTGATAGACGCTGTAGATCCTCCTTAAATCCCAGAATTTATATCTTATTGCATATAATTTGATTTCGATTGGCTCAGAAGTATCCAGGAAATGACCAAGATTAGTTTTCTTTCCGTGAGGCTAAAATCACCATCAATTAAATCAGTAATTTAGGGTAGCATTATACTAGCATAGCGACGTTGATTCATGGACCACTTCGTAGCGACAGACAGACAGACAGACAGACAGACAGACAGACAGACAGACAGACAGACAGACAGACAGACAGACAGACAGACAGACAGACAGACAGACAGACAGACAGACAGACAGACAGACAGACAGACAGACAGACAGACAGACAGACAGACAGACAGACAGACAGACAGACAGACAGACAGACAGACAGACAGACAGACAGACAGACAGACAGACAGACAGACAGACAGACAGACAGACAGACAGACAGACAGACAGACAGACAGACAGACAGACAGACAGACAGACAGACAGACAGACAGACAGACAGACAGACAGACAGACAGACAGACAGACAGACAGACAGACAGACAGACAGACAGACAGACAGACAGACAGACGGACAGACAGACAGACAGACAGACAGAAGACAGACAGACAGACAGACAGACAGACAGACAGACAGACAGACAGACAGACAGACAGACAGACGACAGACAGACAGACAGACAGACAGACAGACAGACAGACAGACAGACAGACAGACAGACAGACAGACAGACAGACAGACAGACAGACAGACAGACAGACAGACAGACAGACAGACGAGACAGACAGACAGACAGACAGTCCTGTAATTTAAAATAGTTCGGGAAATATTACTTTTCGTTTAAATTAAATAAAGAAACATTTAGTGAAATATGATTTCAAATATGTCTGCATTAATCATAAGGAATACACTTTAATCCAATCAACGGAGAATTTAAAATATATGTCGTTACATGTCATTTCCGAGTGTAGGGGAAGGGGATGGGTGAGGGGGAGGGGGTAGGGAGAGGGCCATAACTGAGTGGTTTCAGCCGTTTACTTCAATTCACTTGTTCGCTTCAGGTGCGAAAGGTCCGGAGTTCGAGCCCCGCTGGAGCCGTTACGATTGTGCCCTTAGGCAAGGCATTTAAATGTCATGCTGTCTCTTCTCTCTCCCTCGTGGCGATGGATTCTATCTGGAATGAGGTTTCGAGAGTGATTAATATAAGTTGAAAGAACTTGTTTCGCAATTAAGCTAAAATGAATGTGTATAAACTACAGATAGACACACGGACAGACAGAGGCAGGCAAACACAATAACCCCCAATCCCGTCGGCGTTGATTAAGCATGCTGTGTTCTATCTGTTGAAATAACTTGTTTCGCAATCGTGCTATAATAATGTTTTATAAACTAATTCACTTGTAGCTTCGCACATACCCGCTGTGCGTTCGAATTCCACGGGAGGTGTGAATTATTTCAATCGAGGAAGCTATCCAAACGGCTTGTGGAAGGTCTGTTGTTTTACCTGGGTGTCTGAAATATTGCTAGGAAGTCCACCCGGGTTCTTCCTCCATAAATCATAGTCACTATATGACCTAAACTGTCCGCCTCCGTGGTCGAGTGGTTAAGGTCGCTGACTTGTATACCACTGTAACCTATCATCACTGATGGTCACGGGTTCGAGCCCCGCTCAGACAGTGTCTCATTTATATGAAAAAATTGGCAGTTTCTTACGGAGGTTGGTGCACCCAAGTACTGGTTAACCGTTGGAGCCTGCCCAGGAATGGTGTTGTTAGGTAAACTGCCCGTCGCTCAAATGGGAAACCGGTAGCGACGTTAAATAAACTTAAATTTAAAAAAAACTAAACTGTCGGTGCGATTTGAAATCCACTAGTGATGTGCATCGGTTTCAAAATCCATAATCGGAATAATCGGACGGGTAAACCGATTAGATAATTGATTATTAATCGGGCAATTGATATAGTTATAAATCAAAATCATTCCATCTAATTTGTGAGTTTAACAATCTATTTAGTACTAATAAATTACTTACAAGTTACTAGTTTCGACAAATTAGTTACTCAGTTACATCTGAGTACTATACTTTAAGTTAGTAGACTGTCACCTGATATAAAATTAGTTTTTAAGTTAATAGAGAACAGAACGTTTAGTAATATACTAGTGAAAAGTCTAGTACTAGATACAGTTAGAATTGTTGTTGCAAACGTGCAATGCTAATAAAATACAGCCAATAGTAAATCGTGGTTTTATTTGAGGTATAAACAAATATAAAAGTAAGACACAAATAAAGACTCTTCGATTATAATCGATTACACATTTTCACAAATGGCTTTATCACTAAAATCCACACAACAAACACATTTCCGTTGCATCGTCTAAATATACTGTCCTATATTTGTCTGGGATAGCATTGACATAAATGAGGTAATTGGGGGTAAGGGGCACTAATGTAAACAGCTTAGTTCATTTGGCTATTAATGGCGGAGGACCACTGTTACCCTTCTTGGTAGTATTTCAGGAACCGACGGACATCCGGCTAAAAGCACCCATCATTCGCAATCCTGGATAGCTTTCTCGAACTAATTCGGACCACATGTGTACGTAAGAATAATTTAATTTCGAAGAGGAGCATCGTATTTTGCATCCTAGTTTTATCTGGTAGCGCAGTGGTAGCGCGTTCACTTCGGGTGCGAAATGCCCGGAGTTCGAGCACTACTGGGGCCGTTTCGATTTAGTTTAAACATATTTTATTCTGATCAAATACATATATACATATATAAACACAATTTGTATACATGCGAACAGATATGGGTCGAGAAAGTGTTTCGATTTAAATTCCATTTTGCCTCTTCTCTCTCCCTCGTGGCTTGGGTTTCCACCAGGAATGAGGTCTCGAGAGTGATTAATATAAGTTGTACGAACTTGTTTCGCAATCGAGATACATTTGTATAAACTATCTGACACGATATGTGACTCTGTCACGTTCGAAACGTTATCGATTTGAGTCACACAATGTTTCAATATTCTGACTTCTGTATCTTTAAAACTAATGAGGATATTTGATTGCCATTCTTCCAGAAAACATGTAATTACTGGAATTTAGACATTAAATAACCATTAAAATCTCGATTTGCTTTTCTCATTTAAGCCCTCTTCATGCACTGATATGTCTTATAACGACCAATTTTAATATGAACAAGACTACGCTTCAAAGCGAGCGCAGACATAGATATTGCCATTTGGAGTAGTTATGACGTATCTAAATAATATGAAATAGGCACTACATATCAACGGGGAAAGCCAATAAAAGGTTGAAGTCAAGAGCAATTACTGAACTAGACAGTATAGGAGTAAGATGATACACCCCCGCGAGGGTTTGATGACAAAGGTTATGAGTTTCTTGTAGAGGTCAGGTTTGTAGGTGCGCGCGCGTGGTTGCTACTCGTTATGCAAGCAATACATATGGCTGCCATTTTCCTTTCTAGTCGATGTTAAGACAGGTTTAATTTAGCTTAGTTTAATCATATTGTATTGCTCCATTCGTTTTACATGTGAATACAAAACATTGCAAATTACACAAAGGCAAACGGGTCGCGCAACAAGTTCTAGCTCTTCACGAAGTTACGACCTTTCCCGAAGTTACAGCCCTTCCCGATACGGCTCTTTCGGGTGCGATTTATTGAATATAAACTATTTCGAACGATCTGTTCTTGCATTCGTTCAATGAGAGACATCGGTGAACTATGACCCCTAAATACTCCCTAAAAGTAGATAGGCCCTATTACGTGATTTCCTCTATTTTTATCATTGTTTCCTTTGCACACATGCTAGCAATTTTATTCCACTTTCGCTTTTTATAATTATTAAATTAAATTACTATATCTCGACAGATCTCCTACAGTATATGTATGCAATGGGTACTTATTTGTAAAACAAAGTTCAATCAGTTCATTAACACGGTTATGATAAAATCACATTTATCCTACAACAACATCTGGCTATGGCACAACAGTAAAAACAAAGGATTCCAAATAAAAGGACATATTTGCATTTAGTGATTAATCAGACTTTATCTGCTAAGGGAGGTAATAGAAAATTAGAGATTATTATTAGTATATACCAAACCTATATAGCGCTCTTTTCATCTAAAAAATGAAACGTTCAACAGGCTAAATATCACAAATATTGATAAAAACTTCCACATACAATGAGATCAAACAAGACAAAATAGCAAAACAATTACAATGGATTCTAAATATGCTATGAAATATTCGGATCTAAAATGATAACAAATTGAAATATAGGTAATAATTAAATAAAATATGTTCATTTGCAATCCTGATTGAGCACAGACACAGTTCGATATTTATGTTCCATAAAAAGGTGTGTCTTCAAAGCCTTTTTGAAAGAACACACAATGTTGTTGCACTTCTAAGATTTGATGGAAGAGAATTCCAAAGTTTTGAGGGCAGCAGTCATGAAACTTCTATCTCCGTATGTGGCAGTCCGACTTCTTGGTAACACAAGAGTAGCTGCTTCATCTTTAGACCGTAAGTCTCTCCTTGGTATATAAACCTCAAGCAAGTTTCTCATATAAATCGGTGCTTCTCCATTCAATGCTTTATATGTGTGAGTCAGTATTTTATACTTTATTCTTTCTTGAACTGGTAGCCAATGAAGTTCTTTTAGAATGGGCGTTACATGACTGAAACGGGATGTTCTGGTTATGATGCGAGCTGTTGTGTTTTGAACAGTTTGTAATTTATTGGAAGTGTTTTTTGGCATGCCGTACAAAAGTGAATTACAGTAGTCGAGCCTGGATGTAACGAGTGAGTTTATGAGTGTTTTCGTGGCGTCTGTTGTTAAATACTGCCGAATGTGTCCAATCCGCCAGATCTGCGCATAACATGATTTTGTCACGGAATTGACATGTTTGTCCATATCCATTCTTGAGTCTAGGAAAGCACCTAGATTTCTCACACATGTTGATGGTTCTGTATTTGAGTCTCCTACTTTCACATTTATGTTTTCAATGTGTTGAAAATTTCGCTGACTAAACAACATAATCATTTCAGTTTTATCAGTATTGAGTTTTAACATATTGGCATGCATCCAAGCAACAATGTCTTGTAGACAGTTTTCCACTCGAAGTAGCGTCTGCTTGTGAGGCTTGAACGGTTGGTTCGAATGAAAGGTAAAACTGGTGTCTCTCATTGACATGTATTTTATTTGCCGAAAAATGTTTACACTGTACAATACTGTAGATTTTCTGCTACAAACTGACCCAAAACCACAATTACCCGCATGATGGTACGGTTGTCACCATATCGGACGGGTGGGTTTTTTCCGGGTACTCCGGTTTCCTCCCACACGAATGACCACATTTACGCTTTCATCCGCGCCATCGAGAGTGATTAATATAAGTTGTTAAAACTTGCTTCGCACTCGTTGTTAAATAAATAATGTTTAAACTTAATTACCCGCATACAGTATGACAGGATCACCATATCAAGCTGTTGGTGCAAAACAAACAAACACAGATTTATTCTTCATTTCAGTCTCATCGTTGTATAATAACATAAAATATACATAACATAACATAAAGTTTATTTGCATAAAACATTTACATGTTTATAGCCTTAAACATCAATCAATATGGTGAAATATAATTTCGCAAGTATAACTAGCATTAGCAATGAAGAACTCATTATATACCCTTCATAATCAATAAAATATACACAACAAATTATCGTGGCAAAGTACAACACCATTAATTGTATAAAAGAATAATAAGAGACTAATATAATCACAGATAATCAAACTATCACAGTCTAACGACATATTATTATATTTACATATTAAAATCGAGGAACAGTCGCTAATTGAAAATTAAATACTTATTACCCGAAAATTTGAAATACTGAAATGGAAAAAAGCACATAAGAAATGTTTAAAAACAAAAACAAACACATATATCTAACCATACAATTGATATTCCGAAACGAGACGGATATGTAGTCCAGTGGTAACACGCTGGACTGGTAATCCAGGGATCGCAGGTTCGATCCCCGTCTGACCCTAATAATATTAACAGTCTTTCAGATGGGACGTTAAACCGAGGTCTCGTGTCGGTGTTTCACACCGTGCACGTAAAAGAACCAGAGGAGATTCTGGAATAGGTCTCTCTCTGTATCATGCACTATCCTCCAAAATCTAAAATAACTAATCTCTTCAGGAGGCGTCGTTCATATGGACAACCGGTAGCGACGATAAATAAACGTAAAAACACACACAAACAAACACAGATTTATTCTTTATTTCAGTCTCATCGTTGTATAATAACATAAAATATACACAACACAGTATCGTGGCGGCAAAATACAACACCATTAATTATATAAAAGAATTATAAGAGACTAATCTAATCACAGATAATCAAACTATCACAGTCTAACGACATATTATTATATTTACATATTAAAATCGAGGAACAGTCGCTAATTGAAAATTAAATACTTAATAAAACCCGAAATTTTGAAATACTGAAATGGAACAAAGCACATGAGAAATGTTTAAAAACAAAAATAAACACATATATCTAACCATACAATTGATATTCCGAAAACCTTATTCGGGTCAGTGGTCCAGCTGACAACACGTTGGCCTGGAATCCAGGGATCGCAGGTTCGATCCCAGCCTGACGCTAATTATAAACCGAAGTATCGGGTATCGAGTACATGTATTTACACCGACCGGGCATTTAAAAGAACCAAGGGTGCTTCTGGAGTTGGATCATCTTCTGAACTAGGGAACGACGATAAATAAACGTAGAAAAATAGTACACAGCGTATTGTGTTGTTCGCTGTCCTGTCAGTAATAGTTGTTGCATCTATGTGTGATATGTATGTGTGTGTTTTACGTATATTTATCGTCGCTACCGGTTGTCCATATGAGTGACACCTCCTGAAGAGATTAGTCATTTTAGATTTTTGGAGGATAATGCAATGATACCGACAGAGACCTATTCCAGATTCTCCTCTGATTATTTTCCGTACACGGTGTAAAGCACCGATACGAAACCTCGGTTTAGCGTCCCATCTGAAAGACTGTTAATATTATTAGGGTCAGACGGGAGGTCGAACCTGCGATCCCTGGATAACCAGTCCAGCGTGTTAACCACTGGACTACAGATCCGTTTGGAGTTGGAGCAACTTCTGAACTAGGGGGCGACGATAAATAAACGTAATAAATTACAAAAAATAGTACAGTCAGCTTTATATTGTGTTGTTCGCTCTTCTGTCAGTGGCAGTTATTGCATCTATGTGTGAAATTTAATCCCGGAGCACATGTGTTATAACCGCAGTGGGAACAGTCTGTGGCACGTCTGTTTAAATCTCACTAGATGTTCGATGGAAAATAAAATATAGTAAATATATGCAGCTGGAGACGACTTTCTTGCAAATAAGAGTTGTCGCACAACTGGAGACGATTTTCTTCCAAATAAGAGTTGTCGCACAACAGCCGGTTGTATTACACAGACGGACGGGTGGACGGACCAACATTGCGATTCGGACGGACAACTGGGCGTGCGGACGGACGGACGAACGGACCATGAGTAACTTTAATGCACTTATTAATTGTATAATCGACAATCAGATTGAATTACAAGAATAAACCAGTTCTAGAAAATCTGTATGGACACGTGTCTACCATAAGCTATACTGATTATTATTATTATTATTATTATACCATATTTATATAGCGCCTTTATCATATAAAAATTATACGTTCAAAAGCGCTTTACATGTTCATGTAACAATTAACACATATAGAATAAAAAGTACAAAAATAGAAGTCAAGTGGTAAAAGTACAGATAAACCTTATACTTAAAATAATGATTGCAATTTACAGATAAAGTTTAAGAACAAATACAAAATGACATAATAATAAAACAAAAAGTATTTCAACATTACAATATGAAGTAAAATAAATCTATTTTACATAGATAAACAAAAGTCATTTTAGCAGTGATAAAAAACATGTATATCCGAAATTAAATAAGTGTAGTTACAAATCCAAAATAATTAATAATATGTTATATACACACAGTCACTTTATGCACGTCCAGAGTATTGTCGAACATTAATCTCCATGTGCTTGCACAAAAAAGTGAGTTTTCAATGATCTTTTGAATAAACACAATGTCTCAGAGTCTCTTATTCCTGGTGGTAACGCATTCCATAATTTCGGCGCAGCTGTTCCGAAACTCCTGTCTCCGTATGTTACTGTTCGATTTGTTGGTGTCACGAGTCGAAGTGAGCTATTCTTTGATCTTAAGTTTCGTGTTGGTTGATATACACTCATGAGGTTAGTGATATACTTCGGTGCCTGATGATGTAGTGCTTTGTAGGTCAGAGTAAGGATCTTGTACTGGACCCTGTATTGTATTGGCAGCCAATGGAGCTCCTTCAGGATTGGAGACACGTGATCGTATCGGGACGTTTTTGTAATTAGGCGCGCTGCTGTATTCTGGACGTTCTGTAATTTGTTCAGAATTGTATTTGGTACCCCAGTCAGCAGCATATTACAATAGTCTAACCGTGATGTAACTAATGAGTTGACTAGAGTTTTTGTTGCATCAGCTGTTAGGAATTTTCTAATATGACCGATGTGCCGTATTTGGCCATAGCAGGACCTGCAGACAGAGTTGACATGCTGCTCCATGTTCAGCCTTGAGTCGAGCATTGCCCCAAGGTTTCTAACACATGAAGATGGTTCAACTGTGGAGTTTCCAACAGTTACTGACATGTTTTCAATCATTTTGGCATTTTGGTTTGAAGCGAAAACGATAACTTCTGTTTTGTCAGAGTTCAATTTTAGCATATTATTATGCATCCAAGATACAATTTCCTGAAGACAGCTTTCAATGCGGTGTATTGTTTCTGTTTGACATAGATTGTCTGTTGGTTTGAAAGATAGGTATAGTTGTGAATCGTCAGCATAGAAATGATGGTGAAGTCCATGCCTTTTGCAAATAGAACCAACAGGTTTTGTATACATTGTATAAAATTTTGGACCCAACACTGATCCTTGGGGCACACTGAAATGCATGTGAACTGGTTTTGAACGTTTGTCATCAATGCACACAGTTTGACTACGATCGGTCAAATATGATCGTATCCATGAGAGCGGTTGGTCAGTAATACCAAAATGGTGTTCCAGGCGGTGTAGCAGCGTGTCGTGATCAATTGTATCGAATGCAGCTGACAGATCGAGTAGAACTAATATTGTAACATTGTTCTGGTCCAGTGATTGAAGGATGTCATGTTGAACTTTCAGTAATGCGGTTTCTGTTGAATGTAATTTTCTGTATGCTGATTGATACTCTTCATGGAGATTGTTTTGTGTCAAATGTTCTTCAATGCGAGAGCTGACTACTTTTTCTAGAATCTTTGAGATATAAGGTAGATTTGATACAGGTCTGTAGTTTTTAAGTGTGTTTTCATCAAGACTTGGTTTTTTCAAAAGTGGTCGTACATGAGAGCTTTTGAAAGACTTTGGTACATTGGAAGTTTCCATAGATATATTTACAATCTTTGTCAATATAGGTAAAAGTTCTGTCAAGCAAGATTTCAGGAGCCAAGTCGGGATTGGGTCAAGCTCGCAGGATTTATTTGGTGAACGAACTATCAGTTTTTTTACTTCCTCCTCTGATGCGGGACTGAGTTCTAGTTCTTACATTCAGCTTTGAAACAAAATGCCGGACGTCTTGATATCTAGTTGTTGTCTTTTATCATATCGCTGTAAGATATAGTCTACACTTCGCGTCGTCGACTTGGAATATTAAGATCATTATTTGAATTGTAGCCGATACGTCCGCGGACGTTTTCAAATATATTGTTCTAGATATTCATTAATTAATCAACAATTAATTGGACAGCCACGTGTCCGTGGCTGTGTGGTTACGGTTTTTTACTTCTAACCACGTGCCCAACCTGTAGGTTCGCATACCACTGAAGGTTTCCCCAGCTAGCTTGCGGAAGGTCTGTGATTATACCAAGGTGGTGCCCGTTCATGCCTGAAATACTGCTTAGAGGGACATCCGGGATCTTCATCCACCAATACTAGCTAGAGGAAATGAGCAATCCCGGTAGGATTCGAATCTGCAGCGGTGAGGTGTAAGTGATGTGAAGTCAACGACATTAACAACTCGACTAACTCCCTAACTGAAACAACGGGTGTATTAGCTGATGATTGTATCCTGAATAAACATTAATTATTGCTTATAAATATTTTCAGGAAGACTTCTAGCTGCCAATATTGCATGGATGTTTACAGGGACACGATCGAGTGATTGCAAAGGTCAATATCGTGTGATTGAATTGACAAGATCGAGTGAGTACTGGTATATGGACAAGATCGTGTGTGCATATAGGAACAACATCCGATGATTTCAGATTCAATATTCGGTGGATGTTGTGTTGGTGATAAAACACGTGCGTCTGTTTAATTTTCTGTCTCAGTTATCTCAAAATGATCTGTTTTCTGTAAGGAATTTTCTCCGAATAATTGGATTTACATGACACAAGCCTTCTCCAAACTGAGATAATGGTAGCAAGAAGCATCTTCCTGTCGAGCAGACAATGCTAATTAAGACACGGGCTGACTAGAAAAGTGATGTAATTTTGTTTATCAGTTGCAACTGTTGCTACGCGGATACTAGTCCAAATAGGAGCGACATTAGATGCATGAATGATTTGCACATGTTATAAATCATAACATTAGTTCAAATCCGAAGCGAATGGCGACAGCTTTTATTGAATGCTCACTTCGGGAAATATGATCATTTTCTCTAAAGTAGAAAGTTAGCAACATCTTGTGTAGAAGGTAGCAACATCTCGTATATATATAGCAGTGGTGTGTTCTTCTTCAGCTGTGTATTATGTAACAGCGAATGTTTATTCAAATAATTACTAATCAGATAAACCGCATTGATACAAGACGTAGAAAGGAGGCAGTACTAAAGAGTGGATGCGTGTAACAGAATATATTTGAATAATATTAAAGTGACGATACTAGATAACAGTGGATGTGTTTTCTAGACAATCTTGGAACATTATTAACGTGAATATACCATGACTGAACACGACCAACGAAATAGGGTGGTGTTCCTTGGAGCGGGGGGTGTTGGCAAAAGTTCAATTCTTAAGCGATTCTTGTTCAATACCTACAGTAACAGTTATCAGGAAACTGTTGAGGATTTGTATTGCCGAGAATACGTAGTGCAAGGCGCAGATATTCGTGTAGATTTCTTGGACACAGCGGGCAACTTAGTGTTTCCGGCAATGCGCAGACTGTCGATCACTACTGCGCATGCGTTTGTGCTCGTATATTCCGTAACGAATCCGGAAACGTTCGAAGAAGTTAAAAGGCTATGGGAGCAAATTAAAGAGGTGCGAAGTAATTACGAGGATATCCCATGTGTAATAGTAGGAAACAAAATAGATTTAGAAGATAATAGACAGGTTGAGAAATTTGATGCACTAAACTGGGTATACAACGATGGTAATTGTGGCGCTTTCATTGAAGTCTCCGCAAAGACTAATGAATGTACATTAGAAGTGTTCAAGCTGCTAATGGAGAAAGCGAAAAATCCAAGAGCGCCTATAAACGAACCATTCATGCCGAGGCGCGTAAGTGAACATTCCCTAGAGGTGCAGACGCATCTCAATGCGGAAAAGACACATGGATCTGAGCCAAGTGGTGAAGGCTCGACGAAAATAAGTAGAAGTAGAAGCTTAATACGAAGGGGTAGCAAGCCGAAAGTCCGCAAGTCACACGCACGCTCGCAACACAAGCAAGACTGTGTTATCTCATAATTTATTGATTTGTTTGAGTGCTATATGACAACTTGACCAAAAAAATCAATAATACTAGTTTTATGACATATTTCAAAATGCGAAAGTCACGTGAGGAAGTGTTGAAAAGTATTGTTCTATGTCCTTGATAATTTGGATTCGCGTGCGGATTTATACATGTATGTATTTCTGTCGACCACCACACCCAAATGACGTCATGTCGTATATGAAGTATGTAACTAGTTTGGTGAATATTCTCGTAGGCTAAACAAATATTCCGGAATCTCCTCTGGTTTCTTTTACGTGGACGGTGTAAAGCACCTACACGAGACCTCGGTCTAAAGTCCCATCTGAAATACTGTTCATTTTATTAGGGTCAGACGTGGGACATACTAATCTGTGTTGGTTGTTCATGTCCATATACACAATTATTGTATGGAATAATCAATATTTTCACACATTGATGACAATACAAATTACATTTGCACATTTGTCAGAAACTGGTCTTATTACTGGAGTTCTGGTGTCATCTGAGACTGATATATGTCGTTTTATTACTGAATAACGGGGTGTTCTTGATATAGTGGGTTACTATTAAAATCTAGAAGATATAATTCCGTTCCGAGATCAACTGGTCTTAATATAGGGGTGGTCTTTGTGAGAGTGTTTACTGTATAGAGCAAACTAAGGTCACTTTTAATAACTAAAGAATTACTGATACTGGATTACTAGAAGAATTGTCCGATTAGCGCAGTGATTAGCACGCTCGCTTCTCACTAATGCAACCCGGGTTCGATCCTCGGATCGGGAACCATGTGAGATGGTACGATGGTCGCCAGATCTGACAGGTGGGTTTTCTCCGGGTGCTCCGGTATCCTCCCACATTAAAGACCACATACGCTTTCATCCGGGTCAACGAGAGTGATTAATATAAGTTGTTAAAACTTGCTTCGCAATTTGTTGTAATGCTAAATAAAGTTTAAACTTTAAACTTGAAGAACTGATGCCTTTTAATATTCATTTTGAATTTCCTTCGAAATTAGGAATATGTGAACTTCAGCATATATACATTGTATATATATATATATGTCCGACTGAGAGCCGACGCTATTGGATTTCTATGTCTGCAATATTTCTAGCTATAAAAGCATGGCTTTTAGCACCGCTTCTCACGGACGCTCACGTTTACACACGTTAGACGTGTTATGCATGTATTTTTGTTTTTAGAGTGATAACGCTGTATTATACTTGATATGTTCTTTCGAATGATAACAATTTCGAGAGATATTTTCATTTTCCAAACAGTAAATTCCTTGAAATTATAGAGACGTCTATTCGTTAAGTTAAAAGTCTCCTTTCACATTACCTGGCCGATTCAATTCAATTCAATATTTTGTATTGCCTCCACCAAGACGTTATGAAGGGTATATATGCAAACATGGACAATGGTACAATATTACTATAATAGTGTGTGTTTTACGTTTATTTATCGTCGCTACCGGTTGCCCATATGAGCGACGCCTCCTGAAGAGATTAGTCATTTTAGAGTTTTGGAAGATAGTGCAATGATACAGAGAGAGACCCATTCCAGAGTCTCCTCTGGTTCTTTTACGTGCACGGTGTAAAGCACCGACATGAGATCTCGGTTTAACGTCCCATCTGAAAGACTGTTAATTTTATTAGGGTAAGACGGGGAATCGAACCTGCGATCCCTGGAGTACCAGTCCAGCGTGTTACCACTGGACTACAGATCCGTCTGTGACTATAATAATGATATGATTGTTTAATTATATAGTGTTCGCTACCGGCAACCTATATTGGCCGGCGTGAAGCTTGCGACCTCGCCTTTATCCAACGGAATTGAGCTTAGATATCTCCAGTTGTATATTGTCCGACAATCTATGCTTGAATTATGCCAACGCTGTGTTCTTCTTCAAAACACAATATAGCCCAAGTGAACATTGTGGCTGGGACTAATGTCTGTTCCACTTATCCGTGGACCACATTTGTTTTAAATAGAAGCCAATGTCATACACTAAATAACCGGGAAATGTTACTGAGCTACATCATGTTTTATCTTATCGGTTTGTCCTTCGACCGTAGTGCAAAGCATCGTCACCCCATGCGGCCTCCGACTTGGAATGGATATCACGTCCGCATTGTAACGGCGAAGTTGTGAGTTCAAGCACCATTAGAAGCATGCTTGTGTCCTTAGTGAAGCATCGACACCTAATAAATCAACTCTAAGCATCATCCATTTCTACATAGGCATTTCCTGTCATAGGTGTCATACAAGGTTCATTTATCTGTCCTATTCTCTTTGAATTGTTCATTCTATCCGAACATCCACGAAGTCAAATGTGAAAGTAGTGGAAGTATGCCAATAACCATGTTTAAGATTGCCAGTAACAATTCTGCTTTTGCTCAATTTTGTAAACCGAGTAACGTTGTCATGACATTGTAAATATACTCTATTGAGAGACATTGTTGGCGTTTTTATTAGCTACCTTGGTAGATAAAGTCCGATTCATTCCGAAATTGTTATTGGTCATTTTAGTTGGACTCCTTTGTTTTTACTGTTGTTTTCTACTAGTTTTTCTTTGCGTGATGATGATGATCAAAAATCATTATAATTAATTGGTAAAATGTCCATTGTATATACTGTACGATATCTGCCGATAATTAATAATATAATAGTAATAAAACGCGCAAACGGATGGAAATAGTGTGGTGCAAAGGAAACCATAATGAATACAGAGGAAACCAATTTTTAAAAAACCCGTCGTCCTCAATCAGGATTCAAGGGGAAGTAACGTAACTGATCAATGTCTCTCACTAAGGGAAGTGTTTCTGAAATTGGTGTTTTTGTAAACATATTTATACCTTACATACCACATTACTAGTTCTAGAATCAAATTTATACAAATAAATTGTGTGGCTTTTGAGAGTGTTCTGTTGTTGTTGTTGTTGTTAAATATATAGTTCTTATATAGCTTTGCTTGTCTTCGGTTTCTTACATGTCGCTGTATGTTCGAATCCCACTGGGGGTGTCGAATTCTTGCAAGTGCAAAAGTTAACCAGCTGGATTCCGGAAGGCTGGTGGTTCTGCCCTGGTGCCCGCCAATGCATTAAATACTGCCCTGAGGGGCACCTGGTGTCTTCTTCAACAAGTAATAGGTGGAGTGTCGCCATATTACCGTAAACCCGAAACTACAAACAATCAGTTTCCTACAGCCATCACATATCTTAATGTATGCGCACACGTGTTGTACAACCTGGAAGGAGTGTGGTTGGTCGCTGTATCATCGACATAGCTAATATAGATATCAATCCGCTGTATTTACAAAACATGGCTGACAGCAACTTCTGCGTTGGTGAAATAGTAAAATGACCTGAATATATAGCTTACTACAATGCAGATTGGGTATCTACGATCAATGGTTTACACGTCTACCATTTGGTGTCCATAAGCATCTCTCTATCATGAAGAGAATGACCAATGCCACAGGACCCTCCAGGTAAAACCAAACTCTATACTCAAAGCTCGCAAGCATTCAGTCCACAAACTGCCGCAGAACAATTTATTCCTGCTAACAAATCATGCAGATCACTTGACCTTGGAATATCCAGTATGTAAAGAACTATCAATGTGCAACAGCACAGCCACATTTCTGGGAGTTTAACTAGTTACAGCTCACAGCCTGGTCCGTTCGTATGAATCAATTTGCTATGCCACTACAAGTCATCAATAACACAGCTCACAGCCTGGTCCGTGTGTATGAAGCAATTCGCCATGCCACTACACGTCATCAACAACACAGCTCACAGCCTGGTCCGTTCGTATGAATCAATTCGCCATGCCATCAAGAAGCATATCACACGGTGCATCAAGTGCATAATACATGGTCCACGGTGGAATTAACGACATATTTAACTGGTAAGATTGTCGATGGCACATTTAATATTAACATTAATCCACAGTTGTTCCCAGTCCTCCAATGAACAATATACGAATCTTCACGAGTGACACTGAATACCATTGATTGTGTGTTTTACGTTTATTTATCGTCGCTACCGGTTGCCCATATGAGTGACGCCTCCTGAAGAGATTAGTCATTTTAGCTTTGTGGAGGATAGTGCAATGATATAGATAAAGACCCATTCCAGAGTCTCATTTGGTTATTTTATATGTACCGTGTAAAAGCACCGATACGATACCTCGGTTTAACGTCCAATCTGAAAGACTGTTAATTTTAGTAGGGTCAGATGGGAGATCGAACCTGCGATACCTGGATTACCAGTCCAACGTGCTAACACAGATCCGTCTGCGGATTGAGTTCACACATGCCTAAAACTTTATACACGCGATTGGCCTTACGTCACAGTAACAGTCTACTGTACATATTGCATTCAACACAATAAAAGAAACTGTGCACATTTATATTGAGCGTTACTTTATCGCTACAAATTACAGACTGATCTGTAGTCCGGAGGTTAACACATTGGACTGGCAATTCAGGTAATACATTGTATTCAATGTAATATACAGCTATTACATATTTTCCCACACGTGTACTACTACATGGAAGGAGTCTGATTAGTCGCGGCATGACATCTTGCAATATACATTCAGCATATGCATGTATTTTGTGTGCATGATGTATTTGTTGAGATTTGCTGAGATCTCGCGCATTTCTCCATCCTACTTCATTATCTAATTGATCCACTGGCTTGAACTGACAATCAGAAAATGCACCATGTTTCGATAAAAGCGTGTTTTATTTTCATCTTCTGATATGCATCTTGTGAAATATTAATTTCCATATTAGTTGATGAAAATAAATCCAGATTAATTTATCGACAAATTCGCTTTTATTCACAAAATATACTTATGTATGGGGCGCCGCTATGTCATTTATTCGTTATTTATGGAGTTCCATAATTCGATTTATGGATATCCATAACTAGATTATTGGATATCCATACATAGATTATTGGATATCCATTTATCGATTATTGGATATCCATTTATCGATTATTGGATATCCATAATTCTATTTTTGGATACTCATTCTTCCTTTTGATTACTTGATATCCATAATTCGATTTTTGGATAGATATTCATAATTCGATTTTTGGATATCCAAAAATCGAATTATGGATATCCATAAATGCTGAATAATTAGCAAAAGAGCGCGCCTGGCATTATGGATATCCATGAATCGAATTATGGATATCCAAGAATCGAATTATAGATATCCATAAATACTGAATAAATAGCAAAACGGCGCCCCATACTTATGCCTATACTATTAAACTGTCTGAACAAATAAAGCACGTGCATGAGTGAGTGTATCAAAACGCTACAATATCGACAACGGGTATGTCACACATACACATCCTAACATGGCTTTCGTATCATAGACGCTTGGGGGTCTGGACAAGTGGTCTCGGGTGCAAACCCATTTTTAAGAACATTCCGATAAACCACATGCTTGACACTATACATACAAACTATTTAGGCCATATCCAATCATATTTAAAATATGACATCCCGTCACTATCAGAGTAATTATGGACCATACATATGCTTGGATATGGTCTCGAATGTTTGTATGTATAGTGTCAAGCATATGGTTTATCAAAATGTTCCTAAAAACTTGTTTGTTCGAACCCGAAACCACCTGTCCAGACACCAAACGTCTGTGGTTCGTATCAAGACAGAGACGAGAGGGCGTGGTGAATCCGCCAAGTACGGCATGAGAACGCAATGGTACTTGTTGAAAACTTAATAGGGACGCAAACTAACTTCATTGTACGCCAAGCCGGCATGTTTATTTCTGACGTTTCAACACAATGTTCGCGCTTCCGTGTGAAGATCTGAACGGGATAAGGACTGGTTGTGAATTCAGTACGGACGTTACTCGAATGGCCATGACGTACCGACAACATGGAGGCTTACGGGAGCAATGTAGTAGTAACAGCTGCAAGAACGTGCATTTAAATTCCACGTTGCCACTTCTCTCTCCCTCGTGGCGATGGATTCCATCAGGAATGAGGTCTCGAGAGTGATTAATATAAGTTGAAATAACTTGTTTCGCAATCGAGCTAAAATAAATGTGTATAAACTAAGAACGTGCATACGTGAGAACAGCGCTTCTCCCGTGCGTCTCCTATGTGCGGGCAATGCCGTTCTTAACTAATGTATATAAACGACAGGATATATGTTCACATATACACAATAACGTCTCAGATGCATGACGGACACGTCAATGGTGGCGTCAATGGTATGCGTCCTGAATAGGTTTGATTCTATTAAAGGAACTAGGAACTTCAACAACGTCTCAGGAACGCCATGCGATGACGTGTATATGAGACAGGGAGTTAACATTGAAGATATACGAGTACCGTTAACCTATATATACCAATTATCCAACTGTAACTTGAAACATAGACGGACACCCGGATAGAACCACCGACCTTCCGCAAGCGTCTGGATAGCTTACTCACATGAAGGAATATGGCCCCCAAGTGTGATTCAAACCTACAGCGGTGTGGGGCGAGTGTTTTGAAATCAATGACCTCAACAACTCGGCCATGGAGCTCTCAACAAGCTCATCCAACACATTATATATACGACAAGGTCGAGTCTGTAAAATGCACGTGAATTGAACAGAAAATGCAACATGCTGCAGCTCTGTAATCGCAATATCGACTTTCTTCTCGAAATAATAATAGGATCCATTAAAATAAAGCCAATTGCAATTAAATTATCTGATCTAGCTTCCTTAATGAAGCAACCAAACGAAATGTATTTACATTTGCTCCAGCCAGAGACAAACTGGTAGCTGATAAATTCAATGACTGGAATTTGTCCCGTACCAAGACGTACCGAGAACTTGCGAGAGGTTGCATCTTCAGGGTTGCGTTCCAACTAGGATTTTATCTGCGCTAAATTACATCAGGAATATAGATACAATGTATATGTGTCAATTAGATCCGGATTACTTTAACAATACAAACAAATGTGTATATATCATTGCACTCCGGGGACGTTTTTATTCACAAGTTATGATAACACATATTATTACCTATGGGAAAGCTTACTTGTACGATAACATCTATATAAGTCAATTATAAAGAGTTCTGCTTGTACGACGGTTATTCACAGAAATATTATTATCCCAAATCTCCATGGGGCTGTAACCTGAAATACAGGCGCTGCCCGATAGCAATTCCACAAATAACATTAACGGCTAAGCGTTTGAAACATGCCTAAAATGAGATAAAATGCGGACTTCTTTTGTGTTTTTCAATGAATGATAGGGTTTTCTCAGTGAAAGAAAAACACTCCATCTTACACCGCTTTGAAACAGTGAAAGATGGCATTTTCTCTGCCACTGGTTGCGTTTCGTATTCCTGCGCTGTTAGATGTATTATTGTATTTTAACTATTTTCTGACTACAATGCACATTTAATTATTAAGTAATATATTCTAATGATTTTTTTTTTTTTACTATAGTTTAACAGCAAACAGAAACACACGGTGGTGGTGGTGGTGGTAGCGATGGTGGCGGTGGCGGTGGTGATGGTGGTGGTGGTTGTGGTGGTGGTGGTGGTGGTGGTGGTGGTGGTGGTGGTGGTGGTGGTGGTAGTGGTAGTAGTAGTAGTAATAGTAATAGTAGTAGTAGTAGTAGTGATATCAGTGAGATTTTGTCTCACTGACGGCTGCCGTAGTGGTATCAGTGAGATTTTGTCTCACTGACAGCTGCCGTAGTGATATCAGTGAGGTTTTGTCTCACTGACAGCTGCCGTAGTGGTATCAGTGAGACTATTGGACATTCTCTTCTTAAAACACACATATTTGCACGAACTGCTTATTATTGTCATATATAACTAGTGATGTATTATATAAATACATTAGTCTATTTCTAAATATGGCCTTTAATTTTGTTTACAATGTAATATATATATCAGTGTCTTATGCATAATCGTCTGCTATCATGTTTGCGCCTAAATGATCGGTTCTCTTTTCGCGCGGTAATGACTAAATATGTTGTGCCTGGTGTAAATTTATTGGGACAGTCTTTGCAGGTGGCCAGTTATGTAATATAAAAGCCGAACTGATTTTATGTGGGTAACATCTTAATAATATTAGATAACATCAAATATGTTTAGGGGACGCTATGTCTGAGTAGACGCTATGTTAGATCATGTATATACGAAACGGAATTTATTAACTAAGACAGTACACATTAAGCTACAACCAGAAGTGTGAGTAGAGTGTATCTCAATTTGATTATATAGAACACAATTAGGCTACCACCTGTGGTGTGAGTAGCGTGTATCTCAATTTGATTATATAGAACACAATTAGGCTACCACCTGTGGTATGAGTAGTGTGTCTCTCAATTCGATTATATAGAACACAATTAGGCTACCACCTGTGGTATGAGTAGTGTGTCTCTCAATTCGATTATATAGAACACAATTAGGCTACCACCTGTGGAGTGAGTAGTGTGTCTCTCAATTCGATTATATAGACCACATTTTGCTATCTCCTGGAGAGAGTGAGTTGCGTGTACCTCAATTTGATTATATAGAAAATATAAATTGTCTCTATGATACTTAGAGAGTCTAGACATTCTGAGAATCGTAACCTATAAAGATTAGTCGTGTATTTAAGTAAATGCAAATAACATAGATAGTTCAGCCATAGAAGAAACATAGAGTTTTGGTGAACATTATTTATGTGTTTATTGACGAAAGTGTATGGAAGTTATTAAATGATAAACATTGATGAGATTATCGGAATAGAGTAATTACGGAGTATAGAGACTGGATCTAATTATCCGGTGTAACTCACACTACACTCAACTTCGACCATCACATCCAAAAAAAGTGTCATATAGCACGTGTGCAGTTACGAAATCTTAAAGCTATACGTAAACATCTCACAAAAAAGTCTACTGAATCATTAGCGCACGGATTGGTTCATTCGTACATCGACTTCTGCAACGGTCTGTTTACCGAAAGTCCAGCCTACCAAGTCGACAAACTACAGCGAGTCCAAAATCATGCCGCTAGAGTTGTCCTTACTGCCTCGTTTGAACAACCAAGTGCGAACTTCTGAAAGAACTCCACTGGATTCCAGTTAAAGCCAGAATCATTTTCAAAGTTCTAGTGATGGTATTCCGTGTCAATAATTGAACAGCTCCGGTATATCTGGGAGAAATGTTTGTACCCATTCGAGGAAGGTACAGACTAAGATCACAAAGTGACACTAACTTTAACATCCCAAGACGATGAACAAATTTAGCCGATAGATATATGGCCGTTGTAGAACGATCTACCTAGTTATCTGAAAAACATTGAGTCGGAGGCCAGTTTCCGATCAAAACTGAAAACCCATCTGTTTAGGCAATTTTATGAACGATAAGTTTTGTGCTCTTTGTACAAAAATAACATATGTGATGATATAAAACAGTTTAAATACAATAGTTGTGTTCAATAAGATCAAAGATCGACTTTATAAGTATTGGATTGACGAGTGGAGTGTTGTATGTGCATTATCTTGGGTTCGAGCTCTGTCGTGTGGTGATGGGCGGATCACTGTACCGGCCCATTCACTGTACTTGCCACATCACGGTTGTCATTCTTACGGCGGTGTTTTGGTCTATGGTTCATATTCCCACTTTTATCGTTAATCCAATCACTCACTTATATACTGTAATGGTGGTATAGATATCATGATAAAATATGTTCTTATCCAATTCATAGAATCCTAGTTATATCTATATATGTATACATTTTTATTTATATTTCCATATATTATTGTCATGGGTAAATGATTAAAATTGCATCTGTAATTGTGAAGCGCAATAGAATCATATTTAATTTTTGAGCTATATAAATGCTATGTATTTGTATCTCGAGGCGGCTAACACATTAGATATGTAATTAAGCGTGAACTAATAAGACGCAAGCTGTGACATATTGCTGAGTATATGAATAGTTTATAGAAGACGAAAAGAGGAACGAAATTGAGAGAAACGAAAGACTGTGTTGAGTTTTTATTAATAGAACAGAACAGAACAGATAATTTATTTCGATTTGTACAAAGTACATCATCATATACAAATTATTACATACAATATATATATATTATCACGTCATAAACAGTGAAGTGCTTAAATAAATTTACTCATACATAGAGGATGAACAAAACTGGTCTCTTAGAATGAAGACTGCATAATGGCCTACTCATATTTCTAAGTGGTATAGATTTTAAATTAAGCATGTGTAATAGCATTCAAGTAAAAATTTCTTTCTTCAATGGCTCGTTTGTAAAAAATTGCGAGTTTACATAGTGTATGCTTATTTTCGGACTTGAGTAATTGTATAAATTTAAACATGCTAGGGTTGTTACGGTAATATTGTTTTACATAGACAATTATTAAATTTTGATAATATGGGCAAACAATGATAAAATGATATTCATCTTCAATTTGTCCACTGTTACAACATTGACAATATCGCTCGTTTCGAGGTATTCGGTTTCTGGAATATCTACCAGTGTGAATTCGAAGTGTGTGAGCAGATATCCTCAATCTTGTAACAAATAAACGTAAATTACTTGGGACTAAATCCAAATAGTGTTCATATTCAAAAATTGATTTTGTACTATGGTATAAATCAAGCACACCACTGTCTTCCTTATCAGCAGCCCATCTCTGTATAAAACA
This sequence comes from Archivesica marissinica, assembly GCA_014843695.1. Taxonomy (NCBI): domain Eukaryota; kingdom Metazoa; phylum Mollusca; class Bivalvia; order Venerida; family Vesicomyidae; genus Archivesica; species Archivesica marissinica. The sequence goes on from CM026390.1 coordinate 25,393,084, forward strand.
ATCGATTAAACGTTGCTTAAATACACATATAAAACTATTTAAATTGACTGAGTCAGGAAAATACCAAACATTCAAAAATCCATAATTAATTAACATATCTTTTAAGTGGGAAACCCAATTTGTTATACCCTTATTGTCATCAATTAAAACTTCATTATAAATACGTCGAATAATTATGTTATCAGTTTTCAATATGTTATACCAGTATTTAACAATGCGAATGTGGCGTGAAATATACAATGGATATCTTCCCAGTTCTCCATAAACACCAGCTGAGATTGTACTGTTTCTAACTTTTAATATTTGTTTGCAAAACTTAAGGTGTATTCTTTCTATTTCTTTATATTTTGTGAACCCCCAGATCTCACAACCATAATTTAAAATCGATCCAACAAAAGCATCAAATTTCGCTGACATAGAATACTTGGTTTTAACTTATATTTTCTGCAATTGATTAAAAGAACATTTAGAGCCTTTAAAGCTTTCCCTGTAAGATATTCCTGGTTTAATATAAAACTCCCAGTGTAATTAAACACAGTACCTAAGTAATTAAATTCATTTACAACATCAAGTTGTTTCCATTATAAGTCCAGGATTCATTTGGTAAAACTCCCCCTCTTTTTCTGAACACCATTATTTTTGTTTTAACTGTGTTTACATGTAAACCCTATTTTTCACAGTATTTATGTAATAAATTTAAATTTGCTTGCAATTCATTAGGCGTCTTACCAAATATAACCATATCATCCGCAAATAGCAACAAAATGAGAGCTATATCATCAATTAATAAGCCTGTATCCCCGTTCCCTCGTAAAAACAATTCTAGGTCCTCCACGAACAGGGAAAATAGAATCGGTGACATGATTTCCCCTTGTCGTAAACCAACAGCATATTCAAAATATTCAGAGTATAGAGGGTTCTCGGAATTGGGGCTACAATCATCAGAACTTCTAGAATTATTACTGAAATTGCGGATGCAAGACTTTACCTTTTGGTACATATCTTTAACAATTCTTAGGATTTTACCCTGTAAACCGCAGTTATAAAGTTTCATCCATAGAGCATTTCTATAAATAGTATCAAAACATTTACATAGGTCCACATATACACAATATAATCTTCTATTTTCAGATAAATAAATTTGGACAACATTGGATAAAATAAACAATGCGTCAGTTGTTGATCGTCCCTTTCTAAAACCAAACTGCGCATCTGATATTACCTCATTATTATCACACAATGAAACAATTCTTTTATTTAAGATAGTGGTAAATAACTTCCCCAGACAACTAACTAGCGTAATACCCCTATAATTGTTTACATTATTTACATCACCTTTCTTATGTACAGGTATAATAATACCTTCTGTCTATTTATCAGGAAAAAATCCTGAATCTAATATAGCATTGAAAATATCACATAAATGAGCTGACAATATATCTATGCTTTCTATAAGATATTCATTCAAAATAAAATCACTACCAGCGGCTTTGTGTTGCTTCAAACATTTGGCAGCATTAAGAATTTCATCTATACTAATGCGCATATCAAGTTCTGGGAATGGACTTTCGACATTATTAAAATCGTGTGTATTACAAAACAATTCTGCTTCTGGGTTTTCACAACCCGATATATCAGCACCCAAATCCTTGAAATATGTTTTAAAATCTTCTAAAGATATATTGCATGAAGATTTACTCTTCTTTTTAAAATATTTCCAAAATGTCTTCGGTTTAGAACGCTTTAAAATGCCAATTTCACGTAGCTTACGTTCTTCAAATGTGCGCCGTTTCTTACGACATAGTTTTTTGAAACGCATTTTATTATCACAAAACTGTATCCTACTATGGCTGGTCTTTAGCCTATTAAAAGTTTTGAGTGCATATATATAATCCCGTTTAGACTGGCTACATTCGTCATCAAACCATTCCGCATTACTACATATCGGTTTATCATTAAAATGGACATTTTCGTTAGAGTTATGGGTAAATGTATTCTTAAATAATGGGTCGGCGACTTGCCGTATTATACTAGTGAAATCATTCAATAAATCATTTACTGAAGACCTGCTAGTTACGTCTATATTATCAGTCAAATGATTCATGTCGGATAACTTTGCAATAATACCTGTACGAAAGGAATGCTTGTGATTTTCATCCCACCTGTATACTACATCGTCTTTATACATAGGTTTATGAAATACAATATCACATTTAATTGAGAATAATAGACTTGCATGGTCACTATGTTCATTGAATGGATTAATGTAAAAATCAGTCAACAATGTAAACTCTTTTTCTTTTCTCAACAAATAATCTATAACGGATGCACCCCGTGTATTCGCAAACGTGAATAAAGCAGGCGTATCACGATATAATCGACCGTTGACTATACGCAAACCTGTAGCTTTACAGAGGTCTAATAATTTGACACCAAAACAATTGCTAGATTTATCCAGCGAGACCCTGTCTAATGCACAATCTGGGATATAATCATCATCATCAATATGGCAATTATATACATCACAGTTGATATAATCACGCTTATTACCTACACGGCTATTCCAATCCCCTACTGCATATATAACCCCTAAACCCTCAAAGTCATGTATATCTTTTTCTATAAGTTCAAATAGGTCAACCGTGGAAATATTATACGCGGGTGAATCCTGGCACCAAACATACACACCACATAAATATACATCCTTCTCTAGATTAAAGAATAGTCTATTTAGCTTTATCCATATGATTGTGTCACTATGTGTCCGAACAACCTTAATACCGGGCTTCAAATGCTCTTTATAATACAGTGCTACACCCCCGCTACACCTTCTGGCCTGCCGGTTCTGAAACTTACGATAGAAATTATGTGAAACATATCCTGTAAGGTCAATGTCACTATCTTTATTTGCCCACGTCTCGTACAGGAATAGTATATCATTTGAGGAAATTGCATTTACAAAGTCATTGGAATGTTTCTTTTCAGTTGATAAGCCATTAACATTCCAAGACAGGAGTTTTAGCTGACCCTCCTCGAATCCCTATTTCTCCTCTCGCACCGGTTTGCCGTCAATGTATAAGGTGTCGTAAGACAGCCACGCCCTTTTACCAGCCTTCTTCGCGTCCTTGAGTAGAGGTAGTAAATTCCTTCGCTTGTCAGCAACCTCCTTCGGGAACTGTTCACTGACATAGTAGTTAGTACCCTGAAGCGTTTTCCATTGCTTTCTAACAGCTTCACGCTCTTTGAAAAGTGAGAACTTGGCCACTATTCGCCTGCTTCTACCCTCGGATTTGGCACCCATGCGATGGACTCTCTCAAATTGTATGTTACGGACAATTTGATCTGTCAATTTCATCTTATCTGTGAGAAATGTTCGGAGCTCTTTTTCTGTATCATTTGGCGACTCATTGGCAGACTCTAGGATATTCGAAAATATAAGGTTGTTACGCATAGATTGCGACTGCAAGTAGACTATCTCCTCTCTAAGCAAATTTCTCTCTTTTTCTATTTCATTCACTTTGTCATTTACTAAGCCCAACGAAAAGTCAGTGCTTTCTACTTTATTCTCGACTCTGCCTACCCTTTCGTCGGAGCGTTTAACATTGTCCTGTATATATGTCCACATTTTCTTCATTTCACTTTCGAACTTGTCAACTTTCTTTTCCATACTCTCAAGTTTTTTCAAACGGGTGTCCATTTGGCCTAGTTTAGAGTCAATAGAGAGTAAACATTTCATAATGTCTGCATTTGTCGGACATTCAGCAGTGCTAACTGTCTCACACATGTTGGTATATGCAGTATTCGGTAATGGTGTAGACGTCAGCTGAGATCCTTGTTTATATGAAGTGGGTATGGTTGGTCGGGGATGACCAATAGAACCCGTGCTAGTATTTGTACCAGTATTACTGTGTTCTTGCTCGAATAGTCTGTCAAAAATTACACTATCATCACCGTCACATAATACAGTAGGAACTGTGCTGGAATATGTACTAGTAGTACTGTGTTCTTGCGCTAGTAAATTGTCCAAATTCACACTCTCATCGTCGTCATATAATATGTTATTGGCCTCACTTATAATTTTACTAACACTCAAAGGTTCTGGAGAAGTGGAATCGTGTTTTCCGGCTTTACAAGATTGTTCATTATTTAAGCTGTCATCACTCTGCCTCCGTTTATTCCGTCGTCTACCCATCCATACAACTCGATTAATGCGTGACGATTTGAGCGCGAAATGGAGTGTGCTATTATATATCCAATAAACCGGTTTACTAAGTGATAACGTGTTACTATGAATAGTAACACAGGTAGTTATACCTGTCGTTTAAATCAAGTTCAAAATGTGAAAAGTATATATGTCACCTCCAATTCAATCCATCCTATATGAATCACTTAACTCAATTTTAACCAAATAGCACTGTCCTATAACCATAAAAAACGAACATATTTCCACCAGCTAAAACATAAACAACCCTCCATTGTATACCACGTGCCAGAAAATAATACACATATATATATTGAAGAGGAAACTCCTAGACAACACCAGCGAGTCTACGATAGGATAGACCCTGGTAAGAGCCTAAGCAACATATATTAGTATGCGAGGCAAAGGAGAGTTTGCAACAGTTAGTAGCAAGAATGTAGTGTGTAGTGCTTCTGGAGAAAAACGTTGACATTTGCAGATATTCACATATTGCTGAAATCGTGATGCACTGTGCGATTATATTTTGAACAGTGGCAGATCAACGCTGTTCTGAACATTGTGATACCCATTTAATTATGCGATTAACAATATGTATTGCCTATATATATACATGCATATCGTTACACAATAATAATACAACACAAGCAAATGGGTTGGGAAACAAGTTCGAATAACATTACATTAAGCCCTTCCCAGTAATGAAAAATATATAGAATTATGTAACTGGCGACATATAAATGATTATTTGTAATGCTAATGGTTAAATTAAATTGAATTGGAGGTACGCTTTTGATCATGTAAAAGTGTGTTTTACGTTTATTTATCGTCGCTACCGGTTGCCCATATGAGCGACGCCTCCTGAAGAGATTAGTCATTTTAGATTTTTGGAGGGGAGTGCAATGATACAGACCCATTCCAGAGTCTCCTCTGCTTCTTTTACATGCACGGTGCACAGCACCGACACGAGACCTCGGTTTAAAGTCCCATCTGAAAGACTGTTAATTTGATTAGGGTCAGACGGAGGATCGAATCTGTGATCCCTGGATTACCAGTCCAGCGTGTTACCACTGGACTACAGAACATGTAAAATGTATCTAACTAACTTTTAAAAGATGAATTTACAGAGATCATTTTTCATTGTTCACTTTCTCCGTGCTTGAGTTGTAACTTCCCAACTAGTAACACTAGTAATCACCTAGTTACAGGGTTGATAAGAACGGTCAGAATAATATAATGTTTTTTTAGTTTTTTTTATTTAATCATATATTTTATTGCAAATCAATAGTACATATGTCATACACATACAGTTATAATACATAGCATGAAAATACAATTGTTTTGGGCCACAGATCTTAACAACATTAGACAACGGCCCGCACCAGAAAGTCAAGCTAATGTTTGATTAAATTAAATGACCCCATACCACGCCAATACCCGAACCCACGATCTAGTCTCACAAACAAATAATGTATTCATGCTGTGTTGAACTCAGAGAACAGAACACACAGAAGTTTATTTAGACGTATACATATAGTACATAGTAATAATTATATGCATATTATACATGCTAATATACACGTGAACAATGTAATACAAGCCAATTAAACAAGTTGTCTGTTTATTGTATCTGCACAAACACCGTGCATAGGTGCCCTAAAGTATCTAGTTCCCCATGGAAACAGGTGCCGTTGCGATAGCTGTATTTAGGCGCATGGTTACATAATGAAGCTATAATTTTCAACAACAATTTTATGAAAGTTGTGTTCACGACTTAAGAAAATAATAATATACGGCACGTGCATTTAACCTTTTTTTTATAGGACATGGTATGTAGGATTTACGCCGAGCATAGGTTCCACCACTCTATTATTTTGAGTAGAATATTTAGAATAGAATTAGAATATATATATACACAACAAGTTCTAACAACTTTACATTAAGCCCCTCCCAGTAATGAAAATTATACAGAATTATATAACTGTAATATAATTATATATATTGTTTTTAAAGTGTTACACATTGCTTATTTAATATGTATGCATATATACATGTGCATGTCTACTCGTTTATTCTGGGATACAAGGCAAGCATAATGAAAGTACAGCTATATACAACATGATCAACGACAATATGATACTGTATTTAATAAACTATTATAATATAGAGGTGCATTTATATGATAGATATTACCGTAGTTCCTCAAATATTGGCTTTATGATTTCTCACAATACTGCACACATTCGAAATTAACAGTAACTATTGAAAAAACAAAAGTTGTTGTATTCGGATGTCGAAACTCTAACATGTATTCCTTTAACTTAGATGGAATACCAATTGAGACTGTAGACTCTTATAAATATCTAGGTAGACACTTCTCTAAATATGGCAGCTTCCTTAATACAAGAAGGCATCTGGCACAACACGCAGAAAAAGCCATGTATTACCTTTATAAGATAATCAATAACATACATCTACCCATTGATATAATGCTATCCTTATTTGATAATGCAATGTTACCTATATTAACACTCTAGTGAAATATTTGGCTATGAAAATTTAGACATTATAGAACGAATTCACTTAAAATTCCTAAGGTACAAATCTAAAGTTTAAACAAGTACACCAATGTACATGCTCATAGCAGAACTAAGAACTAAGATTACCATTAAACATAACGAGTACACGCAAAATGGTAAACTATTGGCACAGACTGGCAACAGGTGACTAAAACAAACCCTCATACAAAGTATACACATTCATGCTAAATGTGCCTAATTACAAATTTATATGGAACATATTAAAAATACACTTATAACTGATGGCAGACCCGATATATGGAATAATCCTCTAAGTCTAAGCAGTAATTTAATCAAAACACTAATCAAACAAATGTACACAGATCAATATTACCATTCTTGGCATGGCACTTTACAAAACTCATCAAAAGTTTAAATTACAACTTGTTCAAAAATTAAATTAGCTTGGAAAATTACTTTCTAACTCTAAATAAACTTGATTACATATCATTAATGACATACAGATACTAACCTCAACACAAGCAAGTACATACAGATACTAACCTCAACATAAGCAAGTACATACAGATACTAACCTCAATACAAGCAAGTACATACAGATACTAACCTCAACACAAGCAAGTACATACAGATACTAACCTCAACACAAGCAAGTACATACAGATACTAACCTCAAAACAAGCAAGTACATACAGATACTAACCTCAACACAAGCAAGTACATACAGATACTAACCTCAACACAAGCAAGTACATACAGCAGATACTAACCTCAACACAAGCAAGTACATATATATACTAACCTCAACACAAGCAAGTACATACAGATACTAACCTCAACACAAGCAAGTACGTACAGATACTAACCTCAACACAAGCAAGTGCATACAGATACTAACCTCAATACAAGCAAGTACATACAGATACTAACCTCAACACAAGCAAGTACATACAGATACTAACCTCAACACAAGCAAGTACATACATATACTAACCTCAACACAAGCAAGTACATACATATACTAACCTCAACACACACACAAGTACATACAGATACTAACCTCAATACAAGCAAGTACATACAGATACTAACCTCAATACAAGCAAGTACATACAGATACTAACCTCAACACAAGCAAGTACATACAGATACTAACCTCAACACAAGCAAGTGCATACAGATACTAACCTCAACACAAGCAAGTACATACAGATACTAACCTCAACACAAGCAAGTACATACAGATACTAACCTCAATACAAGCAAGTACATACAGATACTAACCTCAACACAATCAAGTACATACAGATACTAACCTCAACACAAGTAAGTACATACATATACTAACCTCAACACAAGCAAGTACATACATATACTAACCTCAACACACACACAAGTACATACAGATACTAACCTCAATACAAGCACGTACATACAGATACTAACCTCAACACAAGCAAGTACATACAGATACTAACCTCAATACAAGCAAGTACATACAGATACTAACCTCAACACAAGCAAGTACATACAGATACTAACCTCAACACAAGCAAGTGCATACAGATAATAACCTCAACACAAGCAAGTACATACATATACTAAACTCAACACAAGCAAGTACATACAGATACTAACCTCAACACAATCAAGTACATACAGATACTAACCTCAACACAAGCAAGAACATACAGATACTAACCTCAACACACACAAGTACATAAAGATAATAACCTCAACACACACACACGTACATACAGATACTAACATCAACACAAGCAAGTACATACAGATACTAACCTCAACACAAGCAAGTACATACAGATACTAACCTCAACACAAGCAAGTACATACAGATACTAACCTCAACACACACAAGTACATACAGATACTAACCTCAACACACACACAAGTGCATACAGATACTAACCTCAACACAAGCAAGTACATACAGATACTAACTTCAACACAAGCAAGTACATACAGATACTAACCTCAATACAAACAAGTACATACATATACTAACCTCAACACACACACAAGTACATACAGATACTAACGTCAACAAAAGCAAGTACATACACATACTAATCTCAACACACACACACAAGTACATACAGATACTAACCTCAACACAAGCAAGTACATACAGATACTAACCTCAACACAAGCAAGTACATACAGATACTAACCTCAATACAAGCAAGTACATACAGATACTAACCTCAACACAAGCAAGTACATACAGATACTAACCTCAACACAAGCAAGTACATACATATACTAACCTCAACACAAGCAAGTACATACAGATACTAACCTCAACACAAGCAAGTACATACAGATACTAACCTCAACACAAGCAAGTAC
>CM026390.1:25403191-25529440 GCA_014843695.1 Archivesica marissinica
CCTCAACACAAGCAAGTACATACAGATACTAACCTCAACACACACAAGTACATACAGATACTAACCTCAACAAACACACAAGTGCAAACAGATACTAACCTCAACACAAGCAAGTACATACAGATACTAACCTCAACACAAGCAAGTACATACAGATACTAACCTCAACACAAGCAAGTACATACATATACTAAGCTCAACACACACACAAGTACATACAGATACTAACCTCAACACAAGCAAGTACATACAGATACTACCTTCAACACACACACAAGTACATACAGATACTAACCTCAACACAAGCAAGTACATACAGATACTAACCTCAATACAAGCAAGTACATACATATACTAACCTCAACACAAGCAAGTACATCCAGATACTAACCTGAACAGAAGCTAGTACATACAGATACTAACCTCAACACAAGCAAGTACATACAAATACTAATCTCTACACAAGCAAGTACATACAGATACTAACCTCAACACTGGCAAGTACATACAGATACTAACCTCAACACAAGCAAGTACATACAGATACTAACCTCAACACAAGCAAGTACATACAGATACTAACCTCAACACAAGCAAGTACATACAGATACTAACCTCAACACAAGCAAGTACATACAGATACTAACCTTAACACAAGCAGGTACATACAGATACTAACCTCAACACAAGCAAGTACATACAGATACTAACCTTAACACAAGCAAGTACATACAGATACTAACCTCAACACAAGCAAGTACATACAGATACTAACCTCAACACAAGCAAGTACATACAGATACTAACCTCAACACAAGCAAGTACATACAGATACTAACCTCAACACAAGCAAGTACATACAGATACTAACCTCAACACAAGCAAGTACATACAGATACTAACCTCAACACAAGCAAGTACATACAGATACTAACCTCAACACAAGCAAGTACATACAGATACTAACCTCAACACAGCAAGTACATACAGATACTACACCTCAACACAAGCAAGTACATACAGATACTAACCTCAACACAAGCAAGTACATACAGATACTAACCTCAACACAAGCAAGTACATACAGATACTAACCTCAATAGAAGCAAGTACATACAGATACTAACCTCAACACAAGCAAGTACATACAGATACTAACCTCAAAACAAGCACGTACATACATAAACTAACCTCAACACAAGCAAGTACATACAGATACTAACCTCAACACAATCAAGTACATACAGATACTAACCTCAACACAAGCAAGTACATACAGATACTAACCTCAACACAAGCAAGTACATACAGATACTAACCTCAACACAAGCAAGTACATACAGATACTAACCTCAACACAAGCAAGTACATACATATACTAACCTCAACACACGCAAGTACATACATATACAAACCTCAACACAAGCAAGTACATACATATACTAACCTCAACACAAGCAAGTACATACAGATACTAACCTCAACACAAGCAAGTATATACAGATACTAATCTCAATACAAGCAAGTACATGCACATACTAACCTCAACACAAGCAAGTACATAGAGATACTAACCTCAACACAAGCAAGTACATACAGATACTAACCTCAACACAAGCAAGTACATACAGATACTAACCTCAACACAAGCAAGTACATACAGATACTAACCTCAACACAAGCAAGTACATACAGATACTAACCTCAACACAAGCAAGTACATACAGATACTAACCTCAACACAAGCAAGTACATACAGATACTAACCTCAACACAAGCAAGTACATACAGATACTAACCTCAACACAAGCAAGTACATACAGATACTAACCTCAACACAAGCAAGTACATACAGATACTAACCTCAACACAAGCAAGTACATACAGATACTAACCTCAACACAAGCAAGTACATACAGATACTAACCTCAACACAAGCAAGTACATACAGATACTAACCTCAACACAAGCAAGTACATACAGATACTAACCTCAACACAAGCAAGTACATACAGATACTAACCTCAACACAAGCAAGTACATACAGATACTAACTCAACACAAGCAAGTACATACATATAAAACCTCAACACAAGCAAGTACATACAGATACTAAACTCAACACAAGCAAGTACATACAGATACTAACCTCAACACAAGCAAGTACATACAGATACTAACCTCAACACAAGCAAGTACATACAGATACTAACCTCAACACAAGCAAGTACATACAGATACTAACCTTAACACAAGCAAGTACATACAGATACTAACCTCAACACAAGCAAGTACATACAGATACTAACCTCAACACAAGCAAGTACATACAGATACTAACCTCAACACAAGCAAGTACATACAGATACTAACCTCAACACAAGCAAGTACATACAGATACTTACCTCAACACAAGCAAGTACATACAGATACTAACCTCAACACAAGCAAGTACATACAGATACTAACCTCAACACAAGCAAGTACATACAGATACTAACCTCAACACAAGCAAGTACATACAGATACTAACCTCAACACAAGCAAGTATATACAGATACTAATCTCAATACAAGCAAGTACATTCACATACTAACCTCAACACAAGCAAGTACATAGAGATACTAACCTCAACACAAGCAAGTACATACAGATACTAACCTCAACACAAGCAAGTACATACAGATACTAACCTCAACACAAGCAAGTACATACAGATACTAACCTCAACACAAGCAAGTACATACAGATACTAACCTTAACACAAGCAAGTACATACATATACTAACCTCAACACACACAAGTACATACAGATACTAACCTCAACACAAGCAAGTACATACAGATACTAACCTCAACACAAGCAAGTACATACAGATACTAACTTCAACACAAGCAAGTACATACAGATACTAACCTCAACACAAGCAAGTACATACAGATACTAACCTCAGCACAAGCAAGTACATACAGATACTAACATCAATACAAGCAAGTACATACATATAATAACCTCAACACAAGCAAGTACATACAGATACTAAACTCAACACAAGCAAGTACATACAGATACTAACCTCAACACAAGCAAGTACATACAGATACTAACCTCAACACAAGCAAGTACATACAGATACTAACCTCAACACAAGCAAGTACATACAGATACTAACCTGAACACAAGCAAGTACATACAGATACTAACCTCAACACAAGCAAGTACATACAGATACTAACCTCAACACAAGCAAGTACATACAGATACTGACCTCAACACAAGCAAGTACATACAGATACTAACCTCAACACAAGCAAGTACATACAGATACTAACCTCAACACAAGCAAGTACATACAGATACTAACCTCAACACAAGCAAGTACATACATATACTAACCTTAACACAAGCAAGTACATACAGATACTAACCTCAACACAAGCAAGTACATACAGATACTAACTTCAACACAAGCAAGTACATACAGATACTGACCTCAACACAAGCAAGTACATACAGATACTAACCTCAACACAAGCAAGTACATACAGATACTAACCTCAACACAAGCAAGTACATACAGGTACTAACCTCAACACAAGCAAGTACATACAGATACTAACCTTAACACAAGCAAGTACATACAGATACTAACCTCAACACAAGCAAGTACATACATATACTAACCTCAACACAAGCAAGTACATACAGATACTAACATCAATACAAGCAAGTACATACATATAATAACCTCAACACAAGCAAGTACATACAGATACTAAACTCAACACAAGCAAGTACATACAGATACTAACCTCAACACAAGCAAGTACATACAGATACTAACCTCAACACAAGCAAGTACATACAGATACTAACCTCAATACACACACACAAGTACATACAGATACCAACCTCAACACAAGCAAGTACATACAAATACTAACTTCAACACAAGCAAGTACATACAGATACTAACCTCAACACTAGCAAGTACATACATATACTAACCTCAACACAAGCAAGTACATACAGATACTAACCTCAACACAAGCAAGTACACACATATACTAACCTCAACAAAAGCAAGTACATACAGATACTAACCTCAACACAAGCAAGTACATACAGATACTAACCCCAACACAAGCAAGTACATACATATACTAACCTCAACACAAGCAAGTACACACATATACTAACCTCAACACAAGCAAGTACATACAGATACTAACCTCAACACAAGCAAGTACATACATATACTAACCCCAACACAAGCAAGTACATACAGATACTAACCCCAACACAAGCAAGTACATACAGATACTAACCTCAACACAAGCAAATACATACAGATACTAACCTCAACACAAGTAATTACATACAGATACCAACCTCAACACAAGCAAGTACATACAGATACTAACCTCAACACACACACAAGTACATACAGATACTAACCTCAACACAAGCAAGTACATACAGATACTAACCTCAACACAAGCAAGTACATACAGATACTAACCTCAACACAAGCAAGTACATACAGATACTAACCTCAACACAAGCAAGTACATACAGATACTAACCTCAACACAAGCAAGTACATACAGATACTAACCTCAACACAAGCAAGTACATACAGATACTAACCTCAACACAAGCAAGTACACACATATACTAACCTCAACACAAGCAAGTACATACAGATACTAACCTCAACACAAGCAAGTACATACAGATACTAACCTCAACACAAGCACGTACATACAGATACTAACCTCAACACAAGCAAGTACATACAGATACTAACCTCAACACAAGCAAGTACATACAGATACTAACCTCAACACAAGCAAGTACACATATATACTAACCTCAACACAAGCAAGTACTTACAGATACTAACGTCAACACAAGCAAGTACATACAGATACTAACCTCAACACAAGCAAGTACATACAGATACTAACCCCAACACAAGCAAGTACATACAGATACTAACCCCAACACAAGCAAGTACATACAGATACTAACCTCAACACAAGCAAGTACATACAGATACTAACCCCAACACAAGCAAGTACATACAGATACTAACCTCAACATAAGCAAGTACATACAGATACTAACCTCAACACAAGCAAGTACACACATATACTAACCTCAACACAAGCAAGTACATACAGATACTAACCTCAATACAAGCAAGTACATACAGATACTAACCCCAACACAAGCAAGTACATACAGATACTAACCTCAACACAAGCAAGTACATACAGATACTAACCTCAACAGAAGCAAGTACATACAGATACTGACCTCAACACAAGCAAGTACATACAGATACTAACCTCAACACAAGCAAGTACATACAGATACTAACCTCAACACAAGCAAGTACATACAGATACTAACCTCAACACAAGCAAGTACATACAGATACTAACCTCAACACAAGCAAGTACATACAGATACTAACCTTAACACAAGCAAGTACATACAGATACTAACCTCAACACAAGCAAGTACATACAGATACTCTCATTAAACATAGCGTATTTGTTAGAACTAATATTGATGTACTCAACCATAGACTAACTGTGTGATGCTTAACATATGTACATATATAGATTATAACACACATTGAATGACATCTACAGTTACATCCGTTATGTCGAATTCCGTTGGACCGAACAAAATACTTCGACATATCCGAAGCTTGACTTAATGAATTCCTATATAAACGTAGCCTGTTATATGTAAAATGATAGTGTCTGAAACGGAACGTTGATCCGACTTCGAGATAACCGGAGAATTCGACATAACCGACTTTGGCATAACGGATGTAGACTGTACATTTATTAGCACCAAACAGCAAATCTATGTGCTAAATACTTATGGCTACTATTTTTAATGATAGTGTATTAATCCGGACACAGAGCAAATACAATGTAGCACTGTACTGTATATGAAATAAATAAAATAAATATATATAATTAAAATAATAAACCTGAAAAATATGTCATGTAAATGGTCTGAGTTAATAAAGAATAATTGAATTGAATTGAGCAACAGCGTGTTTGTAGTATAATGCTAACTTCAACAGCATAGTTCTATCGCTTGCCTGTCATAATTCAATAAACGTTGCCATATTTTGTCGTACAAAGTAGTATTTTTTATAACTATGTTTCGCAAATGCGTGTAGCATGGACATACGTATGGACGCCCTGGAGGGACATTTAAAATTAAAACTTAATAATTCTCTCTTAATATTTAAAATTTATATTTTCAAATTTAATGCTCAATATTTAAAAATTAAAACTTAACATTCAAAAGCATTGAAGAGACTCGTTGACATTGAAGCCACGAGGTAGTGGCAGTTCAAGGCGGCAAAGTAAGTAACATTAATATATTGTGTGTGTCTCTTTTTTAATCCTTAAGACGGTAACTTGGACGAAAACTAATAAGTATTGCCTCATTAATCAGTTGATATTGATAATAGATCTTCAAACGACATGTTCCCGAATGTAAAGTTGGTAGTGGTTGATGTAACAGCCATAGCATGTGTTTTATAACGCTGTATTTTATTTCATTTTATTTCTTTTTCATTAAAGGACGTGAACATGGAAAGCACGATGTTATTTGCCTTCCTGGTTTTATTGAACGTTGCTCCCATGTCAACAGTTGTGCCATCACCATTGCAATCAGAAAACGGAAGCACCAGATTAGAACTGATTGCCCAGTACTTTTATGCTGGTTTTAAGTACGCAGAGATTGTTTTACTCCTCCTATGTCGACATAGTATATGCCTTGGCCTTCGTCAGTTAAAGTGGATACTTCGTTCTAACAATTTACGACGTCGTTTTGTATTCTGGGGCCAGAACAGTCGTCAGCAAACGTCTACTGGGGCCAGAACAGTGCTTAGCTTAGCTTAGCTTAGCTTATAGCTTAGCTTAGCGCTTAGCTTATAGCTTAGCTTACAGCTTAGCTTAGCTTATAGCTTAGCTTAGCTTAGCTTATAGCTTAGCTTAGCTTAGCTTATAGCTTAGCTTATAGCTTAGCTTAGCTTATAGCTTAGCTTATAGCTTAGCTTAGCTTAGCTTAGCTTATAACTTAGCTTAGCTTAGCTTAGCTTAGCTTATAGCTTAGCTTATAGCTTAGCTTAGCTTAGCTTAGCTTAGCTTAGCTTATAGCTTAGCTTAGCTTAGCTTATCTTAGCTTAGCTTATAGCTTAGCTTAGAGCTTAGCTTAGCTTAGCTTATAGCTTAGCTTAGAGCTTAGCTTAGCTTAGCTTAGCTTAGCTTAGCTTAGCTTATAGCTTTTCTTAGCTTAGCTTAGCTTATAGCTTAGCTTATAGCTTAGCTTAGCTTAGCTTATAGCTTATAGCTTAGCTTATAGCTTAGCTTATAGCTTAGCTTAGCTTAGCTTATAGCTTAGCTTATAGCTTAGCTTAGCTTAGCTTATAGCTTAGCTTATAGCTTAGCTTATAGCTTAGCTTAGCTTAGCTTATAGCTTAGCTTATATCTTAGCTTAGCTTCGCTTATAGCTTAGCTTAACGCTTAGCTTATAGCTTAGCTTAGCTTAGCTTAGCTTATAGCTTAGCTTAGCTTAGCTTAGCTTATATTATAGCTTAGCTTATAGCTTAGCTTATAGCTTAGCTTAGCTTAGCTTAGCTTAGCTTAGCTTATAGCTTAGCTTAGCTTAGCTTAGCTTAGCTTAGCTTATAGCTTAGCTTAGCTTAGCTTAGCTTAGCTTATAGCTTAGCTTAGCTTAGCTTATAGCTTAGCTTAGCTTAGCTTAGCTTATAGCTTAGCTTAGCTTAGCTTATAGCTTAGCTTATAGCTTAGCTTAGCTTAGCTTAGCTTAGCTTATAGCTTAGCTTAGCTTAGCTTAGCTTAGCTTATAGCTTAGCTTATAGCTTAGCTTAGCTTAGCTTAGCTTATAGCTTAGCTTAGCTTAGCTTAGCTTAGCGTATAGCTTAGCTTAGCTTAGCTTATAGCTTAGCTATAGCTTAGCTAGCTTAGCTTAGCTTAGCTTATAGCTTAGCTTAGCAGCTTAGCTTAGCTAAGCTATAAGCTCAGCTAAGCTAAGCTAAGCTAAGCTAAGCTATAAGCTAAGCTAAGCTATAAGCTAAGCTAAGCTAAGCTATAAGCTAAGCTAAGCTAAGCTATAAGCTAAGCTAAGCTAAGCTATAAGCTAAGCTAAGCTAAGCTATAAGCTAAGCTAAGCTACACGAGTTTATCTCTCAGTGGACATGCATGATCATTTGTCACCCTAACAATCAACCGATAACAGTGGTGGAACCTATGCTCGGTGTATTCGTCAGACACTAGAACGTTATATATATAATGATTGTCATTCAATATGCTTTTGTATTTCGATAACATTACCTGATTCGTTTAAGTTACATTGTACACAAGTATACATGTATATTGCATGGCGTAACTGTGTACTTTGGCTATACGAATTGTGTATGTGCATTAATGCTACAGTGTTAAGAAATTTTAAGAAGGCTCTAAGGAAGATTAGTTCAGAACTATAAAGAAATCAATCAATCAATCAATCAATCAATCAATCAATCAATCCAATCAACCAACCACCCACCCTAAGACCCAACCAACCAACAACCAACCAACCACCAACCAACCAACCAACCACCCAACCACCAACCAACCAACCACCCAACCACCAACCAACCAACCAACCAACCAACCAATCCAACCAACACAACCAACCACCACCAACAACCAACCACCAACCAACCAACCAACCAACAACCAACCAACCAACCAATCAATCAACCAACCACCAACCAACCAACCAACCAATCAATCAACCAACCACCAACCAACCAACCAATCAATCAGTCAACCACCAACCAACCAACCAACCACCAACAATCTATCTATCTACTCAGTAAATATTTATTTTAAATATTGCACAAAACACTGGAATGTTACGAACATGTGTTTACTATTGACACGTATGGTGTTGTACATTAGAGGCTACCAATACATATTTAGACCACCAGTGGGTGCACATACTAAGAAAATGTTGCTTGCATCCTTTGCAGAATGCCAAGAAAACAAAGAATCCATGTCCCTGAGGTTTTGTAAAAGGCCATTTCAGAAATAGGCAGAGGAAGATTTGCATATTCCCCTGCATAACAAGAGTTGGTATTTCTCCTCATAGGTGGCAGAATCGTGTCCTATTTAATAATTAAGAAATACTATTTGTCTTATTTAGGGGCTACTACTACTTGGGTTCGAGTTCTGACGCATAATAATTAAACAAAGCAAATAAATGGGGTTCCCCTATTTGGTGCCCGAAGCAAAAACGAAAGAAAGAAAAGAAATAACCACGCTTGCCGTAAGCATAACTGATTCATTCCTGTAAAGAAAACTGGTTACAGAAAACAGCTTCAGAAAACAGCTACAGAAAACAGCTACAGAAAACAGTTACAGAAAACAGCTACATAATACCAGCTACAGAAAACAGCTTCAGAAAACAGCTACAGAAAACAGGTACAGAAAACAGCTACAGAAAACAGCTACAGAAAACAGCTACAGAAACAGCTACAGAAAACCAGCTACAGCAAACAGCTTCAGAAAACAGCTACAGAAAACCAGCTACAGAAAACAGCTTCAGAAAACCAGCTACAGAAAACAGCTACAGACAACCAGCTACAGAAAACAGCTACAGAAAACAGCTACAGAAAAAACAGCTACAGAGAAAACAGCTACAGAAAACAGCTACAGAAAACAGCTACAGAAAAAAGCTACAGAAAACAGCTACAGAAAACAGCTACAGAAAACCAGCTACAGAAAACCAGCTACAGAAAACAGCTACAGAAAACAACTACAGAAAAAACAGCTACAGAAAAAACAGCTACAGAAAACAGCTACAGAAAACAGCTACAGAAAAAACAGCTACAGAAAACAGCTACAGAAAACAGCTACAGAAAACAGCTACAGAAAACAATCACGATTCGAGGTAAATCTATTTATATAATCTGTAAGTGTCAAGAAGCTGTGACATATATATTTCAACAAGCTTCTACTTATTACGAGAGGCGCTTTGTTTTTAGCAATAGCCCAATGAGCGTACAAGCACAAGCTACTGATTCATACCGGAAGCCAAAATCAGTCAATTTTACCGAACATTTTACCAACAAGTCAATTTATTTCGGAGGCTAGAACTTGTGGCCCGTCCCGTTTGCTTTGTTATATGTTACGCTTAATGTAACGTAGATAACTACACGTGTAGGAATATGGTACGCTTAATGTAACGTAGATAACTACACGTGTAGGAATATGTTACGCTTAATGTAACGTAGATACCTACACGTGTAGGAATATGTTACGATTAATGTAATGTAGATAACTACAAGATTAGGAATATGTTACGCTTAATGTAACGTAGATAACTACACGTGTAGGAATATGGTACGCTTAATGTAATGTAGATAACTACAAGTGTAGGAATATGTTACGCTTAATGTAACGTAGATAACTACACGTGTAGGAATATGTTACGCTTAATGTAACGTAGATAACTACAAGTGTAGGAATATGTTACGCTTAATGTAATGTAGAGAACTACAAGTGTAGGAATATGTTACGCTTAATGTAATGTAGAGAACTACACGTGTAGGAATATGTTACGCTTAATGTAATGTAGATAACTACAAGTGTAGGAATATGTTACGCTTAATGTAATGTAGAGAACTATACGTGTAGGAATATGTTACGCTTAATGTAATGTAGAGAACTACACGTGTAGGAATATGTTACGCTTAATGTAATGTAGAAACTACAGTGTAGGAATATGTTACGCTTAATGTAATGTAGATAACTACAAGTGTAGGAATATGTTACGCTTAATGTAATGTAGAGAACTACACGTGTAGGAATATGTTACGCTTAATGTAATGTAGATATGCTTTTAGATCAATGCTTTTGAATGTCAAGTTTTAATTTTTAAATATTAAGCATTAAGTTTGAAAATATAAATTTTAAATATTAAGATAGAATTGTATGTCTGGCTTCAGAATGTAAGCCAACTCCTTGAAAGCATTACTACATATTTTCTTAGGTATTGTGTATTGTGCATGGCAAATTTCAACGTCATCCAAATCAACTTCAACACCATAATCAACAGAACCTGTTAGTTCTGGTATATGAAACAGCATTTCCGGTCTTCCAGTACAAGTGTCTATATGTTTTTGTGTTCGCACATTATGTAAATTCCAATAGATAGCAATGCGATCAAGTTCCGCTTGAAGAACATCTGTCACAGAAAACCGCAAGCATTCTACATGAAGAATGTTTAACGTATCAAATCATCAGCTCTCAAATCCTTCAACGTATTCATCCACCAACTTATTCCTTGTGCTTTAAATATCCCCACCAACGTTCAATACGCTGATTTGCGGTGCTTTTACCGTACATGAAACTCTTCACTCCAGCCATGGAATCACTATGATCATTTCTGAAAAAGGGCTGGAGAAAACTAATGCTTGAATTTTCTGTTCCACAATCTGCGCACACAATTCTTGGAACGAATCCATAACTTGCTACCGTATCAAGATAATAATTCGCTATCATTTTTGGATTATTATTTGTAGGACCAACTTCTAACCACGTGACTCTTCTACTGTATCCATCCATCGCCCCATGGATGCACAAACCAAATGGTTTTAATTTATCGCAACCATCGATGTGCCACACATAGTTGGGTCCTTGGACGAAGTACTTCCTTCGTTTAAGCGTATGCGCTTTCCTTAAACGAACACCGTCTGGATCAATTAATTTAAGCAACATCATAACATCATCTCTTTTCACTTTTAAATGATAATCAGTTTCCAGACGCCTCCACATACTTCGGTACCCTAAGCAGTCTCCGCTAAACTGTATTTCTTTTTCTATAGTTTCTTGTATGATTTCTAATGGAGTATATATAACAAAGCGACGTCGTAAATTGTTAGAACGAAGTATCCGCTTTAACTGACGAAGGCCAAGGCATATATTATGTCGACATAAGAGGAGTAAAACAATCTCTGCGTACTTAAAACCAGCATAAAAGTATTGGGCAATCAGTTCTAATCTGGTGCTTCCGTTTTCTGATGGCAATGGTGATGGCACAACTATTGACACGGGAGCAACGTTCAATAAAACCAGGAAGGCAAATAACATCGTGCTTTCCATGTTCACGTCCTTTAATGAAAAAGAAATAAAATGAAATAAAATACAGCATTATAAAACACATGCTATGGCTGTTACATCAACCACTACCAACTTTACCTTCGGCAAAATGTCGTTTGAAGATCTATTATCAATATGAACTGATTAATGAGGCAATACTTATTAGTTTTCATCCAAGTTACCGTCTTAAGGATTAAAAAAGAGACACACACAATATATTAATGTTACTTACTTTGCCGCCTTGAACTGCCGCTACCTCGTGGCTTCAATGTCAATTAGTCTCTTCAATGCTTTTGAATGTCAAGTTTTAATTTTTAAATATTAAGCATTAAGTTTGAAATTATAAATTTTAAATATTAAGATAGAATTATTAAGTTTTAATTTTAAATGTCCCTCCAGGGCTTCCATACATACCAGTATAAACTCGTATTCACATATAATAGTGTTCGTAGCAACATGACACATACATATGGAATGTAAATATAGGAATTGAATTGTACAGTCTTAGCTATCATCCTACACATTGCAAAACGTGATGCTTTCAATAAATATTCTCTGATGAACATGTTGTATAAGTTATGCAATTATTTCGGTATCACTGTCTTTAAAACAAATACTATGACATTTAATATGTGTAATTAGTTCGGTATCACTGTCTTTAAAACAAATGCTATGACATTTAATATATGCAATTATTTGGGTGCCACAGCCTTTAAAACAAATGCTATGATATATAACAAAATCGAGATACTGGTTTCTGGAGTGGCTAGACCAGCAACATATCGATATATACAGAAACAAGAACCAGGATAAATATTAATGTACAAGAATGTTTCGCATTCCAGGTCAAACCTTCACACCGTACACGTCGGTACCTAGCACAGCAGCAAATGGGCCAAGGACGGGATCCGAGGGCCGTATGAACTCAGTATGAGTCTACCAAACTACATGGCGTAAGCTATGGGGTTAGATGGCGTACTAAATAGTTTTTATCATGGTCCTTTTGGTGACGGCACGATACGGCTGCTACCGTGTATGACAACCCGTATGCGACGAAGATGCCAGTGAACCACCGGAAACCGTTTATTGCTTGCTGCTGTTGGCTGACAAATGGTGGATGGTGTCGTTCAGAAAGAGTTACTCTGGATGTTAGTTTTCTAAAATTATTTTAGCTCGATTGTGAAACAAGTTCTTACAACTTATATTAATCACTATCGAGACCTCATTCCTGATGGAATCCATCGCCACGAGGGAGAGAAAAGAAGCAATGTGGAATTTAGACTCCTTGCCTAGGGGCACAATCGTAACGGCTCCAGCGGGGCTCGAACCCCGGACCGTTCGCACGACTTCCACAAGTTATGTTGTGGATGTTATACCTTACCTGCTATTTGAAGGAAGAACCTCTCGGAGTGCTGCCTGCAACTCACACGACTCCCCCAAATAAATATCGTCTTAGAAGATTCAGCCGATGATGTCACAAAAATGCCCAAACTGGTCGCCATTATCTAAAGATAAAGATAAAAAAATACAAGTAACTTTTTAATAATAATTTTAATACAATACAATACAATAAGTTTATTGCATAAAACAGACACATGTTTATAGCAATTAAACAGTAGAAACAGGCAGTGACATGGAATTTTACAAAAGAGCATAATTATAGGTTATTAGTATTCAAATACATGTATATGATATAAAAAGGTGTTAGGTTCGTTGTTTATTTCCAAAATATATAAATTTGGAAAGATCGATAGTGATTTTTTGGGATTTGCATGACAAGAGATTAATAAATGTCTGTATAGTCGGCCAGATATGGTAATATCTTTTAATAAATTTCGATCTTAAAGTTGCATAATGTGGGCAGATTAGTATGAAATGATATTCATAATGAGTACCGCTAACGTATAGATGTCTAGTTGTGAGTTTTTTTTAAATACAATACGAAGTGCACTTTATAATAGTAATAAATGTTCTTTCTGTTTCTATAATTCCACTTTTCTCCCGGTTTCTAGACACAAAACACTAAGTGATTTCCTGATAGACGTAAAATTTACAAATAACGACCTATTTGTTTCTAATTAAATCCCAAGTGTTCTGATCAATATGTGTATGGCTGACACATACTGAAATATATATAATTATACTGTTTTCTTTCCCCAAAATGACCTGTCTGCACGCAAAGCATTCATAATGCATTCAATGGTACACATACGTCATAATTAGCTTGATTAGGAACGCGGTAAAACTGAACAATCACTCTGGGGGATCTGGTAATTCACACACAAACAAATGCTTCATTCCACATGACCTTGATTTAAAATTGAAAGGTCAATCTTAAGGTCATGGGTTATGGCTCATTTAGTTTAGTTCATACACATTTATTTTAGCTCGATTGCAAAACAAGTCCTTACAACTTATATATCAATCGCTTTGGAGACCTCATTCCTGATGGAATCCATCGCCACAATGGCTGGCGAGAGAAGAGGCAACGTGGAATTTAAATACCATGCCTAAGGGCACAATCGTAACGGCTCCAGCGGGGCTCAAAGTCCGGCTCTTTCGCACCTGAAGCGAACTCGCTACAACAGCACTACAACGACTTCCATGACTCATTTGAAAGGTCATATGATGTCCATTGGCACTATATGTAGATACATTGTTTTTACTGTAGAGGTCAATGTTATTGAACACCTTGCTGATGCCATGACCGATTACTCCCAAAATCAAATATCTCCATCATAGACAAACCCTCCACCTAGCTCAGTACACAGTTTCATCTACAACATTATGATTTATCATGTACACAGACAGACACTTCGTCGCAGTCATGATAACGAGGTGGTAGCGCGTTCGCTTCAGGTGCGAAAAGACCGGAGCTCGAGCCAGCCGCAAGAGCCGTTACGAGTGTGCCCATAGGCAAGGCATTTAAATTCCACGTTGCCTCTTCTCTCGTGGCGATGGATTCCATCAGGAATGATGTTTCGAGAGCGATTAATATAAGGTGTACGAACTTGTTTCGCAATTAAGCTAAAATGAATGTGTATAAACTACAGATAGACACACGGACAGACAGAGGCAGGCAAACAAACACAATAACCACCAATCCCATAGGCGGTGATTAAGCATGCTGTTTTCTATCTCACAAATTACTTGTCTACACGCAAAGCATTCATTATTAAACTGGTTAGGACGAAGAAGAGGAATCGTTTATTAAGATACAAACTTATACAGTTTATTGTCTACTTAAGGAATGAATCGTCGATTAATAGTTACAGACGGATCTGTAGTCTAGTTGTTAGCACGTTGGACTGGTAATCCACATATCACAGGTTCGATCCCCCGTCTGACCCTAATACAATTAACAGTCTTTCAGATAGGACTGTAAACCGAGGTCTCGTGTCGGTGCTTTACATCGTGTACGTAAAAAAAGAACCAGAGGAAACTCTAGAATGGGTCTCTGCACTATCCTCCAAAAATCTAAAATGACTAATCTCTCCAGGAGGCGTCGCTCATATGGGCAACCGGTAGCGATGATAAATGAACGTAAAACACAAAAGGGTTAATAGTGTCCATTGGAGTATGAACTACATTGAGCTTGGTTAAAGTGTGTGAAGGCCGAAGGCATCCACGCTAACATTAAACACGCCCACTGTAGTTCATGCCCCGATGGAAACTAGTAACCCGCGATGGATTACTTATATTTACAGTACATTGTAATTATTCTTTTCAATGACACAAAGAAAATATAGCACACATTTAAAATGAGTTTAGTTCAAATTTGCAACTTACCGTGTGCCGGAACAGGTAAATAGATCATCATTGGAACAGCGTGTAAGCTGTAAAACACGCCTTTTCTCGCGACGAACGCTGCCTAACAGCGTAAACTGTAAGACACGCCTTTTCTCGCGACGAACGCTGCCTAACAGCGTAAACTGTAAGACACGCCTTTTCTCGCGACGAACACTGCCTAACAGCGTAAACTGTAAGACACGCCTTTTCTCGCGACGAACGCTGCCTAACAGCGTAAACTGTAAGACACGCCTTTTCTCGCGACGAACGCTGCCTAACAGCGTAAACTGTAAGGCACGCATTTTCTCTCGACGAACGATGCCTAAGAGCGTAAACTGTAAGGCACGCATTTTCTCGCGACGAACGCTGCCTAACAGCGTAAACTGTAAGACACGCCTTTTCTCGCGACGAACGCTGCCTAACAGCGTAAACTGTAAGGCACGCCTATTCTCTCGACGAACGCTGCCTAACAGCGTAAACTGTAAGGCACGCATTTTCTCGCGACGAACGCTGTCTAACAGCGTAAACTGTAAGGAACGCATTTCCTCGCGACGAACGCTGCCTAACAGCGTAAACTGTAAGGCACGCCTTTTCTCGCGACGAACGCTGCCTAACAGCGTAAACTGTAAGACACGCCTTTTCTCGCGACGAACGCTGCCTAACAGCGTAAACTGTAACTGTAAGACACGCCTATTCTCTCGACGAACGCTGCCTAACAGCGTAAGCTGCAAGACACGCCTTTTCTAGCAACGAACGTTGCCTAACAGCGTAAACTGTAAGGCACGCATTTTCTCGCGACGAACGCTGCCTAACAGCGTAAACTGTAAGACACGCCTTTTCTCGCGACGAACACTGCCTAACAGCGTAAACTGTAAGACACGCCTTTTCTCGCGACGAACGCTGTCTAACACTTTGAATGCACATGTCCGTAACTTCGAATGCGCATGTCGTCTGCATATCATTCATTGATAACCCTCGTACGATAATGTATACAATCAGGGCACATACGTTCATCGAAGGAAATGCAATGGATATGTAAATATTGCGGTTTACACCGTTACATTTGTGGAAATATTAAGATCCTGCTGGGATCCTGCTGGGATCCTGCTGGGAATGAAACTGTCCTAATGGGTGTTTCCATGGCGTTCTGGGAATATTTCTCACTGAACGTGTCTATTGTCTTACAATTCTATCAATGCTAAGTTCACACACAATTACCCCATGCGATGCATGCATATTCCATAGTCAATGCTATACATCCGGACAAAACCTATAAGAATACACTACTACATTCGGATTTCGGGAGAGGATGTAGGGGGCAGGACTGTGTTAAGACAGCGATGGATTTTTAGTTTAAACTTTTATTTATTTTACAACGATTTCGAAGCAAGTTTTAACAACTTATATTAATCACTCTCGTTGGCGCTGATGAAAGCGTAAATGTCATTCGTGTGGGGGGAAACCGGAGTACCCGGAGAAAACCCACCTGTCCGATCTGGCGACCACCGTACCATCTCACGTACTTCCCGGTCCGAGGATCGAACCCGGATTGCATTGGTGAGAAGTGAGCGCGCTTACCACTGCGCTAATCGGACAGCCGGTTGATTGTTTTCCTTTTTCTTTCTTTTTTCCTATTGTTTCATTTTAGTAACTTCTTTTCATTAAATTATTGATGGATTTATGATTTTTATTTTTATTATTTTCGAATCCTTCGTCTTTCTATTTCTCATTTTCGTCTTTACATTAACATTACCGACCTATCTACATTAACATTACCCACCTATCTACATTAACATTACCGACCTATCTACATTAACATTACCGACCTATCTACATTAACATTACCCACCTATCTACATTAACATTACCCACCTATCTACATTAACATTACCCACCTATCTACATTAACATTACCCACCTATCTACATTAACATTACCCACCTATCTACATTAACATTACCGACATATCTACATTAACATTACCCACCTATCTACATTAACATTACCCACCTATCTACATTAACATTACCGACCTATCTACATTAACATTACCCACCTATCTACATTAACATTACCGACCTATCTACATTAACATTACCCACCTATCTACATTAACATTACCGACCTATCTACATTAACATTACCGACCTATCTACATTAACATTACCGACCTATCTACATTAACATTACCGACCTATCTACATTAACATTACCGACCTATCTACATTAACATTACCGACCTATCTACATTAACATTACCGACCTATCTACATTAACATTACCCACCTATCTACATTAACATTACCGACCTATCTACATTAACATTACCCACCTATCTACATTAACATTACCGACCTATCTACATTAACATTACCCACCTATCTACATTAACATTACCGACCTATCTACATTAACATTACCCACCTATCTACATTAACATTACCGACCTATCTACATTAACATTACCGACCTATCTACATTAACATTACCGACCTATCTACATTAACATTACCGACCTATCTACATTAACATTACCCACCTATCTACATTAACATTACCCACCTATCTACATTAACATTACCCACCTATCTACATTAACATTACCCACCTATCTACATTAACATTACCCACCTATCTACATTAACATTACCCACCTATCTACATTAACATTACCAACCTATCTACATTAACATTACCCACCTATCTACATTAACATTACCCACCTATCTACATTAACATTACCCACCTATCTACATTACCCACCTATCTACATTAACATTACCCACCTATCTACATTAACATTACCCACCTATCTACATTAACATTACCGACCTATCTACATTAACATTACCCACCTATCTACATTAACATTACCCACCTATCTACATTAACATTACCAACCTATCTACATTAACATTACCCACCTATCTACATTAACATTACCCACCTATCTACATTAACATTATCGACCTATCTACATTAACATTACCCACCTATCTACATTAACATTACCCACCTATCTACATTAACATTACCCACATATCTACATTACCAACCTATCTACATTAACATTACCGACCTATCTACATTAACATTACCGACCTATCTACATTAACATTACCGACCTATCTACATTAACATTACCGACCTATCTACATTAACATTACCGACCTATCTACATTAACATTACCGACCTATCTACATTAACATTACCGACCTATCTACATTAACATTACCGACCTATCTACATTAACATTACCGACCTATCTACATTAACATTACCCACCTATCTACATTAACATTACCGACCTATCTACATTAACATTACCGACCTATCTACATTAACATTACCCACCTATCTACATTAACATTACCCACCTATCTACATTAACATTACCCACATATCTACATTAACATTACCCACCTATCTACATTAACATTACCCACCTATCTACATTAACATTACCCACCTATCTACATTAACATTACCCACCTATCTACATTAACATTACCGACCTATCTACATTAACGACCTATCTACATTAACATTACCGACCTATCTACATTAACATTACCGACCTATCTACATTAACATTACCCACCTATCTACATTAACATTACCCACCTATCTACATTAACATTACCCACCTATCTACATTAACATTACCCACCTATCTACATTAACATTACCCACCTATCTACATTAACATTACCCACCTATCTACATTAACATTACCCACCTATCTACATTAACATTACCCACCTATCTACATTAACATTACCGACCTATCTACATTAACATTACCCACCTATCTACATTAACATTACCCACCTATCTACATTAACATTACCCACCTATCTACATTAACATTACCGACCTATCTACATTAACATTACCCACCTATCTACATTAACATTACCCACCTATCTACATTAACATTACCCACCTATCTACATTAACATTACCCACCTATCTACATTAACATTACCGACCTATCTACATTAACATTACCGACCTATCTACATTAACATTACCCACCTATCTACATTAACATTACCCACCTATCTACATTAACATTACCCACCTATCTACATTAACATTACCCACCTATCTACATTAACATTACCCACCTATCTACATTAACATTACCGACCTATCTACATTAACATTACCCACCTATCTACATTAACATTACCCACCTATCTACATTAACATTACCCACCTATCTACATTACCCACCTATCTACATTAACATTACCCACCTATCTACATTAACATTACCGACCTATCTACATTAACATTACCGACCTATCTACATTAACATTACCGACCTATCTACATTAACATTACCCACCTATCTACATTAACATTACCCACCTATCTACATTAACATTACCCACCTATCTACATTAACATTACCCACCTATCTACATTAACATTACCCACCTATCTACATTAACATTACCAACCTATCTACATTAACATTACCCACCTATCTACATTAACATTACCCACCTATCTACATTAACATTACCCACCTATCTACATTAACATTACCCACCTATCTACATTAACATTACCCACCTATCTACATTAACATTACCCACCTATCTACATTAACATTACCCACCTATCTACATTAACATTACCCACCTATCTACATTAACATTACCGACCTATCTACATTAACATTACCCACCTATCTACATTAACATTACCACCTATCTACATTAACATTACCCACCTATCTACATTAACATTACCCACCTATCTACATTAACATTACCCACCTATCTACATTAACATTACCCACCTATCTACATTAACATTACCCACCTATCTACATTAACATTACCCACCTATCTACATTAAAATTACCCACCTATCTACATTAACATTACCGACCTATCTACATTAACATTACCGACCTATCTAATTTCGAAATTAGGTATATTAGTTTACAGTTAATCAATATCAACATAGATACACTATAATTGATAGTACTGAGACGATATTACACATTTCGTTAAATAAAGTTTGATTATTGGGAAGGGCCGTTTTCTAATGTTGGTTATAACGTATGGCCCGACCCATTTGCTATGCTATGTTATACAAATGTATATATGTGCCTTATATACTGTTAACTTATTTCACATCCGATTCATGCTCGTATGTAATATTGTATCGTCGAATGTATTACATATGCAATAAAATATGGTTAAATAAAAAATATACGTCCTGAACTGAATTGTTTTTTTCAGCTACGAGGAGTAGCCCGTTTATTTTTTCATGTTGTAACTAACAATTACATATGTAAACATATAATATAAATTGCAGTTGTTTTACAATAATCTATCGATACTATATCTTAGTATAGTATATGTACAAATGCATTTATTAATTGTTATAAAGAGAGAAGGCATTGTGTTTGAAAGTAAGATAGCAGGAGAAGAGTTGAAAGAATTCCGATCCAGAATACAAACATCTTTTCAATATCAGTTGCTACTACGATTGCTGTTACATGCTTGTGATTATACTTCTATCAGTCAATATCAATTTGTTCCACTTTCTATTGTGAGCTTCTAGTTTATTTTTCATAAGGGCTATATGTTCTTCGATGTGTTGTCTTTCTTTTAAATATCTGATAAAGGTAATGCAGTTTGGAACACATTTTTCTATTTTGCTTTTAAAAATATAATATTTTACTAAACGAATTCCTGAACATCCCGAACAGAATATTTGCCTCATTTCGAAAGTAACGTAACGCGTGAGCATATTTAGAATATTTACTTTTGAGTTTGGGGGCCTACATGGCCGTCATTGGCTTCATATCACGTGTCCCCCACCGCTGTAGGTTCGAAACCCACTTGGGGTGTCGAATTCTTGGGGAAGGTCGATGGTTCTACCTGGTGCCCTGAAATTCAACTCGAAGGAGCACCCGGGGTCTTCCTCCACCAATAGTTGTTGGAGAGTCGCCATAGGGCCTAAGCAGCGGGTGCGTTGTTAAACCCAAAAAGCAAAGCAAACAATCCATACTCAATAATGTATCAATACGAACTTGTCCAACAATTGTCTTTGAGTTTATACTGAACTTCATTTATACTCGTGTGTGTTGTTACGTTTAATTAGTGTCGGTACCGGTTGCCCATATGAGCGACGCCTCCTGAAAAGATTAGTAATTTTAGATGTTAGGAGGATAGTGTAATGATACAGACAGAGACCCATTCCAGAGTCTCCTCTGGTTCTTTTACGTGCACGGTGTAAAGCACCGACACGAGACCTGCTATCCCTGGATTACCAGTCCAGCGTGTTACCACTGGACTACAGATCCGTCTGTATCATTTATACTCAGTAATACTGAACTTCATTCATACTAAGTAATCTATCAATACGAACGTGACAAACAATTTACTTTGAGTTTATACTGAACTTCATTTATACTCAGTAATCTATCAATACGAACATGACAAACAATTTACTTTGAGTTTATACTGAACTTCATTTATACTCAATACTCTATCAATACGTTATTGACAAACAATTTACTTTGAGTTTATACTAAACTTCATTCATAAATACGAACGTGTCAAACAATTTACTTTGAGTTTATACTGAACTTCATTTATACTCAGTAATCTATCAATACGAACTTGTCAGCTTAATATTTGGTCTAGATGTACACCACGTAGTGTACGTGAATCTAGGTATATTCGTTCCGTTTGAGATAAAGCATAGTTATTTCTGCTTGTACCAAGGGTCATTGAGACAGACTAAGTTAGATTAATTGTCACATTATTTTCCTTTTCATCAATTTTTCTTCCCTTTATGTCCTGTCTGTCCTGCTTGAGTTTAGATTCAATTATGTTAATGTTATTATTTACTGCATTATCTCTACCCTCATCTCCACACATGTCAACTTTACAGGATAGTCGTGTTTTATTATTTTAAGTTTATTTAACCTTGCTTCCGGTTGCCCATTATCAGTTTACCTAACAACACCTTTCCTGGGCAGGCTCCAGCGGTTAATCAGTACTTGGTGCACCAACCTCCGTAAGTAACTGCCAACTTTTTCATATAAATGAGACACGGCCTGAGCGGGGCTCGAACCGGTGACCATCAGTGATGCTAAGTAAATTGGTATACAAGTCAGCGACCCTTCCCACTCGACCACGGAGGCGGACTGGAGAGTGGTCTGATATTGAAGCTTTGTTTATAGTCGCCTCCACCGAGGCATGTGGGCGACTGGTTTCTCTATGAAGTTTATGTTGATACGTGGCTTATGTAGACATCAGGATGGGGTTTCTTCTTTCTTCCTAGAGTGAGAACTCCTTGGGTTTCTTTCGAAATGGTCCCATTTAGGGCCACATCCTCCATATTTGCCATCCCACAATAGCAGAAGCTGGCACAGACATCCTCTCCAAGCGTCTTCGTAACGTCAATGCATCCTCGGGATGTTCCACTCATGCCAAACATACAACGAGGTTCCGATTCTGTGTAGAAGAGACGAAATCTTGAATAAGCTGCTACTGAGGGACGTGCCTAGATCGTCACGACGTGCTCGATGTAGACCTTGGAGGTTAATGGTTTCACAGAAAGTTAATTTAAATGCAAAAGCTTAACTACACGAAAGCCGAGTGTAATTTATGGATCTGGAATCGCTTAAGCCTTAACTACACGAAAGCCGAGTGTAATTTATGGATCTGGAATCGCTTAACTACACGTATGCCGAGTGTAATTTATGGATCTGGAATCGCTTAACTACACGAATGCCGAGTGTAAATTATGGATCTGGAATCGCTTAAGCCTTAACTACACGAAAGCCGAGTGTAATTTGTGGATCTGGATTCGCTTAACTACACGTATGCCGAGTGTAATTTATGGATCTGGAATCGTTTAAATACACGAATGCCGAGTGTAATTTATGGATCTGGAATCGCTTAACTACACGTATGCCGAGTGTAATTTATGGATCTGGAATCGCTTAACTACACGAATGCCGAGTGTAATTTATGGATCTGGAATCGCTTAAATACACGTATGCCGAGTGTAATTTATGGATCTGGAATCCCTTAACTACACGTATGCCGAGTGTAATTTATGGATCTGGAATCGCTTAACTACACGTATGTCGAGTGTAATTTATGGATCTGGAATCGCTTAACTACACGTATGCCGAGTGTAATTTATGGATCTGGAATCCCTTAACTACACGAATGCCGAGTGTAATTTATGGATCTGGAATCCCTTAACTACACGTATGTCGAGTAGTGTAATTTATGGATCTGGAATCGCTTAACTACCCGTATGCCGAGTGTAATTTAGGGATCTGGAATCCCTTAACTACACGAATGCCGAGTGTAATTTATGGATCTGGAATCGCTTAACTACACGTATGTCGAGTAGTGTAATTTATGGATCTGGAATCGCTTAACTACCCGTATACCGAGTGTAATTTATACATCTGGAATCCCTTAACTACACGAATGCCGAGTGTAATTTATGGATCTGGAATCCCTTAACTACACGAATGCCGAGTGTAATTTATGGATCTGGAATCGCTTAACTACACGTATGCCAGGTGTAATTTATGGATCTGGAATCGCTTAACTACAGGTATGCCGAGTGTAATTTATGGATCTGGAATCGCTTAACTACACGTATGCCAGGTGTAATTTATGGATCTGGAATCGCTTAACTACACGTATGCCGAGTGTAATTTATGGATCTGGAATCGCTTAACTAAACGAATGCCGAGTGTAATTTATGGATCTGGAATCGCTTAACTACACGTATGCCGAGTGTAATTTATGGATCTGGAATCGCTTAACTACACGTATGCCAGGTGTAATTTATGGATCTGGAATCGCTTAACTACAGGTATGCCGAGTGTAATTTATGGATCTGGAATCGCTTAACTACAGGTATGCCGTGTGTAATTTTGGATCTGGAACTACCATCTGGTTGTTGCAGCAGTAGTTGTTGTTTCTATTGTTGTTACTGTTGCTGCTATTGATTATGTTGCTGCAGCTTCTGTTGTTCTTGGTGTTGCTGCACTACTGCTGCTGCTGCTGCTGCTGCTGCTGCTGCTGCTGCTGCTGCTGCTGGCTGTTGTGGATTTGATAAGTGTTTGATTTATATACATGCAATTATGTAACAATCGTAATCATATTACAAATATATAATTAGCAAATTGGGCCACAAGTTCTAACAACATTAGTGATTGGCCCTCCCCATAAAAGAATTTGCACACGAAAGAATACAAGTACAGACGGATCTGTAGTCCAGTGGTAACACGTTGGACTGGTAATCGCACGTTCGATCCCCCGTCTGACCCTAATAAAATTAGCAGTCTTTCAGATGGGACGTTAAACCGAGGTCTCGTGTCGGTGCTTTACATCGTGCACGTAAAAGAACCAGAGGAGATTCTGGAATGGGTCTCTGTCTGTATCATTGCACTATCCTCCAAAATCTAAAATAACTAATCTCTTCAGGAGGCGTCGCTCATATGGGCAACCGGTAGCGACGATAAATAAACGTAAAACACACACATAATACAAGTGAGGTAATTAAAGCTCAAAACATGGGCATCGTGCATTTTACAAGGTTGTATATATTTAGTCATGATAGCTAGTGGTAGTGTGTTCGCTTCAGTTGCGAAAGGCCCCAAGTTCACACTCAGCTGTAACCTTTATGACTGTGCCGTTAGGTAATGCATTTAAATTCCAAATTCCAATACCAATCAGAGCATTGGCGTCGTCGTTGTTGTAAAGATGGCCAATGGAGAGATGAAATGATGGAAGAGACACTGTCTGGTTTATGTGGATTGAAGGGTTTGTTGGCAGTAATTCTAGCCACATTACTTTAGATCTGTTCAATTTGCTTTAATTGGGTTTGTTTTTATGGATTCCATATTGGAGAAGAGCATTCTAATTTGGGTCGAACCAACGTTTTTATTAAGCTCTTTCTTTGACAGAAGATGGACGCGATTTGAAGCTACGTTTAATAAATTCCAATGTCTGTGAGGCTTTTTCTGTAATGGTACCAATATGTGTATTGTATTTCAGATAATCTCAAGTCGGTGCTTTACACCGTACACTTAAAAGAACCAGAGGAGACTCTGGAATGGGTCTTTTTTTAAAGCAAACTAACAACACCTGTCACGATTAACCAGTACTTGGTTCACCAACCTAAGTAAGAAACTGCCAACATTTTCATATAAAGAGACACGTTCTGAGCGGGGCTCGAACCCGTTGACCATCAGTGGTGATATATTACAGTGGTATACAACTCGTAGGCGGTAAATGGGTCTTTGTCTATATTATTGCACTATCCTCCCAAAATCTAAACACTAATATCTTCATGAGGCGTCGCTCATATGGGTAACCGGTAGCGATGATAAAATTCTTCCGTCATGAACGTTTGCAATGGTATATCACACCATTAGTGGACACTTTATTTGTATAATGGGTGTCTGCTCTATCTACGTTACATAAGCTATATTGCATTTATTATAGCTGACAAGTATAACAGCTCTCGCGTGGCAGTATGTATTAGTGTGAGACAGCTATTCTGGTTATCGAATGTCGAATATTTCCAAGTGATATAATGTAATATGGTTATAGGTGTATTAGAGTGCTCAAAGAGAGGCTATGGGTGTTGCACATACACTTGTGGGTCTGTGATAGATGGTTTCGGGTTCAGGGCATGTTGATACACAATAATAGGCTTGCCGATATACATACAAATGCTCATATGTGTAGATATATAGATTTCATTATTTGTGGAGGGTGACCTAAATAGTTCTGAACTAATCTTCCTTAGGGCCATCTTAAATTTCTTAACACTATAGCATTACTGCACATACACAATACTTATAGCCAAAGTACACAGTTGCGCCATGTAATATACATGTTGTACAATGTAACTTAAACAGATCAGGTAATGTTATCGAAATACAAATGGACATAAGCATATTGAATGACAATCATTATATATCAGGAAAGATGTTGTTAGGTAAACTGCCCGCCGGCGATATAGCCCAAAAATGGTGCTGATGCAGGCGTAAAACCCGAAATATAATATAATACTAATACAATCATTATATATATAACTTTCTAGTGTCTACCGATTAAAAAGTTGTATCCATATTTTACATTTTTCTTGAACATATTTAAAGATCTGGACGTCTTAATTTCCAATGGTAGACAATTCCATATCTTTGGACGAGAGTATTCCTAAGATTTCGTGTACATTTCACATCTAGGTTCTTGGAAAATAGAGATCAATATTTGGAGCATATCTCAATGTCATATCTGAAGTAACTGTATTGTAGGCCATATTTGCGTGTGGAGACCGGTATATTAATCGAAAGCAGAGATGCTAATCTATTGATGAAGACCAAACGTTTGATGGTAAGTTTATTTTTGTCAGATATCGTTGTGTAAATTTACGAACGTTCCGTTTCATTCATATTGAATCCGCCTCTTCTGTGCAGTTTGGATAGTTTGGACGGTGACGGGTGTCACTTTTAAACATGTTTGGATATGGCCTATACAATAAAACAAATTTTGGCTTTAATCCAAACATTATTTGTCCAGACGCCAAACTTCTGTGGAGTATTTGTTTGTTTTCAGTATTTGTTTTTTATTTTGGGTTTTAGACAGCTTAGATCATATAGCGACTCTCCAGCTATTATTGGTTAAGATACTGGAGACTGGATATTGAATATTGTATATAGCAAGTGCAAGCTATCAAACCTAGTTGAAAGCATACTTCTACCACAGGCCGATGTCGTTGTGTAAATTTACGAACGTTCCGTTTCATTCATACTGAATCCGCCTCTTCTGTACAGTTTGGATAGTTTGGACGGTGACGGGTGTCACTTTTAAACATGCTTGGATATGGCCAATACAATAAAACAAATTTGGGTTTTAATCCAAAAATTAGTTGTCAAGACGCCAAACTTCTGTGGAGTATTTGTTTGTTTTCAGTATTTGTTTTTATTTTATGTTTTTTTTAGACAGCTTAGATCATATAGCGACTCTCCAGCTATTATTGGTTAAGATACTGGAGACCGGATATTGAATATTGTATATAGCAAGTGCAAGCTATCAAATCTAGTTGAAAGCATACGTCTACCCCAGGCCGATGACAGTTTGAGAATCTACAATAATGTGGTGCTGTTTTCATGAGTTAATTCTGCACATAATTCCGAATTTTTCAAATGGTTCATTTAAATTATTGTCAGGGATAACAAATATTCTGGTCTTCCGGGCGCCCCTCCGAGTAGGAGTTCATGCATGAACGAGCACCAGGACAGAACCACCGACCCTTCCTCATATGAATGAAGTCGACATCCCAGTGAGAGTCGAACCACACTGGTGATTGGCAAGTGATTGGAAACCAACGATATTAACCATTCAGCCACGTAGGCCCCTGTGTCACGTTGAACGGCTTAGTGTAATCATTAATTTATTGCTCGATTAAGTGTACACATATACAATACAAAACATGACAATTCAAAGAAAAGCAAACGGGTTGGGCCACAAGTTCGAGCACTATTAGTGCCAGCCCTTCCCCCCGTTGATGGGTGATGTACAACTGAAATGAGTATCTCGGGTGAATTTGAAATATAATTTACCCAATATTTCGTACATTTTGATACCAAATGTGGCTATAATATTTTCTAAAATTTGACCTCTAAGGTAGGTGCGCTGTTTCATTGTGGTGGTAGTGTAGTGCTATTAGTTGTGTACATGCTGTGTTATATGTACTGTGTTGTAGTATGGGTAGATAATGTGACTACTCAATGCAAAACTCTGATATGCCAACATTCACTATTATTTACCATTCACCTCCGAGATAATATTGACCACTGACCGGTCTATATTATCAGTACTATTGGCTGCCTATCTGAATACAGACGGACTTGTAGTCCAGTGGTTAACACATTTGACAGGCAATCCAGGGATCGCAGGTTCGATCCCCCGTCTGACCCTAATAAAATTAACAGTCTTTCAGATGGGACGTTAAACCTAGGTCTCGTGTCGGTGCTTTACACCGTGCACTAAAAGAACCAGAGGAGACTCTGGAATGTGTCTCTGTCTGTATCTTTGAACTATCCTCCACAAATCTAAAATGACTGTCGTCGGGAGGCGTCGCTCATATGGGACGATAAATAAACGTAAAGCACACAAAACACGCGCGCACGCGCGCACGCGCGCGCCTGTCTGAATCAGTAAAACGCTCAGTGGGATAGTGTTAAAACAAAACGGCTATCTTAATAAGTAGACGCTTATAGAAATTCATATATAAAAGCTAGATACTTACAGATTATATAAATATGCAGACGGATCTGTAGTCCAGTGGTAACACGCTGGACTGGTAATCCAGGGATAGCAGGTTCGATCCCCCGTTTGACCCTAATAAAATTAACAGTCTTATAGATGGGACGTTAAACCTAGGTCTCGTGTCGGTGCTTTACACTATGCACGTAAAAGAACCAGAGGAGACTCTGGAATGGGTCTCTGTCTGTATCATTGCACTATCCTCCAAAATCTAAAATGACTAATCTCTTCAGGAGGCGTCGCTCATATGGGCAACCAGTAGAGACGATAAATAAACGTAAAGCACACAAAACACACGCGCGCCTGTCTGAATCAGTAAAACGCTCATTGAGATAATGTTAAAACAAAACGGCTATCTTAATAAGTAGACGCTTATAGAAATTCATATATAAAAGCTAGATACTTACAGATTATATACATATGCAGACGGATATGTAGTCCAGTGGTAACACGCTGGACTGGTAATCCAGGGATAGCAGGTTCGATCCCCCGTCTGGCCCTAATAAAATTAACAATCTTTCAGATGGGACGTTAAACCTAGGCCTCGTGTCGGTGCTTTACACTGTGCACGTAAAAGAACCAGAGGAGATTCTGGAATGTGTCTCTGTCTGTATCATTGCACTATCCTCCAAAATCTGAAATGCCTAATCTCTTCAGGAGGCGTCGCTCATATGGGCAACCGGTAGCGACGATAAATAAGCGTAAAAACACATATAAATAGATTTACTGAGACTAGTCAACTTGTGTATTGATTGCTTGCTGTAACATCGATTAATATTCACGTCCTCGGTGTGTGCTATTTTCATGTTACCCACTCAGGAATGCAATGTTTATATAATATAAGAAATACATCGTCTAGTAGCATACAAGTCTTAAGATATAACAAACTGGCAACTCATTAATTCCAACGAAGTGATTACGAAGATATATCTAACTACCTCGCGGAAGGTCGATGGTTGTACACGGGTTCCCGTCCGTGCATGAACTACTGTGTTCACCCGGGGTCTTCCTCCATTATTCACAACTGGAGAGTCGCTAATTTACCTAAACTGTCGGTGCGCTTTAAGCATAAAATTCGATTGGAATATTAACGATTGATATACACAAAAATGAAGTGAATCTCATCTTCCATGTTGTTTGTATTACATAATAAACATAAGCTTTCGTTTTGATCAATACGATTTGTATCCTATCTGCACGCTTCAATTCTTAAGTCAGTAGCAATATTATTCCTAATTTTAGGTATGTAGGTATCATTAAGCCAGTAGCAATATTATTCCTAATTTTAGGTATGTAGGTATCATTAAGCCAGTAGCAATATTATTCCTAATTTTAGGTATGTAGGTATCATTAAGCCAGTAGCAATATTATTCCTAATTTTAGGTATGTAGGTATCATTAAGCCAGTAGCAATATTATTCCTAATTTTAGGTATGTAGGTATCATTAAGTCAGTAGCAATATTATTCCTAATTTTAGGTATGTAGGTATCATTAAGTCAGTAGCAATATTATTCCTAATTTTAGGTATGTAGGTATCATTAAGCCAGTAGCAATATTATTCCTAATTTTAGGTATGTAGGTATCATTAAGCCAGTAGCAACATTATTCCTAATGTTAGGTATGTAGGTATCATTAAGTCAGTAGCAATATTATTCCTAATTTTAGGTACGTAGGTATCATTCGTAACCAAAATGTTCAGGGTGTGACGTCTGCAGCAAATCACTAGGCTACAGTCCTTTTGTCTAATTTCCGAAATAAACTGTTCATGGTTGAAATCATTTGGGTTTTCCCATATATTCAAATAGCAAATATACCCAACAAAATCCTAACTCTGCATAACCAAATACGTGTGCCTGTATCATCGACTTCATCATTGTATGTGTGTTCCTTTAATGTCAAACCCCTCACGGGGACTTGTTTCCTGGGCAGGCTTAGCCGACCTAAGCAATTAACCAGTACTAAGCAATGTGTGTGATGTGCCTTGCTCAATGACAATACATGGCCTGACCGAGTATCGAACCCGGGACCGTTCGATTCCAAATCCGACGATCTACCACTGGACCACGGACGCCACACATCATTATACTGTCAGTTGGAATAACTTTCTTTTAACACCAATATTTTACAACTCTTGCATATCTACATAATGCCCAACCCATGCGTATGTTCATGCTATGTATTGTATCTTTATGTGTATGACATATGTACTACTGATTTGCAATAAAATATGGTTAAATAAAATCTACATATTTCTTATGTATATTTTCCAACTTCAAAATATACAGCTACATTACTAGTTGATTGTTTAACACCCGAGCTAACTCGCAGACGTTTAGGTGCAATGTCTCTAAACAGTAACCATTTTTCACTTCTATATTGTAAAATGAATAACACTATATCATCTAAAAGCTGGAGAGCTGTTATGCTACTGCTATATTTCCCTAGCGGAAGTAAAAGGTAACTCATAAACGTGAGACCTATACAGGTTTGCCTATTTTGGTTTTTGATTTTCGTGCGCCAAGGACACCATTTATTTACATTAAATGTTTAATCATACATGTAGAAACATAACAATTAATAATGTGAAATAAGACATGTAGAAACATAACAAATAATAATGTGAAATAAGACATGTAGAAACATAACAATTAATAATGTGAAATAGGACATAAAGAGACAAAATCATTTGTAACACCAGCATGTAAATGTTTCAATATTACAATATGATGATTATTAGCTTACAGTATTTAATTTACGCATTGGCCACCTTCACAGTATGTTAATACATGTGCAAATATTTCAATCTTGACAATGGCGAAACGGAAACTGACAAAAATGATGTATTAGACACACACGTGAAGAGTAGAGTGATGATATTGATACATTCCACACTAATCAATCTTACTTCCACCCTCAGATAAACAGAGAAAGAAAGAA
This sequence comes from Archivesica marissinica, assembly GCA_014843695.1. Taxonomy (NCBI): domain Eukaryota; kingdom Metazoa; phylum Mollusca; class Bivalvia; order Venerida; family Vesicomyidae; genus Archivesica; species Archivesica marissinica. The sequence goes on from CM026390.1 coordinate 25,435,472, forward strand.
TGATCATGGAATACTATTGTTCCTGTATTCCTGCATGAATTGAACTGTGTGTAATTGCTTGCATGCTTATGTATACATAGCCCGGACAACAATAGCAGTGTTCATAAATTGCCTATTAAATACATAGTAAAAAATAAACACATACAGTATTTTCATTTATATTTTCAATCTTTCATTTCTTCTGATACAACATCCACTGTGTAGATGTATTCAAATGAAACTGAAATTTATTTATTGAACGTTATTGTCATCATTTACCTGCGAATGACGTCACTGTGTTTAAACATTGTATTCATCCGCCCAATATTACAGTATACACCAACTTCAGTTTACAATGGCTGACTTCTTATATCAAGTGTATTCTACACATCAACTAGTCTAAAATCAATACCAAAACTATACACTGCCTGTCATGAAAATGTATTTTTTACCAAAAATAAAAATAGTTATCATGACTACATTCGACCTCGGATGCAATTCCGCCTATTTACATATATTATATTAGTTAACTTTATGAGAAAACAAACGTAAACGACAATAAATAAACGTAAAACACACTCATTAACCAGTGCCCGCATTGTTATTATATTGCTATTATATTATTATTATTATTATTATTATTATTATTATTATTATTATTATTATTATTATTATTATTATTATTATTATTATTATTAGGATTATTATTATTATTAGGATTATTATTATACAAGATTTCTATAACAATCTTTTCATACAGAAATTATACGTTCAAAATAGTCAACATTAAGGACAACAATTTGGTAGGAATAAAATAATAGAATAAAAATAAAACTGTTTATCAAAAATATTAAGAAACGTACATAAAAGAATAAAGGTTAAGCATTAAAATGATATAGATACATCGTTAGATGGAACACACCAAATTAAAATCTACTTCTAGGAAGTATATCACAGTGTGTAGCAGGTCCAGTGTTGGGTCTATCCCTACCTACGAGGCTCCCGCTACACCTGTGATACTCTCCTCCGAATAGACTCGTGTATCACAGAGTGTAGCCGGTCCAGTGATTGGGTCTATCCCTACCTACGAGGCTCCCGCTACACCTGTGATACTCTCCTCGGAATAGACTCGTGTATCACAGAGTGTAGCCGGTCCAGTGATTGGGTCGATCCCTACCTACGAGGCTCCCGCTACACCTGTGATACTCTCCTCGGAATAGACTCGTGTATCACAGAGTGTAGCCGGTCCAGTGATTGGGTCGATCCCTACCTACGAGGCTCCCGCTACACCTATGATACTCTCCTCGGAATAGACTCGTGTATCACAGAGTGTAGCAGGTCCAGTGATTGGGTCTATCCCTACCTACGAGGCTCCCGCTACACCTGTGATACCCTCCTCGGAATAGAATCGTGTATCACAGTGTGTAGCAGGTCCAGTGATTGGGTCTATCCCTACCTACGAGGCTCCCGCTACACCTGTGATACCTCCTCGGAATAGAATCGTGTATCATAGTGTGTAGCAGGTCCAGTGATTGGGTCTATCCCTATCTACAAGGATCCCGCTACACCTGTGATACTCTCCTCGGAATAGACTCGTGTACCACAGAGTGTAGCCGGTCCAGTGATTGGGTCTATCCCTACCTACGAGGCTCCCGCTACACCTGTGATACCATCCTCGGAATAGAATCGTGTATCACAGTGTGTAGCAGGTCCAGTGATTGGGTCTATCCCTATCTACAAGGATCCCGCTACACCTGTGATACTCTCCTCGGAATAGACTCGTGTATCACAGAGTGTAGCCGGTCCAGTGATTGGGTGGATCCCTACATACGAGGCTCCCGCTACACACGTGATACTCCCCTCGGAATAGACTCGTGTATCACAGAGTGTAGCCGGTCCAGTGATTGGGTCGATCCCTACCTACGAGGCTCCCGCTACACATGTGATACTCTCCTCGGAATAGACTCGTGTATCACAGAGTGTAGCCGGTCCAGTGATTGGGTCGATCCCTACCTACGAGGCTCCCGCTACACATGTGATACTCTCCTCAGAATAGACTCGTGTATCACAGAGTGTAGCCGGTCCAGTGATTGGGTGGATCCCTACCTACGAGGCTCCCGCTACACCTGTGATACTCTCCTCAGAATAGACTCCATATGACAGTTACACCAATACTAATGTTCTAAAATGTTTCGTGTAATTTACACTCCATAGTGTTTCTTGAACTTGTGTGTTTTTAACTTGGTTTTGAATGCTACGAGTGTACCACAGTGTCTTATAACTTCGGATGATGAGCGAGGAATTATCAGCGTCGGAATAGAAACGTTTGATTTGCCTGGAAAGATGATTTTAGAGTTGAATGGATCGATTGCCTTTACGAATCCTTATAGATGTTAATTAAAGAAATAAACATATCTCTCGTTGACAGAAATACAGTTGAAAAGCCTCCGTTTCTATTCTGGTGTAATGTTTTAAGACACAAATCAGACATAATATGTATGTTATGGGGTTTAAAGTCACACCAACAACCAGATATTATCCAGAACCAGATATAACCAGATATTATCCAGAACCAGATATAACCAGATATTATCCAGAACCAGATATAACCAGATATTATCCAGAACCAGATATTATCCAGAACCAGATATAACCAAGTATTATCCGGAACCAGATATAACCAGATATTATCCAGAACCAGATATCATTGGTGGAAGAAGATTACGGATGCCCATTCTAACAGTATTTCAGGCATGGGCGAATAACCCGGATAGAACCACCAACCTTACAACTTATATTGATCACTCTCGATACCCCATTCCTGATGGAATCCATCGCCACAATAGAGAGAGAAGAGGCAACGTGAACGCTAAATGCCTTGTCTAAGGGCACAATCGTAACGGCTCCAGCGGGGCTCAAATTCAAGGCCGTTCGCACCTGAAGTGAACTTGCTACAATTGCGCAATCACTGTCAATGTTCAGTATTAGTTCGCATAACGAGATAATTCCATTCAAGTAGCATGTCTATAATTATTTATGTCTACGGATGCTTGTGCCGGAAGTAGGTACGACTGACTCGTCTGTATAATTACGTCGCTAATTACGTCGCTTATAATTAACGGTGTATGAACAAGTGTGTGACGTCACGTTTAGCTTCCTACTTGATTCTTTGTAGTATGTATATACTATGCAAAAACTATGTTGTTGTATGTTAAATGTGATTTATGTTTGGCAATAAATATTGCTCAAGTTAATACTAAGTGCGTGACGTCATCATTGAATACATAATAGGATGCGCGAAAAATAACGTTGAACCAGGTCTTTCCTCCACTACGTGCACGTCGTGACCTAGGCACAGCTCACAACAGGAATATGGTTCAAGGACTTCGCTGACGGAAGACGCGCCATCGGAATCGCGTGACTCTGTACATATACATACAGAGTACCATTCGACTAACTTACCTACTTGGCGAAACAGCACCACTTAGTGCTGGAGACGATGGATAGCTGGGTTTTTTTAGCCGGCTTCTTCAAGGGAAGCGATCTCCTTCAAGGAAGACGGTGGGACGCAGACTTCTTGATGGCGTGAGGACCCCAGCGAAGAAACCGGAACCATTATTGCTGTTGTGAGCGGACACATCGTGGAGGATGTGGCCCTACAAAGGACCCCTTCGAAAGAGGATACAGGACTTGTCACCCTGCGAAGAACGAAGATGCCTTCCCAGTTGTCTACATAAACAACCTAGATGTCTACATAAACTTCTTAGAGAAACCAGTCGCCCATGTACCTCGGCCGAGGCGACTATAAAGAAAACTACTAGTTCGATAACATTGAAGAACAGCTGTGGTGTGTTTTACATGACTTGTATTTATCTTCGCTACCGGTTGCCCATATGAGCGACGCCTCCTGAAGTCATTAGTAATTTTATATTTTTGGAAAATAGTGCAATGATACAGACAGAGACCCATTCCAAAGTCGCATCTGGTTCGTTTACGTGCACGGTGTAGAGCACCGACACGAGACCTGCTATCCCTGGATTACCAGTCCAGCGTGTTACCACTGGACTACAGATCCGTCTGTATCATTTATACTCAGTAGAGCACAGCTGTGGGAAGCAGGTATGATCTACATGATATTGTATACATGAGTAATTTCATATCATATTTTATAAAACGAGTTGTGGAATTGTAGTAAGAAGCCATTTGGCGATGTTTGTTCATTCTGCGAAATAAAATGAAGAAAGAATTCCTCTGTGATATAGTATACAGAATGTATTATGTTGGAACTTTCACAAGCATCATATTTATTACTTAGATTAATCTATTGCACGATACGCTCGTGTAATGTGGCGGAGATTGAGTTCGTTACAACGCATTCTGAGAATACAGAAGCCACTGCTGATCAATATATTGTAATATCTCAAAGTCACAGACACAAATAATTGCTCTTAAAATGTTGATGCATACGAGTTCAAAATCCCACGACAACCGTTAACATCTTCCAATCTGAAATTACCCATTAGCACGTGCTTTTAATCTTGGTCCGTATGCAGAATAGCCAAGCAAAACAAACGTTATGCTACAGTTATATCCTGTGTATTATCTTAATGTACGTTGTGTCATTTTTTATATGTGCACGGTGCAGTCATTCAAGAAGCACATTGCATCTATCATATATATGCAATGTATTTTGTTATTTCTGTACATTAGTGTATACAAATTATATCAGAAATAAGGTCTCAATAGTGATTAATATCAGTTGTAGAACTTGTTTCGCAATCGAGCTAATATAATTTTGTATAAACTAAGGATATGTTTGACTGTATTTGACAGTCCAGCGTGTTACCACTGGACTACATATCCGTCTGTGTATCTGATTCCGACAACATATGGAGGATACATATACATGTATAAACATATACATTAAAACATAGATGGAGGATACACATGTTGATAACTGCTTCCCATTTGAGCGACGGGCAGTTTACCAAACAACACATTTCCTGGGCATGCTCCAGTGGTTAACCAGTACTTTGTGCACCAACCTCCGTAAGAAACTGTAAACCTTTTTATATAAAGAGACAAGGTCTGAGCGGGGCTCGAACCCATGACCATCAGTGATGATAAGCTACAGTGGTATGTATACAAATCAGCGATTGTAACCACCCGACAACTTTTATCACAAACAATGTGTAGTCCAATTGACCGAAACGTGTGCTATAAGTAAGTAGACGTGTTAGAAAACAGAGTTACAGACGAATCTGTAGCCCTGTGGTAACACGCTGGACTTCAGGAATCGCAGGTTAGATCCCCCGTCTGACCCTAATAAGCTTAATAGTCTTTCAGATGGGACTGTAAACCGAGGTCTCGTGTCGGTGCTGTACACCGTGCACGTAAAATAACCAGAGGAGATTCTGGAATGAGTCTCTGTCTGTATCAATAGCCACTATAATTAACGTAAAACACAAAATGACAGACACATAAGAACTCATGGTATCTACCTGTCGTCTGGTAAGCCACATATGTTTAACCTAGAACTTGTGTGATTTATCTTCGCAATAACTATTGAAACGTTCTATTCTCCATTTGCACCATTGCTCACATGGAGGGCTATAGCTGCCAATCATTTATATGAAAAAGTTGGCAGTTTCTTACGGAGGTTGGTGCACCAAGTACTGGTTAACCGCTGGGGTCTACCCAGTTAAGGTGTTGTTAGGTAAACTGCCCGTCGCTCAAACGGGAAACCGGTAGCGACATTAAATAAACTTAAATCAAAACAATGGCATATGGTCACTCTACCCGGATAGAACCACCGACCGTCCGTCAACCAGCTAGACAGACTCCATATATGATTTAACTAATCGAAAATGCATCCATGCATTGTAGTGATAACATCATCATAATCGATAGTGCGTCTCGTCGTTCGAACTGCATTTATAACTGCACCATTATGCTTCTCGTTAACTAATGAGGAAGGATTGCCAACATGAGATTTCATTGAAGTTTATTACGAACTAAAGTAACACATGATTCATTCCAGCAAACTCATAAACGAGCTAGGGATTTTCTTTCAATTAGATAATGTTCGTTGGGTTTTATTCGGTTATGTATTTTCACATTAGCAGTTACGGAGAGTATTATATTCTAGTTTCTTCCAGGTTCAGTAATTAATTTTTAAAGCCATATTTGCTAATGTAATAACGAAAACATCTGAAGAAGCATTCTGCTGATGGAAATACCATAGCATCGGGTTTTCTATTTGGTTGGCGGTCGACGATGCATGGCTGTTGTAGCATTTACTTGTGTCCGATTAGCGCAACGCGCTCGCTTCTCACCAATGCAACCCGGGTTCGATCCTCGGACCGGGAAGTATGTGAGATGATACGGTGGTCGCCAGATCGGACATGTAGGTTTTCTCCGGGTACTTCGGTTTCCTCCCACACGAATGACCACATTTACGATTTCATCCACGCCAACGAGAGTGATTAATATAAGTTGTTAGAACTTGCTTCGCAATCGTTAAAGCTTAAGCTTTACTTTTGTTGTGTTGGAGGTTTAATGTTACACATACATCTAAGGTCATATGGCGACTCTCCAGCTATTATTGGTGGAAGAGGACCTCGGGTGCTCACTCCAAGCAGTATTTCAGTCACGGATGGACACCCTTGGTGGAACCACCGATCTTCCACAAGCAAGCTGGATAGCTTCATCACTTACTAAGTCAAATTTAGTTTGTACAACTTTAACTGTGTCTTGCAAAACAAGTTCTTACAATACTATTTTATTCGCTCTGGGGACCTTTATTCCTAACATTCAATCCAAGGGAAATAACGTTTAGAATACTAAGCACAGTGGAAACCAACAGACATCAATAGAGGGGAAGTATTGTTGGAACCATAAAACGTACGAACTAAGCAAAGGATACTATATAGCGTGTATTAATAGCATAAATAAAAGACTGTAAATCATAGCGAGGTCTAAGCGAGCGGGGAACAAAGGGTCCGTTCGTGTAGCGAACTTTACGGTAACGCAAGTTGAAAAAATTAATGTCGATATATGTATCTAAACAATACGTTTCGTACCGGAAGTTCGATTTGCCGGAAAGAGCTACCATCTACATGGAGGTCGGGGAGCGTCCTCATTAGCCAGATTAAATAAATCTATGTGAGCTGGACGCACACGATATTCATTAACATTAGTTGATAGTGGAATAAAATCAACAAACGCAACGTATGGTACAGTATGAACATTTTCCGGCACATTATTTTCAATAATCATGATTTCAATTTTCGAGTCGACAGAAAAATGGCTGCCATTTTTATTCTGTTTACAAGAACGCGCCGTGTACTTGCAACTATAGCCTATATGCATTGTATCATGTTGTCAGATCCAGTTGACGATTTAGTTTAATGGATTGAGCATTGTCCTACAGATACAGAGGACCAAATATCAAATACCAGTACTGACTGTTTGTGTGTGGAATATTTCATAATTCTAATGGAAATCAAGTGTACAATTACATAATTATATGAATATAATTTTGTTCAACTTACAATATCATAATCGTTCTAATAAGTACACAGTGGAAATAGTAAAAGCGACAGTAACACTATTACATTGAAAAGGCATAACGTTTTACATACATGTAGCACGATTGTATATTTGTAGGCAGCCTCGTGATACAGTGACATATCAGGAAGTCAAGTTCAGTGTGGATCTTCACTCCCTGCCCATGCCTGCCACCCTAGAGGTCATGTCGAGGTTTCTCGTTCATTCTAGGTCAGAATTTTTGAGAGAAGTGAGAAAGCGCGCGATCGCGTCCTTGTGGTGTTATTTAATCAAAATATGGTTAAAATGCACAGTATGACCATTAAGTACAACATTTTAATAGAAAGAGTGTTTTATAATGGGCCAGTGTAGCTTACTGGCCAACATTTTGTATGAAAATTGTAAAAGAAAATGAATAAAAATAAGGGAGAAGTGGGACCCCCAGAGGGCGAAGTCAAGGTCCCTAGGGCGACTATTTCGCCCACATCGCCATCTATAAACTGATCCCTGCTTTATTCCATACTCTTGGTGATCATGACTAGTTAAAACGCAGTACAACCACGATTTATACATGATGTATACGAACGGATTATTTAGTGGCACATTATATAGAAACTATTAGCCACGGACGTGGATTCAACCATTCGGAGTGAGCTATGCTGTGAAGATATGCTTGAGCTCGCATTGAGGCCTGCCTATTCATATTAATTTTATTCAACAGAATATTTACATAATGCACAGAAAACACTCTATAAATTACACGAACTAGTTAAATTAATACATAGTTCCCGTGTGACGTCATCATTCCTACTGTGGCTGCCATTTTGACTGGCAAAGTTGATCAGATATTATATATAATATATAGTAGCGTAATTTTGCTTTCTTCATAAAATATTTATTTTTCATCCCATCACCATGGTTCATACATTGTTGGAAAGCTCTCAATGGACATAATTTTTGTATCATTTCACAAATTTCGTATCAATGACGAATACATAATAAGTTACCTGTATATTAATATTTCAACTGTGAAAATAGACTTTCAAAAATAGGTGCAAGTTAAGTTCTTATAATTTATAATCCATACATCATTGTCAAAAAATAAATTAATATTTAAAAAGTGCATTTCAATACCTTTAAAATCATACCAAATTTTATATTAAGAAACCAAAATTAATAAAGTTATTGCAATTAAAGAATTACTAGTAAAATCATGAAATTGCCGTTAATAAAACTTGCCAGTCAAAATGGCTGCCAAGATAAGATTTTATCAGTGTTTTTGACTGCCGTGGGAACTATGTATTAATTAATCACTTGAATATGCACAACAGACAAACAATTTGTACTGTTTTTTTATAATAATATAAAAAAAACTATTAACGTCTACACAAAAGCAATATATCTACTTAGGTGACCGTAAATGGCAAGACTATCATGCTCGACTCCGTACTAATTGTAGCTCATTAACCCAGCATTTGTTAAAAAAAACATTTCTCCATCATCCCTCTGTCAATGTGATCTTCCTGAGAGCAATCATTATCTCTTCTTTAAATGTATATCTACTACAATGCCATCAGAGTTAGTCTCATAGCAACTACTTCTAAATACAGTCAAACCTGTGTTAGTGGTCACCTCTATTAAGCCGCCAACCTGTATTAAGCAGCCAGTTTCCAGATTCCCAATATGTTGTTTTATTATACATTTGACCTCTATTAAGCAGCCACATGTGCTAAGTAGCCACTTTCTCTGACTCCCTTGGCTGGCTGCTTAAGACAGGTTTGACTGTAGTGTACGATAACACTATACACGCTATTACATGGAGACCGGAATCTTAGCGATGATCTCAACGCACACACATTGCAAATAATAGTTCAGACACGATTATAAAACGCTGTCATACCGTAATTACAATATACATGTATCTAATAATAGGAGAAGACCTCTATAAGCTATAGCTTTCCGTTCTAATCCTTTTTGATATAGTCATGTATGTACATGTTGTGCAAATTGTATACTCGCACGAAAAAAGTGTGCACTTGGTTAGAGGGAAAATTATACAGTCAAACCTGTCTTAAGCAGCCAGCCAAGGGAATCACAGAAAGTGGCTGCTTAGCACAGGTGGCTGCATAATAGAGGTCAAATGTATAATAAAACAACATATTGGGAATCTGGAAACTGGCTACTTAATACAGGTTGGTTGCTTAATGGAGGTGACCACTAACACAGGTTTGACTGTAAACAGTGTTCCGATAATTATCAATTTTCAATTAAAAGTACAACATCGTGTAGCCAATACATGTTTGAACATTTTGATACTAAATGTATTGCTTCTATATATAAATATAAAATGTTCACTCTAACCAAGTGCACACTTTATTTTTCGTGTGAGTATATATTTGTATAATAGTAGTAGTAATCTTATTTACATCTGATCACTGTACGTACTGTGCTTTTAAAGTAAAGTAATAATACCGTTGGAATAGTACACTACTGTATAGGTAAGGCAATATACGATAGCTTACAGGTACTGTGCTTTCAAAGTAAAGTAATAATACCGTTGGAATAGTACACTACTGTATAGGTAAGGCAATATACGATAGCTAACAGGTACTGTGCTTTCAAAGTAAAGTAATAATACCGTTGGAATATTACACTACTGTATAGGTAAGGTAATATATGATAGCTTACAGGTACTGTGATTTATTGTTTAATAAGTTATACCTGACTTACCTATGATGCAATTGTGTATCGCATGTTTGTTTACAACCATTATTACTTTACTTTGAAAGCATAGTACACTATTTACAATAACATTACAAGTATAGGTTACATAATACAAGTACAATGCCACTCCAATATGGAGTTATAAGAGATGAACACAATTATACACACTCATTTATCACAGTATGTTATGGAATGCGTTATATCAGTGTTTGAAATAAACTATGTTTAATCTAAAAAGCAATATCAATCCACACGACAGTTGTGGTTCGGTTCAAATTATTACTACTAAATAAATACATTTGACCTATACTAGTAGATAGTTCTTGCGTAGAAAACTAAACAGTGTATTGATTTATTGGTTTCATACCGTATCTTGTCAAAGGGAGATAACAGAAATCGAATCTTCGAAATGGAAGTCAATAAACTAAACTAAATTTTACCCGCGTTTTTAATAAGATCTGTGTTTAAGGTTAACTGTTGGTATGTAAACATAATAAAGGGCTACAGTTATCAGCTGGTACCTTTATTTACGTTTCTTTCTTATTACCTGAATATGGATGTACAGTCAAACCTGTCTTAAGCAGCCAGCCAAGGGAATTCTAGAAAGTGGTTGCTTAGCACAGGTGGCTTCTTAATAGAGGTTAAATGTATAATTAAACAACATATTGGAATCTGGAAAAGTACAGGTTGGCTGCTTAATAGAGGAGACCACTAACACAAGTTAATAGAGGAGACCACTAACACAAGTTAATAGAGGAGACCACTAACACAAGTTTCACTGCAAATAATACCTAAATACGTTGTTATTGTATATTTGTAGCGGTCTCGTAGACACAAAAATTAAAATCCTGTCTACATCCGCTATGTCAAAGTCTCGAAGTCGGATCAACGTCTCATTTCAGACACTATCATTTTACATTTATTTATCTATTTATATCGAATTTCGTTAAGTCAAACGTCGGTTATGTGAAGTATTTTGTTCTGTCCGACGGAATTCGACATAACGGATGTAGACTGTATATTAATATATCGATACAACTAATAAAACAGAACATGAACAATATAGGCCTACAACAGTACATAGCCATTCATTAAAATGGAGACATGGAGACAGGAGACATGATTTACATTATCATACAAACATGATCACATTAATATTATTACAAATTGAATATGAAAAGAAAGGGAAAAAAGAAAGAAAACAAACCTTAATATGTACACGGTAAAACTGAGGATGAGTAGCTAATTGTCAAATTAAAACGTTTTAATTTCAAATCATATAGAAATGGTAGATAATTATGAATGATTTGTATTGTTTAATTCCATTATTTAGTTCCCTTGCCATACTTGTTTGATTTCTTGTGTGTGTTTTACGTTTATTTATCGTCGCTGCCGGTTGCCCATATGAGCGACGCCTCCTGAAGAGATTAGTCATTTTAGGTTTTTGGAGGTTAGTGCAATGATACAGAGAGAGACCCATTCCAGAGTCTCCTCTGGTTCTTTTACGTGCACGGTGTAAAGCACCGATACGAGACCTCGGTTTAACGTCCCATCTGAAAGACTGTTAATTTTATTAGGGTCAGACGGGGGATCGAACGTGTTTATATCGCTTGACAGATCTTATGTATCACCGTAAAGCCAATAAATATCGCATTGACTTTAATTTTATACAATCACCAAGCATAGTGATTTATAACCAACATTATGCAGTCAACCACTTCCGCTTACTATAAATACATTTGATGGATAATCCCAATTCCACAGGTTTACCATAACATATTTCCATTACCCATGTACGTTATTTTGAAATTATTAATAGTTCCCATGTTATTACAAAATGTCATGTTTGTAATCTGTGTTCCTAAATAAAGATCTGTTCTGTTCTGTTCTGATACTGGACTATAGTTTTACTGTACATGTTATGTCTTTGATTTGATTAATCACCTTATATTACTATTACACTTCAGCGACTTATTGGGCGGGGTATACGGTATATAAGTTACCGTATTATTACGTTATTATATAGACAAGTTGTATTGCGCATGTATGACATGACCACACGTGACGTTAATAAGCAACTTACTTTCTTACTTACTTGCCTAATTACTTACCTACTTTTTGTGCTTCGGGCCCCAACAATTATATTAAATGGTTCGATGGGGGCACAAATAAATTTACATAGGAAGAAAAAAAGTGTGCCATGGAAGAAGTAAACGCACACACCCACACACCCACGCACGCACCCACGCACGCACCCACGCACACACACAGTGTAGTTTTGGACAGCAGTTGTCACCTACTCCTTTGAATTATTACTGATTCGTGGCCTGATCTGGATAGTTACGTTACAGTAATCAAACACGTCTTTATTAAAACCTGTCCGATTAGCGCAGTGGTTAGCGAGCTCGCTTCTCACCAATGCAACCAGGGTTCGATCATCGGATCAGGAAGGATGTGAGATGGTACGGTGGTCGTCAGATCGGACAGGTGGGTTTTTCCGAGTACTCCGGTTTCCTCCCACACGAAATGACCACATATACGCTTTCATCCGCGCCAACCAGAGTGATTAATATAAGTTGTTCAAACTTGCTTCGCAATCGTTGTAAAATAAATAAAAAGTTTAAAGTTCTAGTTTATTAAAACGTAAAATTACGTACATATGCAAATGTTGTATGTCCTTTATATAGGCAATATAGTGAAACCTGCGTTACAGAACACCTTCAGACTAGTTTATGTCCACAACACTAGCCCGAATGACTACTGCACTACCAAATGTTATAATCCAAAGACTAAGCTAAGAAGTAGGCATAATTCAGAAATACGTTGGTGCACCTTTCCCGATAGAACAAGATCAGTCATATTGCTACAGCGTGTCATATAACCGGATAACATACATTTTGAATCTCTAAATTTATATATCTTTTACTTATGTGCTATCTTCTATATTCTACTATGTTTCTAATCCTCCTGTGTTTACATAAACAGATATATATCTATAATGTTAGAACTCTGTAGCTGTGCCTCAAGAGTATATCAATTGTTAAACTATAATAAGGTGAAATTGTATTTATGTTTCTGTGTATGTAAATATGAAAACAATAAAATAAACGGGATGCCCCATGGTAATTCAATGGGGAAAAATACACAGGTTGCCACATGGCAATTCAATGAAAAAAATTAATAAACGGGATGCCCCATGGCAATTCAATGGGGAAAATACACAGGTTGCCACATGGCAATTCAATGATAAAAAATACACAGGTTGCCCCATGGCAATTCAATGAAACATAAATACACATGATGCCCCATGGCAATTCAATGAGAAAAAAATACACAGGTTGCCACATGGCAATTCAATGGGGGGGAAAAAAACGGGTTTTGAATGAATTTTTTTGGAATATTTTATGAGCATGCGTGTATTTTCATATATGTGTTTATATTATGCTCGCTAGAATCCAGTACTTGACATAGTCAAAATAGTCAGCATTTCAAACAGATGGTTGCGAACAAAGTGCTAACCCTTGTGTTAATCCGCGAGCAAGCCAGGGTACTGTTGGGTATGAAGAAACGTGGGTTCGGTCAAGGTCGATGGAATGGATTTGGAGGGAAAGTTGAACCAGGAGAAACTATCTTACAAGGTGCCATCAGGTACTTAGACATTGACAGTTAATACCACGTTCATGTAGCGGATCAGTGGTATAGGGGTTAACACGCTGGACATGTAATCCAGGTGTCGCAGGTCCTCCGCTGCACCATACTAAAACAACTCATTTCTTAGTCTTTCTGATGAGACCTAAACCGTATGTGCCGTGTCATCGATTTGCACCCTCCACCTCATATCCCTTCTCTCTCACTCACTCACGCATGCTCTCCTCTCTCCTCTCTCTCTCTCTTTCTCTCTTTCTTCTCTATTCTCTCTCTCACGCACACTCTCGCTCTCTCTCCGTCCGTACTGATCTCAATCATATTAAGTTATCGTGACAGGTGTGCTGGCAACTTACAAAGTGCAAAAAGTAAATATGTATGCAAAAAGCATGGAGATTGGATACTATTGTACATTAGTATGAGTCCGCCTCCGTGGTCGAGTGGTTACGGTTGCTGACTTGTATACCACTGTAACCTATCATCACTGATGGTCACGGGTTCGAGCCCCGCTCAGGCCGTGTCTCGTTTATATGAAAAAGTTGGCAGTTTCTTACGGAGGTTGGTGCACCCAAGTACTGGTTAACAGCTGGAGCCTGCCCAGGAAAGGTGTTATTAGGTAAACTGCCCACCGGCGATATAGCCCAAAATGGTGCTGATGCAGGCGTAAAACCTGAAATATAACATAACATTAGTATGAGACAGGGATCTCCTATGCTGCTAGGAGCTGGACGAGAAATGCCTGGTTAATGCCTGGTTAATCTATCTCAGAGCTTCCATGGGATCTATCTCTGTATCAATATAATTATATCTGATTGCCATGTATACTACTAGACTGTCGACATGTCGACATAGCCTGTGTTACACTCTTTTTTACTTCTGACAAAATGACATGTTGATATTATCAGAAACTCAATACGGCTCAATTAATGGTCTCGGTGTTAAAATATATATTTATATGACTGACCAGGCAAACTATATCATTTATATATTATGTATCGTGCTACCGGTTGCCCATATGAGCGACGCCTCCTGAAGAGATTTTAGATTTTTGGAGGATAGTGCAATGATAAGGCAGAAACCCATTCCAGAGTCTCCTCTGGTTCTTTTACGTACACGGTGTAGGCTACAGCACCGACACGAGACCTCGGTTTAAAGTCCCATCTGAAAGACTGTTAATTTTATTAGGGTCAGACGGGGGGTTGAACCTGCGATCCCTCGGACTACAGATCCGTCTGTACATATCTAGGTTCCTGACCTGGAGGTTATAAAACGTTTCTCAATTTTCAAACTCAATCTTTTTCTATTTCTCATTGGTTAAGCTGAGTATAAATATCAGAATCACCAATCAACTCACTTCAACTCGAGTTTGAGAACTGAGAAACATTTTATAGCCTCGGGGACTAGTATCAGCAAAATGATAGCGCTTACCTTTTGTGATCATTATTTAGTTTAAACGTATTTTATTTCGAAAATAACAGTTTGCAAACATATACATTTAGCACGTTGGGGTCGGTGGATGGTAGTAAAATTATATACTAATGTCATTTAAATCTATATTCACAGGGAATTAGAGGAGGAAAGTTGTTTACAGACAAAATCTCTGGATGAGGTTGGTCGACTTATGTTTGAATTCGTTGGAGAACCACAATTAATGGAGGTACATGTTTTCACCGGATCGACGTATAGCGGGGAGCCAGCGGAAACCGAAGGTTGTATGAAATAAAACGTGTCTTCATTTCATGTTGAATACCACTCGCTGGAGGCGAGGGTAAATAAGCTCAATCATCATGTTCAATACCACTCGCCCACATGGTTCGCTGGAGGCGAGGGTAAATAAGCTCAATCATCATCATGTTCAATACCACTCGCCCACATGGTTCGCTGGAGGCGAGGGTAAATAAGCTCAATCATCATGTGCAATACCACTCGCCCACATGGTTCGCTGGAGGCGAGGGTAAATAAGCTCAATCATCATGTTCAATACCACTCGCCCACATGGTTCGCTGGAGGCGAGGGTAAATAAGCTCAATCATCATGTTCAATACCACTCGCCCACATGGTTCGCTGGAGGCGAGGGTAAATAAGCTCAATCATCATCATGTTCAATACCACTCGCCCACATGGTTCGCTGGAGGCGAGGGTAAATAAGCTCAATCATCATGTTCAATACCACTCGCCCACATGGTTCGCTGGAGGCGAGGGTAAATAAGCTCATCATCATCATGTTCAATACCACTCGCCCACATGGTTCGCTGGAGGCGAGGGTAAATAAGCTCAATCATCATGTGCAATACCACTCGCCCACATGGTTCGCTGGAGGCGAGGGTAAATAAGCTCAATCATCATGTTCAATACCACTCGCCCACATGGTTGGCCAGAGGCGAGGGTAAATAAGCTCAATCATCATGTTCAATACCACTCGCCCACATGGTTCGCCAGAGGCGAGGGTAAATAAGCTCAATCATCATGTTCAATACCACTCGCCCACATGGTTCGCTGGAGGCGAGGGTAAATAAGCTCAATCATCATGTTCAATACCACTCGCCCACATGGTTCGCTGGAGGCGAGGGTAAATAAGCTCATCATCATCATGTTCAATACCACTCGCCCACATGGTTCGCCGGAGGCGAGGGTAAATAAGCTCAATCATCATGTTCAATACCACTCGCCCACATGGTTCGCCGGAGGCGAGGGTAAATAAGCTCAATCATCATCATTACCGCCCACATGGTTCGCGGGCGAGGGTAAATAAGCTCAAATATCATATGATGGTTCGCCGGAGGCGAGGGTAAATAAGCTCAATCATCATGTTAATACCTCGCCCACATGGTTCGCCGGAGGCGAGGGTAAATAAGCTCAATCATCATGTAATACCACTCGCCCACATGGTTCGCCGGAGGCGAGGGTAAATAAGCTCAATCATCATGTATCCTCGCCCACATGGTTCGCCGGAGGCGAGGGTAAATAAGCTCAATCTTAGTACCTCGCCCAATGGTTCGCTGGGGCGAGGGTAAATAAGCTCAATCTTAGTACCTGCCCCATGGTTCGCCGGAGGCGAGGGTAAATAAGCTCAATCTTAATACGCTCGCCCCATGGTTCGCCGGAGGCGAGGGTAAATAAGCTCAATCTTAGTACGCTCGCCCACATGGTTCGCCGGAGGCGAGGGTAAATAAGCTCAATCTTAGTACCCTCGCCCACATGGTTCGCCAGCGGCGAGGGTAAATAAGCTCAATCATCAGTTCACTACCCCACATGGTTCGCTGGAGGCGAGGGTAAATAAGCTCAATCTTCAATACCCTCGCCCACATGGTTCGCTGGAAGCGAGGGTAAATAAGCTCAATCTTCAATACCCTCGCCCACATGGTTCGCTGGAGGCGAGGGTAAATAAGCTCAATCTTCAATACCACTCGCCCACATGGTTCGCTGGAGGCGAGGGTAAATAAGCTCAATCTTCAATACCACTCGCCCACATGGTTCGCTGGAGGCGAGGGTAAATAAGCTCAATCATCATGTGCAATACCACTCGCCCACATGGTTCGCTGGAGGCGAGGGTAAATAAGCTCAATCTTAATACCCTCGCCCACATGGTTGGCCAGAGGCGAGGGTAAATAAGCTCAATCTTCAATACCCTCGCCCACATGGTTCGCCAGAGGCGAGGGTAAATAAGCTCAATCATCATGTTAATACCACTCGCCCACATGGTTCGCTGGAGGCGAGGGTAAATAAGCTCAATCATCTTAATACCCTCGCCCACATGGTTCTCTGGAGGCGAGGGTAAATAAGCTCACTCATCATCATGTTCAATACCACTCGCCCACATGGTTCGCTGGAGGCGAGGGTAAATAAGCTCAATCATCATGTTCAATACCACTCGCCCACATGGTTCTCTGGAGGCGAGGGTAAATAAGCTCAATCATCATGTTCAATACCACTCGCCCACATGGTTCTCTGGAGGCGAGGGTAAATAAGCTCACTCATCATCATGTTCAATACCACTCGCCCACATGGTTCGCCGGAAGCGAGGGTAAATAAGCTCAATCATCATGTTCAATACCACTCGCCCACATGGTTCGCCGGAAGCGAGGGTAAATAAGCTCAATCATCATCATGTTCAATACTTTCTTAGTAATGTTACTGCCCATTTATCATAACGCTGTTAATTGCTTAACACAGTTAAAGTAAACATGTTGATATGTCTTATATACAATATATATATTTAGATGTATAAGTATGTACGTTACAAGTGTTTTCTACACAACTTAGGTGGCTTTTCAAGTTGCCATACACTTAGGGCCACTTGTAATCCGACACTTATAATTCGGTATAATTGAATTATTTATGAAATGATTTTGTTCACATTTGGACCATGTATAAATCGACATATCATACGTACATATTAGAAATGTCTTTTGAATTCATCAACAATAAGGTATAAAATGTTAAATAAATAACAAACATCACATGAAAAATCAAAATTCACAAAAATGATGACACAACGCAAAATCCGAACAATGTGAAAAGTCACCAAATCCCAATACAATCTGTATGTCTGAGAAACTAATATCTAGTGTGTCCTCCCATGGCTCTTACGACATTCTCACACCTCTGGCAGACAGGTGAATGATTTTATTTGTGTGTTTTTACATTTATTTATCGTCGCTACCGGTTGCCCATATGAGCGATGCCTCCTGAAGAGATTAGTCAATTTAGATTTTGGAGGATAGTGCAATGATACAGACAGAGACCCATTCCAGAGTCTCCTCTGATTCTTTTACGTGCACGGTGTAGGGGCCTACAGCACCAACACGAGAACTCAATTTAACGTCCCATCTGAAAGACTGTTAATTAATTTTATTAGGGTCAGACGGGGGATCGAACCTGCGATCCCTGGATTACCAGTACAGCGTGTTACCATTGGAATACATATCCGTCTGCGATTTTATCATTTTTGTACAGCTAATGTAGGTGAATAACGTAATCTATAATTTCAAATTAATATCTTGAACCAGGCTCGAGAAATATCCAATTTGAAATGTCGGGTCGTGTGTTGTGTTATTTTGTGAATTTGGATTTTACAGTGTTGTTTGTTATTTGTTCAGATGTATACCCTTTTGTTTATCAATCAAAAAGAAATGTACGTATGATGTGTTGATTTCTACATATCTAAGTGCTGGGTTAGAAATGGCCCTAAGTGTATATTATGACTATATGTAAGTTAAACAATGTTATGCATATTTTGATATCTTGTTTCTTTCAGAAATGCGACCTTGTTGGTACCCGATTGACAATATTCCGTTCAAACTAATGTGGCCAGATGATGTATATTGGTTCCCTCTTTTCTTAAAAGGAGTTAAATTTTCCGGATATTTCAAATTCGAAGGGCATGATAAGATTATAGACTACACGCTAGACGAGGTCAACAAGCTGCCGGAATAACGAGATTTCAATAGGATGATTGTGTTCCTGGCTTATGACAATACAAATTAATAAATGATACATATTTCCATTCCAGTATTAACTAGTTTGTTAACCCATTTCATTCTGGATACATTTAAAGGCTTTTGACATAGCCAAGTGTCTTAGCAAGATCATATGAATAGCAAACAGCATAGAGCCTGATCAGACGGCACGTTCTGTGGCGGTTGATCTGGCTCTATGTTCTTTGCAAATACTGTTTGAACGGTATCCAGAATGAAATGGGTTAATGAACAAGAAATCACACGTTTTCTGTAGAAACTGGAAGATGGAATAGGATGAATACATCTATTGATACCACCATGAAAATAGTTAAGACCTCATGAATGACAATAAATTGATGCTGGCATTTTATATTATCTATGTTATTATTTATTAACGTCTTTAAATGGACAAAGAGAGATAGAAAGAAGACGCATATTTTTGAAAAAGACAAAATGGTTTTATAATTCCATCAACAATTTAAAGAAAATAACACAATGAATGAAAGAAAAGACATCAGACACACTAAAAACACGGCGATTATAAGTACGTTTAATTTCACACCTTATCTAACACCTTTATCAAGTAATACCTATAGCGCCTGCATTTTCCCTATATGTTACATAGCGTCCGTATTTTCTCTCTATATATATATAGCGCCCGCATAACGCGTCAGCATTTTCTCTCTATATATATAGCGCCCGCATAACGCGTCCGCATTTTCTCTCTATATATATAGCGCCCGCATAACGCGTCAGCATTTTCTCTCTATATATATAGCGCCCGCATAACGCGTCCGCATTTTCTCTCTATATATATAGCGCCCGCATAACGCGTCCGCATTTTCTCTCTATATATATATATAGCGCCCGCATAACGCGTCCGCATTTTCTCTCTATATATATACGCCCGCATAACGCGTCCGCATTTTCTCTATATATATAGCGCCCGCATAACGCGTCCGCATTTTCTCTATATATATATAGCACCCGCATAACGCGTCCGCATTTTCTCTCTATATATATAGCGTCCGCATTTTCTCTCTATATATATAGCACCCGCATAATGCGTCCGCATTTTCTCTCTATATATATAGCGCCCGCATAACGCGTCCGCATTTTCTCTCTATATATATAGCGCCCGCATAACGCGTCCGCATTTTCTCTCTATATATATATAGTCCGCCTCCGTGGTCGAGTGGTTAAGGTCGCTGACTTGTATACCACTGTAACCTATCATCACTGATGGTCACGGGTTCGAGCCCCGCTCAGGCCGTGTCTCATTTATATGAAAAAGTTGGCAGTTTCTTACGGAGGTTGGTGCACCCCAGTACTGGTTAACCGCTGGAGCCTGCCCAGGAAAGGTGTTGTTAGGTAAACTGCCCGCCGGCGATATAGCCCAAAATGGTGCTGATGCAGGCGTAAAACCCGAATCATAACATAACTCTATATATATATAGCGCCCGCATAACGCGTCCGCATTTTCTCTCTAGAAATATAGCGCCCGTATAACGCGTCCGCATTTTCTCTCTATATATATATAGCGCCCGCATAACGCGTCCGCATTTTCTCTCTATATATATAGCGCCCGCATAAAGCGTCCGCATTTTCTCTCTATATATATAGCGTCCGCATTTTCTCTCTATATATATAGTGCCCGCATAACGCGTCCGCATTTTCTCTCTATATATATAGCGCCCGCATAACGCGTCCGCATTTTCTCTCTATATATATATAGCGCCGCATAACGCGTCCGCATTTTCTCTCTATATATAGCGCCCGCATAACGCGTCCGCATTTTCTCTCTATATATAGCGTCCGCATTTTCTCTATATATATAGCACCCGCATAATGCGTCCGCATTTTCTCTCTATATATAGCGCCCGCATAACGCGTCCGCATTTTCTCTCTATATATATAGCGCCCGCATAACGCGTCCGCATTTTCTCTCTATATATATAGCGCCCGCATAACGCGTCCGCATTTTCTCTCTATATATATAGTGTCCGCATTTTCTCTCTATATATATAGCGCCCGCATAACGCGTCCGCATTTTCTCTCTATATATATAGCGCCCGCATAACGCGTCCGCATTTTCTCTCTATATATATATAGCGCCCGCATAACGCGTCCGCATTTTCTCTCTATATATATAGCGCCCGTATAACGCGTCCGCATTTTCTCTCTATATATATAGCGCCCGCATAACGCGTCCGCATTTTCTCTCTATATATATAGCGCCCGCATAACGCGTCCGCATTTTCTCTCTATATATAGCGCCCGCATAACGCGTCCGCATTTCTCTCTATATATATAGCTTCCCGCATTTTCTCTCTATATATATAGCGCCCGCATAACGCGTCCGCATTTCTCTCTATATATATAGCGCCCGCATAACGCGTCCGCATTTTCTCTCTATATATATAGCGCCCGCATAACACATCCGCATTTTCTCTCTATATATATAGCGCCCACATAACGCGTCCGCATTTTCTCTCTATATATATAGCGCCCGCATAACGTGTCCGCATTTTCTCTCTATATTTATAGCGCCCGCATAACGCATCCGCATTTTCTCTATATATATAGCGCCCGCATAACGCGTCCGCATTTTCTCTATATATATATATAGCACCCGCATAACGCGTCCGCATTTTCTCTATATATATAGCGCCCGCATAACGCGTCCGCATTTTCTCTATATATATAGCCCGCATAACGTGTCCGCATTTTAGACGGCGCCCTGGAATAGGATGTACTTTCAAGACGCATATGCACGCTTTGTAATACATCTATTGGTGATGAATTTCATTATTTGTTTGAATACTCCACATTTAGTTTATACAAATTTATTTTAGCTCGATTGCGAAACAAGTTCTTTCAACTTATATTAATCACCCTCGAGACCTCATTCCTGATGGAATCCATCACCTCGAGGGAGAGAGAAGAGGCATGTGGAATTTAAATGCCTTGCCCTAAGGGCACAATCTTAACGGCTCCAGTGGGGCTCGAACTCCCTTTCGCACCTGAAGCTAACGCACTACCACTACGCTATCACGACTTCTATTGTCATTTGTTCTCTATTAAGTAAAGAATTGCAATTCAGAGATACCCCCCCGAAGGAAATTGTACATGTAATAATGTTACTTATTATTCAATTAATTAGAAAACATTATTTAACATTTTCCCTCATAGAAGCACCTCTTGACGCCATTACCAATACGACATACATTGACACTGTAGTAGCCAAACCAATGTTCATAATAAAGGCCAGAACCTCATGTAGTCCCAGTAATATCTATGGAGGTGGGATAGATATGGCGACTACTTATAGTTAAATGGCTGTCGTTTGTATGAAGATATTAGTTTATACAAATTTATTTTAGCTTGATTGTGAAACAAGTTATTACAACTTATATTAATCGCTCTCGAGTATGGAGATATAACGTATATTAACATAAGTCTCTGTGAAGGAAAGGGTTAACAACTTAACAGTTGTATGTTATGAGTTGTCTAGTTATATCAAGATCTGTTGTTATATACCTCATATTGTCATGTTTACATGAATAGAGAGAAAATAAATATAATTGAATTAAGTTAATCAATATATGGGAATCAAGAACTCCTCTTCTGAGATAAAACCAAATGTTTCCCCCAGCCATAATGTGTTGGCCATTAAGCATACAATGAACGCACTTTGTTGCGATAGATTCCGATTGGAACAGGTTCAATACAAGGTGCATTTGATCTTGATCCGAAAATAAATAGGAGTCATTCAGCGATCATGGACAGTATTTTTAATGACAGTTTGAACATGGTTCGCAAGTTAGTTATTGCACTTAAACAACTTTTAATTAGAAACCTGACCCTTTGACATACTGATACCAATATCATGACTCCAACATCATTACAATTCATATACTGAGTCTAAGCCCGAATTGATCTAAAACGAGGTGCCAATTCAATGTATCACAGTTACAGACGGATCTGTAGTCAAGTGGTAACATGCTGGACTGGTAATCCAGGGATCGCAGGTTCGATCTACGCATCAGAACTCCTAATTCGCTGATATACCACAGCAAGACAAATATTATTTCCTAAGTATCGCAGCTTGCTTCAATCCTGATTGGTAGGCTAATTAAACTACAGTTCATACTGCAAGAGCATAGATCATGCAAGACCAACCACCTAAGAACCCTATTCGACAGTCAATCAGCATTACACTACTAGATGACAACAATACAGTGAAAGACGTTTCGTTCGAAGATATTTCGGCCGGAAGCGGTTATGAACAGAACAGAACTACGAACAGAGAAACACTACGAACACAACAGAGCAGAGCGTTTTTGCTGTAACTTGTAAGTGTAGTGTTTTTGCTGAACACATTGTCACTTTTATTATCATGCACATTTAACTCGCTAGTATTTTCACGAAGGTATTGCGTGTTAATATGAATACAAACCAGATTATGTTGGTATTTTGGATGAATTTCGGATTTTAAGATATTCGGATAGTCTTGTAAGATTGTGTAAAGCAAATGTTATCGACACTATAGGAAAAGTGCTAAAAGTCTTCTTTTGTGTCCTGGTTTACCCATACTACTACTATTTACTAATTAAGAGACTCTGTACCCTAGTGACAGTTGTTGTCTAGCATGTCATGTCCGCATTATTTGATGTATGAGTGTTAGCCTGGGTTCCAGTCTATTTTTAACTTTTGGCAAAATGACATATGATCAGAAACTCAACACGGCTCAATAACAGTTTTGGTGTTAAAGCGACCTTAATAACAAAAAGAAAATAAAATGCATGTTTTCACGTAGCATTTGCTACTACACATTCTTCTGAATACATTCAAACACTTAACATTGAATCAATAAACAGTGTTGTTGTGGTCTACAAACTTTCAAAAGTGAAAGTAGGATTTCATATAGCGGTCATCCACGCTCCTGAATTGATGTTTGTTGTCGTTGAAGTCAATACTAAATGAGTGATACTTTCGTTTAGAGATAATTTAACTAAGATTAGTCTACAAATAAATATGCCTAGGCACAAATGTGAGATGTAACGGTAAATCTGTATAATAAATTATGTTATTCAGGATACACGTATTACGCATGAAAGTCGACCATATTTATATTATTTTGTTATTTCAACAAACCGTGTATAATTTGTTTATTTGTTGAAATACTCAGTTTTTGAGGCAAATCTTTGGGGGGGGGGAAATTATACCATATAATAGAAAATTACATTCTGCATTTTCACTGATGTAGTGTCGCTTTAGATGAATATATATAAGAACTTGTTTTGCAATCAAGCTAAAATAAATTTGTATAAACTAACTGACCAGGCAAAATGAGGGTGTGTGAAATAGCTGATTGGATTATAGTTTGATTGACAGGCAGCTACTGGTCAATAGTGTTGTTGTTCTGAGAAATATCAACATCAAAGTACTTTAAAGTAGTGATTACTGATTACGACTATCTCAGGACATCACCACCGTGGTGCTGACAAAGCTCGAACTCACACCATCACGGTTACAAGTCACCATGCAATTCTAGATTAAGGGAACAGCGAAAAGTGTTGGACAACAAGTTTATGTACAGCAACAGGACAAATCTTGGATATCGGATCTGTCAGAACCAATAAAATATATGTATCACATCAACTTGACCTATATTTATTTTACTATGATTGCGAAACGAGTTTTAACAATTTATATTAATCACTCTCGTTGGCTCAGATGAGAGCGTAAATGTGGTCATTCGTGTGGGAGGAAACCTGAGTACCTGGACAAAACCCACCTGTCCAATCTGGCGACCACCATACCATCTCAGTCCAGGGTTGATATAAATCATGATTTTTTTAAAAAAATCAAAAAATCAGATTTTTTTTATTTAAATCAGATTTTTTTTATTTAAATCGATTTTTTTGATTTTAATTGATTTTTTTGATTTTAATAGTAGTTATTTTAAAATATATAGTGATACTAAAATAAAACACAAAGGTAATTTCAATGCATTTATGATTTAAATATATACATTACACATAGTTTAGAATAAGATGATTTAAATATATATACTATACTATATAGCTAAAACTAAACTATATATACATGTAGGTACACCACAGACTGTCACGTTAGTTACTGTCACATTTATTTTTTGGCGTTAAGGCCATAATAAAATATTTCCTAGATTTTCATCCCCGCCCGCCCCCGTTTTTAGGGCCCGCCCCGATTTTTTTTATTACTATTTGAAAAAAAAAAAAATCTTGTCAAAACACCATTTTATCAGCATAAATATCGATATCCTGAAAATATAAAATAAAAAAAAAAAATTCACCCCCCGCCCGCATTTTCAAAAAAAATTGGATGAAAATCTAGGATTTATTTTATTATGGCCTAAGAAGTTTGTATATGAAGACAAGCTTTCCGGCCTTTTCAATGCCAAGCCTATTTCTGATTTTCGAATGAACGAATCCAAAGGTGGAGAAAACACGTTCCACACCAGCACTGGATGCTGTCAAACTAAACAGCTGAATACAGAATTCAACCATGCTACTCTCCAGGCAGTTAGATTGGGATCTCCACCAGGTCAGTGCTGACACTCCCTGTGTGACATCCTTTCCAAACATATATGCTTTGAAAGGACCAGATTGGGCCCTGAATTTGATCACAGTCGGCATACACGATGGATAACTGCTATCACAGTATTCCAAAGCACAGTCTACTTCCTCACTGTTGAGCGTACTGCTACAGAACTTGGGATCTAGAATGTTGGCAAGGTAGTGGGCAGGAGTTAGAGCTTGCTTTACACGAGTCTGCACTTTCTTAAGGACATTTGCCGGCTGTGCCTCCAGATCACGCTCAATAGCCTTCCAGACATTCACTGCGTCTCCGATTTTGCAAGTGTCACTCTGAACACGATCCAGCCCTACAGCTATGGGTTTCATGCACTTCAAATACTCCTCTGCGTTCCTCTTAATTGCAAAGTTTTTTATCTTCTCGGCGATGTTCCTGTCAATGCTTTCCCGATGATTCTCACAAACTTGAAGCAGCATCGACCAATTGTCAATGTATGATTGGAGACAATCAGCCAGTGTGTTCCCAACGGACCTCCTGTGGCAACACTAGCTTCTTGCCCCCCGCAGCCTTGTACCACGCAGCTGGTAGGTGCACATTCCTGAAGTATTTCATGACTTGCACCACATGCTCTTTCACGCCTGTTATCTCAACATCTTTCGCCAGCAGGTTCATGTAATGCGCAGAGCACCCATACGAAATTACTTCATTGTCACTTTCATCTGCCAGTGAACGTCTCATTTTCACCATGTTGCTTGCATTGTCCGTCACAAAACTGTTCACCTTGCAGCCAAATTGCTCCTCTGTCGACCGCACAGCTGAGGAAGCAAGTTCTTGTAGGTATTCTGATGTGTGGCTGTGTCCAGAGGTATCCACTGTTTGTGTTAGGTAACTTTGACCATCTGGTGTTGTTACAGACACACACACTACAGGCTCGTTGTGTACATTGCTCCACCCATCTAATGCCATGGAGACAGGCTGGCCATGTAGTCTTTCTTTGCATTCCTCAAACATTGAGTCCTGCACCTGGTCAAGTAGGGTGCCACCAACCTGATGGCGACTTGGAGGAGTGTAACCAGGCCGCAGCATCTCAACAAGCTTGATGAACTCTGCATGTTCCACAGCAGAGAAGGCGGTGTTGGTGGCATACAAGAATCAAGCAACTTGGAGATCAATTGCTGACTTTTCATTTGACGATGTCCGCATGATAAATTTGTTGAGTTTCTGCGTCTGCAGTTTGGCCTGTGAGGGTGATGGGAGAGGAGAAGCACAGCGTTTCCTGGAGAGGTTCTCCTCATCATGTGTATGAGTAGTCGGAGTAGATGTAGAATGTGGAGTCGCTGGAGAGTCTGGAATAGCATCATTCGCTTGCTGCTCAGTGTCGCGACTGTCGGCAGTGATCAGGTCGCACATACTAGTAGTGTTACTGTTACAATCTTGAACATGTTGCTTCATACGAGAGACCAGTCCCTGCATTTGTTTCGCACACTTTTTACATTTAGCTTTACATCCATACTTTCCATGAACAGTAAACTTGTCAAAATACAACCATACACAATCTTTTTTTCTACCAGACATTGTGAAGATTGATGTGCAACTTCCCTTTATTATAATACTGATCAACAAAGTTGCTTCTTATTAACTGAAGTTTTTGAACATATCAATATTAGGTCAAATTTGAAATAGATACATCTACAGTGTATATATATAGTCTATTAGCCATTTTAAATAATTATAGATAAATAGATCTATTTTAGGCCAATGGTCATTACTGAAATGAGTCATGGGAACTAATTGAATAGTTTTGAATAGCTTCAAAGCATAAATGACTCTGTACTACTTACTTTCTTTAATACAATCATTACAATGCAAATATTTACCTTCAAAGCATGCCCCCAATTACCAAAACCAAAGACATGTGTGGACACTTACCTCTATACTAACTGTGACCGGCTTATAATTATCTAATCAGTGATAAAAAGTTTAATCCATTGTTTTTAACACCAATTTTTTTCAGGTGATTTAAATCATGATTTAAATCATACAACTCTGCATCTCACATACTACCCGGTTCTAGGATCACACCCTGGTTGTATTGGTGAGAATCGAGCGCGATAACCACTGCGCTTATCGGACAGCAATATTAATACAGATTTTATGATTTCTTATTTATTGACTCAGAAAATCAAGCGCTGTATTTTGGACATTTTAAAATTCAATCGCTGTATAGTTTAGCGCCTGATGGGTCTTATGAAAACCCTGCACCTGTCCAATGGACCCTCCTCCTGTTACAACTAATCAATTTATTCATGGTTTATCTTTCAGAAGATGTCGCTGTTTAGGACATTGGTCGATGGAATTAGTTCAGTGGGTAACATGGTGACGGCCAACATCAACCCAAACAAGGTCCAGGTCGTAAAGCCAGAAGTCTATGACAGGTACGCTACAAGATTGCCAGTAAGGACAACTTGTCTAATTCTGGCTAACCACTTTGAAATGAGGACATATTTCCAAATTAAACGGTTTCTCCTTCAAGGCCCAATCTGCATATATAACCGTCTCCATGACCTAGTGGTTAAGGCGTGCGCCTACAGAGCGGGAGGTTGAAGATTCGTACCTCGTCAGGGGTTCGTTCTGATATGGCCGGTTGGTGAGCCGCCAGCTTGTTAAATAATGGTTACCGATTGCCTACCAACCTGGCGTCTGGCATTCAAGCATAAGATTCGGGAAGTACTGATGTTCATAAAAGAGGTGTCTCATAAGTCAGAAATGGCTGGCCCTTTAAATAGGGGTGACACTATAATAAACAAACAATTTACTTTTATATGATAAATTTATTAAAAGAAAATTTAACCCATAACCTGCCAATCACGACTAACGTCGCTTTTGCAAACAGCATGGAGCCAGATCAGATGGCACAGAACATGGCGTCTGATCAGGCTCTATGCTGTTTGCTATTCGGATAGTGGAGATAAAACACTTGGCTGATTAGCAAACAACATAGATCCTAATCAGACTGACATCATGCATGGCTCATTCTAGAGGGCACTTGGGCGAAATAGTCGCACTGGCTTCGCTCCCCCTCCCCTCTACCTGGGGGTCCCACTTCTCTCTAAAAAAAAATTATTTTTACAATTTTCAACCAAAAGTTTTCCAGTAATATAAACTCACCCATTATAAAGCACTCCTTCTATTCAAATGTTGTATTTAACCCATTTCATTCTGGATACATTTAAAGACTTTTGCAAACAACATAGATCCAGATCAGCCGCAGGATCTATGTTGTTTGCTACATAGCCAAGTGTCTTAGCAAGATCATCCGAATAGCAAACAGCATAGATCCTGATCAGACGGCACGTTCTGTGGCAGTTGATCTGGCTCTATATTCTTTGCAAATACTGTTTGAACGGTATCCAGAATGAAATGGGTTAATGGTATTAGTGTGTTTTTTAATTAGTGTGCTTTCTCACTTCTCCCAAACAATAATGACCTAGAATGATCCCTGACATGGATTTACTCTTCAACTCATCTGGATCTATGTTGTTTGCACATTCCTTCCACAGGTTTCCGGCTGTCGGTCGCCAATGGCGCCAATTGCATCAAAAACAAATATTGGCGCTAAATTTTGTGAATTGGCGAAAATATTTTACGCAACATTTTTTTGGCACATGTTTTGTCAAATATATGGCTTCAAATATTTATTTGTGAACTATATGGCTCTTAGTTGGTTGGCTCCAAGTTTTTTTTAATTGGCTCCAGTGTTTTTCAATTGGCGACAGAAGTGACAAACATTCAGACAGATGGAACCCTGCTTCCAGTGTATTCAACATTTTAATGGTTTTGGATCCATTATAAAGTGACATACATGTACATGTATGTACAATTTAATGTGTATTTGTTCTTATAATAATAATACTGTAGTTATTCACTGTTTACATTTCTGTTATAGCACGGCTGTAATACAGAAAAGTCAATTCCTGGTGTTATACAAGAAACCCGGATGTTTCGAGTGTGTATTTGCCCAACTTTCTGCTTCACCGAAATACTTCAGGTCAGAAGATTTAATTTCTAGAATATCATTGCAGTTCATTAATTTCTAGAATATCATTGCAGTTCCCAGACCGGAATTTACCCGGCGAGCGAAATTAATTTGATGTCAGTCAGAGCCAGTTCTCAGTAAACATTGTGTGGAATTTTATGAAACTTTAAATACATATGTATCGTCATGGGGATCAGCCTGGTAAAAATGAGTTATTGCCCATTTAAATTCCGTAAATTTTCCGTCCGATGACTGTTCTCGATACCCAATGAGTTAACTTTTATCATTTTCGTCCAGATCGAGACGGCATTAATTGACTAAATATTCACAAATTGGAATGTCCAGCCCCAGTCCGACGAGGGATATGGTATGTTTAGCCCCAGTCCAGCGAGGGATATGGTATGTTCATCCCCAGTCCAGCAAGGGATATGGTATGTCCAGCCCCAGTCCGGTGAGGGATATGGTATGTCCAGCCCCAGTCCAGCGAGGGATATGGTATGTCCAGCCCCAGTCCGGCGAGGGATATGGTATGTCCAGCCCCAGTCCAGCAAGGGATATGGTATGTCCAGCCCCAGTTCAGCAAGGGATATGGTATGTCCAGCCCCAGTCAGGCGAGGGATATGGTATGTCCAGCCCAGCGAGGGATATGGTATGTCCAGCCCCAGTCCAGCAAGGAATATGGTATGTCCAGCCCCAGTCAGGCGAGGGATATGTATGTCCAGCCCCAGTCCTGCGAGGGATATTGGTATGTCCAGCCCCAGTCAGGCGAGGGATATGGTATGTCCAGCCCCAGTCAGGCGAGGATATGGTATGTCCAGCCCCAGTCCAGCAAGGGATATGGTATGTCCAGCCCCAGTCAGGCGAGGGATATGGTATGTCCAGTCCGGTGAGCGATATGGTATGTCCAGCCCCAGTCCAACAAGGGATATGGTATGTCCAGCCCCAGTCCGGCAAGGTATGGTATGTCCAGCCCCAGTCCAGCAAAGGATATGGTATGTCCAGCCCCAGTCCAGCAAGGGATATGGTATGTCCAGCCCCAGTCCAGCAAGGGATATGGTATGTCCAGCCCCAGTCCAGCAAGGGATATGGTATGTCCAGCCCCAGTCCGGCAAGGGATATGGTATGTCCAGCCCCAGTCCAGCAAGGGATATGGTATGTCCAGCCCCAGTCCAGCAATGGATATGGTATGTCCAGCCCCAGTCCAGCAAGGGATATGGTATGTCCAGCCCCAGTCCAGCAAGGGATATGGTATGTCCAGCCTCATCGAATTTACTTGTTCATACGTTAAATCTTATTCCCCTAGATTTAACTTTCTCGCTCACCTACTTACAAAGACATGTTTCCAGCTACATGTAGCACCACACCTGCGGAATTCCGTTATCCATAACCCCACATCTGTAATTCTTATATCAGTTGTAAGAACTTGTTTTGCAATCAAGTTAAAATAGATTTGTATAAACTAAGCAAATCGGACAGCTTTTACAATGCTGTAGCATATATTTATATAAACCTTACAGTCTATTCCGCTACACCAAGGAAGTGGAGGCTATGATGTTTTACAGGCAGCTTAATGGGATCCTGTCTGTGGTAGCACAATGTACGAGCTCCCTCTGTCAGGAGGTCAAGGTACAGCTGATCTGTGACATCATTCGAGAACATCCCACATGGAGCTGTGCACACGTCTCCGCTTACATAGGACTGTTTGAGGCCTTCAAGCATCCGGATATAGAGAAGTATGTAGCCTGGGTTCCAGTCTGTCGATTTTTCACGTTTTAACCCATTCAACACCAAGTAACTCACATGGACTGGTCCATGATATTTTTAGACCAATAAATTAATAACAAAATTACATTTGGATCAGTTCATTTATCAAAATTGGTAATATTTTTTCTAAAAATAGTTATATTACTTGAAAAAAGTGCAGATCCTGATGAGACGGCTCATCACGAGCCGGCTCATCTGGATCTACACTTTTTTGTAAGCCAATTTAGAGGTCTGTGGTGTTGAAAGGGTTAACTTCTGGCAAAATGACAGCCTGGGGAAACTGGATTTCCGATTGTAGCGCCATCTACTTACACCCACTTTTATGAGGGCGTAGATTTGAAGAACGACAACTCTTCTCTTCAAGATAATATCACTAAATATAGAAACGGAATTCTGTCGGAAATCACCGAACAGGCACGATTATACACAATCATTTCCGAATATACACGAATGCTCCCGTAGACTCATTTACATTGCAAACATAATGTCCCGTTTCTGTGTTATATCGCCGAGATGGCGGATTTTAAATATTACATTTAGATGGTAATGGATCGATTCGGCGTAATTGAACTAAGGACGGCTTAAATATTGAGTAAATATGTCAAATCAGATGCACATTATACTTTTTAAAACTATTTATCGTTCCGTTGACCCGTAAACAAGGGCGGCCAATTATAAAGTTTATCAACATTGCAGTGCCTCGCTTTCGATTCAGGTACGTCATTAATTAATTAAGTCACATGCTAATAGGCCTATTAATGGCAAATAGCAGTCAGTTGTCGTTCTTAACTAGATGGCGCCACCTGACCCGGTCCCGATACATTTGGAGTGATTCGGATTTTATCGTACTTTCCTTAGAAAACAATGTAAACACGCTCATACATAATAACACAAAATAATAGATAATTATGCCTTCAACCTGCTGCTGTGTACCCCAGTGTCATTTAAGAGGAGGACATGAGTTTCCGAAAGATTATGATAGGCGTTCCAAGTGGGTGAACGCGATTAGAAGGATAGACGAATCTTTCAAAGATTGGCAGCCTTCGAAGATGTAAGCCTTTTTTCTCAACCACCCAACTGAATAATGACATCAACCACGCGTTTTGACCCTAACCCTGGGCGGAGCAAGTGATGAAGGCGTTCTTTATGCGTGGTTGATACTATATTCTGATCGGCTGGTTGAGATAAAGATTTTACGCTTCGACGACTGCAGTCCATTTCAGAGCTGATGATTACGTTCAACAGACCATCGATGGTATGTTTAAGCGCTTGTTGAGTTTTTAAGAAAAGCTTGAGAATGAAAAAGAGTAGCATTGAGCAGAACTAGAGTCCTGCTTCATTGTCATTACACCGTCGTAGAGGCGTTAGTACGGGCGAAATACTGATTTCGGTATCAGTCATAATCAATTAGATTGTTCTGAAAAAGACAAAACAAAAAAACATAATTAGGATATGATTCGAACCCGGGTCTCCCGTGTCACAGATCAACGCTCTAACCACACGGCCATTTCGACATTTATGTATTTATGGACACAGTTATCGTATATAATAGCGTATGCTAGCCGTAAAGTTGTTTATTTTTCCCGGTTATACAATTTTAATTCTGTTAGGTGTTGCAATTCGGGTGGAATACATATTCTTGACCATTTTTAACGTCAACTACAAGGATTTTTTTTACATATCATCGTTTTATCGACCATTGCATTAACTTAGCACTGTCGGACCTGACCCGTGTTTACGGTTCACAGGATCGCCGCATTTCTCGGTCTTTATTGCTTATTACGCTAAAATCTGAAGCAAAATTAATACCTTTCAACCAAATCCATTTTCCTTCCTGTCTGCTTTGCATTTCTCTTCTTTAATTCCGATTTTAACTGTGGTATTGTCATAAGACCGAACTTCGATGCCATGTTAATGATGTTTATTCTGCGAGAATTCCAGGACCGGGTACAGTGGCGCCCCTAGCGGCTGCCAAGAAAGATAACTGACTGCTATTTGCCATTGGATTAATG
Source organism: Archivesica marissinica (assembly GCA_014843695.1). Lineage (NCBI taxonomy): Eukaryota > Metazoa > Mollusca > Bivalvia > Venerida > Vesicomyidae > Archivesica > Archivesica marissinica. The sequence goes on from CM026390.1 coordinate 25,469,221, forward strand.
CTAGTCAATAATTTCACGGGAAACCCCGCCAGTTTCCCCAGGTGTTGATATGATCAGAAACTCAATACGGCCCAATTAATAGTCTGTGTTAAAATATATTTATTTGACTGACCAGGCAAAATATATCGACGCCTGTTCCCAGGCTTAGATCAGAAACTCAATACGGCCCAATTAATAGTCTCTGTGTTAAAATATATTTCTTTGACTGACCAGGCAAAATATATCGACGCCTGTTCCCAGGCTAAGAAATATGTAAAGATGAAAATTCTGTTGGATCTGCGGGGAAACTAATTTCAGTTACATAGAATACAATGAGGGACCTGGCTGGTTTTTTATTACCTTCCTTGGCAGATAAAGTCTTATTTATTCCGAAATGTATATCTGTCCTTTCTGTTGGAATCCTTTGTTTTTACAGTTGTTCCCTAACCAGATGTTGTGTTGTGATAAATGTGATTTTATCCAAATCATGTAAATTAATTGATAAAACAAATTTACAGATAAGTACCCATTGGATATACTGTAGGATATCTGTCGAGATATAGTAACATAATAATTATAAGATGAGTAAGTGGATGTAAATTGATAGCATGTTGTGCAAAGGAAGCAACGGTAAAAACAGAGGAAACCACTTAAGAGGACTTACATACTTTTAAGGAGTATTCAGGGGCAGTAACTGACAATGTTTCATATTGCAGCTGTCATTCAAACCTGACATACTTTCATATTTATAACATTATTTGTTTTGTGGGATACGCTTATTTACGTTTATCATCTTTAAGCTCGAAATTCATTCAAAGATATTACTGCGTCGATAATTTTTTTAAATCGTAGTTTGTCTTATACTTTAAAGTTTAATTTTCAAATTATAAGAATTATTCTCTCAACCGATCACAATCCTACCAGGTGTTATTACACGTGTGTACATATAAGAAATTATGAGATGACTGTATTACACTGAATACAAGTAAGAGTTATGTGATAGATAATATCTATGTGTGTTTAAAGGTGATAAACATTATAGTGTATCGGGATTGAAAATGACTGTATTACACGAGTACAAGCAAAGTTATGTGATACATAATATTATTATATGTGTGTTTAAAGCAGCATTACATCGTATGAAATAAAATATATTTGAAATTTGTTTACGTATGGGTAGCAATGCTGCTACACATTCTAACATTATACTTTGTATGCTTATGTTTGACACAGGATGATCCAAGGGGGATTACTCACTATGGTAGAATACTAAGACCATGTACAATATCTACAATTTATTTACATATAAATGAATGATGATGCTATATATAGATGCAAGATGTAATGACTGAAACGTCATTTGGCGGCCTGAAAAGTTCACGTGTTCCGTTGTTAGTTCTCTTTGCTGGTTATACACTTGTCGATTTATTTAATCATTCGCGGACTATTTCAATGATGTAACGTTTTTACGTTTTTATATATCTGGGTTGGTTCGCTCTTAAGCGTGTCGGGCCAACCTCCTATGCCGGTTTCCTGGTTGTCCGGTCACGTGGTAACTCCGGGTCGTTCCGGTCTGCAGTTCCACTGTTAGTTGCTTAGCCTGGTGGGTCTGTCGTCGCTCATCTGGCGATTACGTGGGTGACGTCCTTTGACGGCTATCCACACATTGGCAGTTACCCAGCTGTTAGCATCTCACACTCCACTCCATGTTGCGTGCGGGTGATCAAATCCGCATTTCGCTCTGACCAAATTCTCACAACGTTTGCTCCACTCACGGTCAGTTCGTGTTGTGTCGTTTGAAGTGAATGGTAATATGTCAGGTCTCTTACTGTGTTAAATAGTTGTTCAGCCCCATGCTAATCTCACAATTCACTAAATCCCTGTGCTACCGTTATCATGTGATATGTAAAATAAACTAGTTTATAGAGGCCCTGGTATATGGATTTATTACAATAGGTTACACAGAAATAAACCTTATTATGTTATCTCTGTCCGATTTTATCCAGGAAACGCTTTAAATAGTTCCCCTATAACATCCAAGAAGATTGGATCCCCTTAGATCACCATACCTCCCCTTATACTCCACTTATACCTGGATCTTCGAAGATGTGTTTACCTTGATTGGAATACCCCTTCTATAAAATGGGAAAATGAGGCCCCGACTTAGGGTTATAATAATGTGTTCATTAATACAAGAGTCATTTTGTGACAATGTTCATTTGGTAAACAGTGTTTTTTGTGATAAAAGAAACTCGAAACCGAAAGTAGGACTTTCCGAGTCGATCGGTCACGCATTTGTTTACAGCCGGAACGCATTGTTCGCACTTGTTTACATTCAGAATGCATCGACCCCATTTGTCCCACGTTGTCTTTTTTAATTAAATTACTTGATATGTTTATTCATACCTCTGTTAGTGTCTTTTAGGGACATTTCTACATCCCCGCGAGGGGTTCGACATTAGAGGAAGATAGATAGATAGTATTTCATTTTCAAAATATATACGTTGTTTTCTACATCCTCTGTTGTTTCACGCATGCGCGCTGTGCGTGTTTACATTTCTTGTGTTGATAAACAAATTCGCTTATACGACGGTTTAAATTTATTGGAATGTTATCGTTTCTGAGCGACTATTTCGATTTTTGTAAACACACACACATTAGTATTTATATTTTACTCAAAACATCCTTTATTACGATGTAATGCTGCTTTAAGGATGATAAACATAGCTGACAGTGTGTCGGGATTGAAAATGACTGTATTACACTGAGTACTAGCATGGTTATGTGATGCATAATATTATTAATATTTATTATATGTGTGTTTAAGGGTGATAAATGTAGCTGACACTGTGTCGGGAATGAGCCCTCTGATGGCAGGTGTGTTGGGAAGGCAGAAGCACTGTGTACACGAGATGTTGATTCACCATGCACAAGTTGATATGTCAGATTTCAAGGGCATGACTATATATCATTACGCTGTCCGACATCTGCCAGATATTATAGATGTAAGTGTTTCTAGATCCACAGGGTTCCCGCTGGCAGTCGCCAATTGCGACAAAAAACAAATACTGGCGCTAAATTGTGAGAAATTGCGAAATATTTATCTGTGAACTACAATATATATGACTCTTAATTGGCTGCTCACAACTCGTGGCGATGGATTCCATCAGGAATGAGGTCTCAAGAGTGATTAATATAAGTTGTAAGAACTGCCAATGTCAAGCATAAACCCTACAAAATGGACAAGTCATCAGTTATTTTGAATTAACCCATTTCATTCTGGATACATGTAACGGTTTTTGCAAACGACATAGATCCAGATCATCCGCAGTGTGACATTGCATGCTAATCAGGATCTATGTTGTTTGCTACATAGCCAAGTGTCTTAGCAAGATCATCTGAATAGCAAACAGCATTGAGCCTGATCAGACTGAACGTTCCGTGGTGGCTGATCTGGCTCTATGTTCTTTGCAAATACTGTTTGAACGGTATCCAGAATGAAATGGGTTAATAGCATCTTGTGAACGAGATATTTGTCTCTAAAATATTTAACCATGTACTGAATAGAACTGATTTTTTCAGTATACACTTCGTTGTCCCCGAGATGCCAGGGGTCATTCTACACGGCGATGTGGGCGAAATAGTCGCCATAGGGACCTAACTTCGCCCTCTGGGGGCCCCGCCCCTCTTCTCCCTAAAACATTTTAAAAATTGTCCAGTAAGATACACTGGCCCATTATAAAGCACTGCTTCTATTCAAATGTTGTATTTAATGGTCATAAAGTGCATATTAACCAAATTTATTAAATAATACCATTTAAGGACGCGATCGCACGCTTTCTCACTTCTCCCAAAAATTCTGACCTAGAATTGAACTCAGGATAGTAAAATGTTAGTCCGCCTCCATGGTCGAGTGGTTACGGTCGCTGACTTGTATACCACTGTAACCTATCATCACTGATTGTCACGGGTTCGAGCCCCACTCAGGCCGTGTCTCATTTATATGAAAAAGTTAGCAGTTTCTTATGGAGGTTGGTGCACCCAAGTACTGGTTAACCGCTGGAGCCTGCCCAGGAAAGGTGTTGTTAGGTAAACTGCCCGCCGGCGATATAGCCCAAAATTGTGCTGATGCAGGCGTAAAACCCAAAATATAATATATAACAGTAAAATGTTATATCTATGGATTTTATGTTTTCCAATGAATGATTTGAGTTTTCGCCCTGTTTTCAAACAGTTGAAGATGGCATTTTCTATGTTACTTTGTATTCCTACACGGTTGGATGCACTTTTGTATTTTACCTATTTTAAAAAATATCAGTAATTCATTGGAAAACATAAAATCTGTAGATATTATAACATTTTACTATCCTGAAGAGTTAAAAAAAAAAAATGTATAATTCGCTATAGGAAATTGTGAATAGTCATAATCCAGTGGTGTATTAGGTTAATATAAAACGCTAAATGACGCGACTTCGTTATTATTTAGACATCACGTCCGTTGTATTATTTATTGTTTTAATTCCTGATGAAGCAAGCCGAAACGTTGAACTATAATGTAATTATATAGAAGAAACGTGTTATGTTCGATTTTGTCCACATTACACATATTTTCTGACAATCATGAACAGTTAACTATAAAGTAACAGGGATCATTCTATATGGCAATGTGGGCGAAATAGTCACCCTAGGGATCCTGAATTCGCCCTCCTTCTATTCAAATATTGTATTTAATGGTTGTACTGTGCATTTTAACCCTATTTTGCAGAAATATATTAAAAAACACCACTTAAGGAAGCGCTTCGATCACGCGCTTTCTCACTTCTCCCAAAAATTCTGACCTAGAATATAATATCTATGGAAAATGACTTGGTGGTTTCTGATGTACATCATGTATGGCGGTGTATTTTAGTTCCTCATTGACCATGACAAAAGCTGCACGTATGATTGGATGGACGATAAAGGCCACACCCCTCTGTACAAGGCATGTCTCAATGCCCCAGAAGTGGTGAAGGGAGAGCCTCCGTGGGAGAAGAGTATTGCTGTGGAGATGTTATTGGAGGGAGGGGTGGACCCGGCGATATCCAAGGCCGACAGACTGCCAATACATGTAGCAGTTGCCCTCGGCGATATGAAGTAAGTCGTCAAATTACGGTACTTGAATTAGTTTTTATATCAAACTGTATTTAATGTTTAGGCATTATTTATTATTACAATAATTATGATTAAATCTTAGCAAATTATTAATCACTCTCATTGGCGTGGATGAAAGCATTTATGCGGTCATTCATGTGGGAGGCACTGGGGGTACATGGAGATAACCCATCTGTTTGATCTAGCGACCACCGTACCAAGTCACATGCAACCTGGGTTCGAGGATGACCCACTTGCCCCTGACCAATGTTTGTTCGAATCCCATTTAAATTCTTTCATGTGAGGAGGTTATCCACCAGGAGAGGAGGTTATTCACCAGGAGATAGGAGGTTATCCACCAGGAGAGGAGGTTATCCACCAGGAGAGAGGAGGTTATCCACCAGGAGAGGAGGTTATCCACCAGGAGAGGCGGTTATCCACCAGGAGAGGAGGTTATCTGCCAGGAGAGGAGGTTATCCACCAGGAGAGGCGGTTATCCATCAGGAGAGGAGGTTATCCATCAGGAGAGGAGGTTATCCATCAGGAGAGGCGGTTATCCACCAGGAGAGGCGGTTATCCATCAGGAGAGGAGGTTATCCACGAGAGGCGGTTATCCATCAGGAGAGGCGGTTATCCACCAGGAGAGGCGGTTATCCATCAGAAGAGGAGGTTATCCACAGGAGAGGCGGTTATCCATCAGAAGAGGAGGTTATCCATCAGGAGAGGCGGTTATCCACCAGGAGAGGCGGTTATCCATCAGAAGAGGAGGTTATCCACAGGAGAGGCGGTTATCCACCAGGAGAGGCGGTTATCCACCAGGAGAGGCGGTTATCCACAGGAGAGGTGGTTATCCACCAGGAGAGGAGGTTATCCACCAGGAGAGGATAACGGAGGTTATCCACCAGGAGAGGAGGTTTCCACCAGGAGGATAACGGAGGTTATCCACCAGGAGAGGAGGTTATCCACCAGGAGAGGATAACGGAGGTTATCCACCAGGAGAGGAGGTTATCCACCAGGAGAGGATAATGGAGGTTATCCACCAGGAGAGGAGGTTAGGTACCAGGAGAGGATAATGGAGGTTATCCACCAGGGGAGGATAACGGAGGTTATCCACCAGGGGAGGATAATGGAGGTTATCCACCAGGAGAGGAGGTTATCCACCAGGAGAGGATAACGGAGGTTATCCACCAGGAGAGGAGGTTATCCACCAGGAGAGGATAACGGAGGTTATCCACCAGGAGAGGAGGTTATCCACCAGGAGAGGCGGTTATCCACCAGGAGAGGAGGTTATCCACCAGGAGAGGAGGTTATCCACCAGGAGAGGAGGTTATCCACCAGGAGAGGCGATTATCCACCAGGAGAGGAGGTTATCCATGCAGAATGTCTGTGGTTCGGTGCCCGTCTGTGCCTGAAAGACTAGTCGAAGGGACATCCAGGGTCTTCCTCCACCAAGTATAGCTGGAGAGTCTCCATATGACGTTTGTTGTTGGTGCGACATTAAACCCGAAGCACCCACACAATTAGCATTGAAAATTATATGGTGAAATAGTTTACTGCCGCTGACTTCAAATCACTTACCCCTCACTGTACTGTAGGTTCGAATCCCACTGGGGTCGCCAAATTCTTTCAAGTGAGGAAGCTATCCAGCTGGCTCGCAGAAGATCGATGGTTCTATCCGGGTGCTGGAAAAACTGCTCACAGGAGCACCCTGGTCTTCCTCCACCAATAATAGCTGGAGAGTTGCCATATGACCTAAGTTATTGTTGCGACTTAACCCCAAAAGCAGAGCCTCGCCTTGTATATTTGCTCCAACTCGCCCAATTAATTAAAATTTATAAGACAGTAACCTAATATTCTCTATATTTTATCGGTTCTATTATTGGGCATGGATACATGAATTTTCTGAAAGTAGTTCCAACAAAAGCATTGAGAAATAAAATGTGTTATTCCACTGCTTTCAATTGGTGTAGTAATATTATATTTCGCTTGACTAATTTCTATATGTCATTGGAAAGCATAAATTATATATATAGGATCTTCCACTCGTGAAAAGGCTCGATTAATAGCAAAATTCCAAAAGGAGTGTAAGGTACTTTATACATTACCATACAGAGTGCTTGTTTTAATATTTTTGCACAAAATAACGTTGCTACTTTCATTTTGGCGCCAAATATCGGCGCAAATTGTCAAGACGTCATTAAATTGTCAAGATGTCATTAAATTGTCATGATGTCATTAAATTGTCAAGACGTCATTAAATTGTCATGATGTCAATAAATTGTCATGATGTCATTAAATTGTCATGACGTCATTAAATTGTCAAGACGTCATTAAATTGTCATGATGTCATTAAATTGTCATGACGTCATTAAATTGTCATGACATCATTAAATTGTCAAGACGTCATTAAATTGTCATGACGTCACTATGCAAAGCATTATATTTATGTTTTTAAAAGTGTTATAATTACGTCTAGACTTAAATTTGAAGAAATAAATCGTTTCTGTTTGCCAGTATATTTTTCAGCCTTATTACATTAAGCTGCATCTGTACGCCGTAGTAAATAGTCCCTGATAATCAAACAACTTTGCGAAAATAATCGACACAATATTTTTAATTAATCGCTATACATCGCTAGTGCATATTTAGTATTTTGTTGATATAAGCAGTTGATTTTCAGCAAGTAAAGCATGAACACAAACATGTATGTATGTGAAATGTCTATTGCAAGCTGTCAATGTCATGCCCTTCGACCAATCAGAATCCTTCCAGGTGTTATTAAACGTGTGGTCATATAAGAATTTATGTCATGACTGTATAACACTGAATACAAGCAACGTTATGTGATATAATGCATTATTGTAATAACTAGGGATGTCAACGAGTAGTGATTTTGGTACTCGAGTACTCAGAAAGGTATTCGATCGAGTACTCGAGTACTCGGTTACCGTTACCGTGGATTATGCTTCTTGTCTCGTCAATCAGATTGGTCCTTTTTAATCAATTGATGTGTTGTCAAGTCTTTCAAAGTACTTTCATACCACAGATTTAGGTGGAGGCATTCTCACAATTCACTTATATTACTATTATATTCTAAAGATCTCTTCACAGTTTAACAGCGTTAACGTTAATGGCAAAAGTTACGATATTTATTATTTAACAACTATTTCGATATTGCCCTGCTATGGGTAGCTGCTTAAATTTCTAAATTGAGTAATCAATTAAGTGTCAATTATAACATCAAAACAAGTTCCGACCACCAGACAAAAGATGTCATTCACACGACAGACAATCGGACGACCCGCCTCAGTAGTGACGACAATGATAAAATAATTTGCATCAAACTTACGCTTCCCAATTAAGTTGAATCAACACCTTAATTATTCGGTCACTGTAGCCGGCTCTGTGTGATATACAGGTATTGTTAATCACCATGACACGCTGTATATTGCATTGTTTGGTACAGCAGAAGTTTCGCTAATCCCACTGATCACGATTTGTTCATAGGCAACTCCGTATTTGCGCAAAATAAAGATTTGTTGATTTTTTTTAACCGAGTACTCGATTATCTGAAAAGTTCGATACTCGGACGTTCGATCGAGTACTCGAGTATTCGTTGACATCCCTAGTAATAACTGATTGTAGTTTGTGTGTTGTACAGGTGTATAGAACGGATTGTATTTCATGTGTTGTACAGGTGTATAGAACGGATTGTATTTCATGTGTTGTACAGGTGTATAGAACGGATTGTATTTCATGTGTTGTACAGGTGTATAGAACGGATTGTATTCCATGTGTTGTACAGGTGTATAGAACGGATTGTATTTCATGTGTTGTACAGGTGTATAGAACAGATTGTATTCCATGTGTTGTACAGGTGTATAGAACTTACTGTATTCCATGTGTTGTACAGGTGTCTAGAACTGATTGTATTCCATGTGTTGTACAGGTGTATAGAACGGATTGTATTCCATGTGTTGTACAGGTGTATAGAACTGATTGTATTCCATGTGTTGTACAGGTGTATAGAACAGATTGTATTCCATGTGTTGTACAGGTGTATAGAACTTACTGTATTCCATGTGTTGTACAGGTGTATAGAACTTACTGTATTCCATGTGTTGTACAGGTGTATAGAACGGATTGTATTTCGTGTGTTGTACAGGTGTATAGAACTGATTGTATTTCATGTGTTGTACAGGTGTATAGAACGGATTGTATTTCATGTGTTGTACAGGTGTATAGAACTGATTGTATTCCATGTGTTGTACAGGTGTATAGAACTGATTGTATTCCATGTGTTGTACAGGTGTATAGAACGGATTGTATTCCATGTGTTGTACAGGTGTATAGAACTTACTGTATTCCATGTGTTGTACAGGTGTATAGAACTTACTGTATTCCATGTGTTGTACATGTGTATAGAACTTACTGTATTCCATGTGTTGTACAGGTGTATAGAACTTACTGTATTCCATGTGTTGTACAGGTGTATAGAACGGATTGTATTCCATGTGTTGTACAGGTGTATAGAACGGATTGTATTCCTTGTGTTGTACAGGTGTATAGAACGGATTGTATTCCATGTGTTGTACAGGTGTATAGAACGGATTGTATTTTGTGTGTTGTACAGGTGTATAGAACTTACTGTATTCCATGTGTTGTACAGGTGTATAGAACTTACTGTATTCCATGTGTTGTACAGGTGTATAGAACGGATTGTATTCCATGTGTTGTACAGGTGTATAGAACTTACTGTATTCCATGTGTTGTACAGGTGTATAGAACTGATATTAAAGAAGCACCCTAGTCAGAAGGATGGGAGAGATAAAAGATTCCAGGGTACTCCATTACACTGGGCGAAAACCAGGGAGGTAAGACTGATATCAAATTTCTAGAAAAAAAGTTCACGGAAACGTCATAATTATCACATTTTTCGTGCACATGCCTGGTCTATGGGTTCTCGTCAGTAACTCTACATCATCGTATGGGACAGTATGCCCGACTGATAATGACCTGAACACTGTGTGTTTTTACGTTTATTTATCGTCGCTACCGGTTGCCCATTGTGCGTGTCATCTTCTACGTTCCATCGCATGGATGAGCCATGCCAAGCCTAGTTGTGCGTGTCATCTTCTACGTTCCATCACATGGATGATCCGTGCCAAGCCTAGTTGTACGTGACATCTTCTACGTTCCATCGCATGGATGATCCGTGCCAAGCCTAGTTGTACGTGACATCTTCTACGTTCCATCGCATGGATGATCCGTGCCAAGCCTAGTTGTATGTGTCATCTTCTACGTTCCATCGCATGGATGATCCGTGCCAAGCCAAGTTGTGCGTGTCATCTTCTATGTTCCATCGCATGGATGATCCGTGCCAAGCCTAGTTGTATGTGTTATCTTCTACGTTCCTTCACATGGATGATCCGTGCCAAGCCTAGTTGTATGTGTTATCTTCTACGTTCCATCGCATGGATGATCCGTGCCAAGCCTAGTTGTGCGTGTCATCTTCTATGTTCCATCACATGGATGATCCGTGCCAAGCCTAGTTGTACGTGACATCTTCTACGTTCCATCGCATTGATGATCCGTGCCAAGCCTAGTTGTACGTGACATCTTCTACGTTCCATCGCATGGATGGTCCGTGCCAAGCCAAGTTGTGCGTGTCATCTTCTACGTTCCATCGCATGGATGATCCGTGCCAAGCCAAGTTGTACGTGACATCTTCTACGTTCCATCGCATGGATGATCCGTGCCAAGCCGAGTTGTGCATGTCATCTTCTACGTTCCATCGCATGGATGATCCGTGCCAAGCCTAGTTGTGCATGTCATCGTCTACGTTCCATCGCATGGATGATCCGTGCCAAGCCTAGTTGTGCATGTCATCGTCTACGTTCCATCGCATGGATGATCCGTGCCAAGCCTAGTTGTGCATGTCATCGTCTACGTTCCATCGCATGGATGATCCGTGCCAAGCCTAGTTGTGCATGTCATCGTCTACGTTCCATCGCATGGATGATTCGTGCCAAGCCTAGTTGTGCATGTCATCGTCTACGTTCCATCGCATGGATGATCCGTGCCAAGCCTAGTTGTGCATGTCATCTTCTACGTTCCATCGCATGGATGATCTGTGCCAAGCCTAGTTGTGCATGTCATCGTCTATGTTCCATCGCATGAATGATCCGCGCCAAGCTTAGGTGAGCATGTCATCTTCTACGTTCCATCGCATGGATGATCCGTGGTTAGCCTAGGTGAGCGCGTCATCTTCTACGTTCCATCACATGGATGAGCCAACAACGGCATTCTATATTTCATTTCTATGTTGGGTGATGTAATGGACAGCAGCATTATATATTTCATTCTATGTTGGGTGATGTAACAGACATGGCATTATATATTTCATTCTACGTTGGGTGATGTAACAGACATGGCATTCTATATTTCATTCTACGTTGGGTGATGTAACATACATGGCATTCTATATTTCATTCTACGTTGGGTGATGTAACATACATGGCATTATATATTTCATTCTACGTTGGGTGATGTAACAGACTTGGCATTCTATATTTCATTCTACGTTGGGTGATGTAACAGACATGGCATTCTATATTTCATTCTACGTTGGGTGATGTAATGGACATGGCATTCTATATTTTATTTCTAGGTGACAGAATTACTGTGCCAGATGGGGTGTGTTGTAGACTCTGTGAGCTCGACAAACCACACACCGGTTCTAGTGATGTTGATGCATAGTCGGATTGACTCCCTCATGGAGCTCTTATGTTATGGGGCTGGCTGTAATATAGGGGACAGCAATGGGGACACACCATTACATATGGCGGTTCAGGTATTGTTCACTTATTTTATGATAACATAGCATGTATTTGAGTGTCGCCATTTTGCATTCAGTAAATACGTTTGTACTAAATATTTTATTTTTGCTCTGTTAGTGTAGAGTACACTATAATATTATTCTAAAAGTTAATCTAAGTTTTAAACTCAAGAGTCCTTTTCAAAATGAATGAATGTCACAATTTTTAAATAGATTATAGTGTACAATGTAATTGTATAAGTTGCAAACCAGTGTTAACCAACCGTACAGAAATCCAACTTTATTACCGTACATAGTCACCTATAAGATGATCTCACCTATAAGACTATCTCACCTATAAGAAGATCTCACCTATAAGACGACCCCCTACTTTGGCCGAGATGAGGTTATTTTTACCGCCAGATTATGGCCTCGAAGTGGCCTCCCATCTTATAAGCGAGTGCTAAAAAAAAAAAATATTACTTTTTTTTTTACCAATTCGTTAAACGGTATCCCTAATTACATTTTTAAAAAAAAGAAAGCATTCTGATGACACTGAACATTTCTTCAACTTGCACAGGCCAAACATGCAATTTATACATGGTCTGGTGTCCATTTTATCAACCTGTCTTATATGTGAGTACATGCCAGTGTTCTCCGGAAGCCCCGGCGGCCGGCGATTTCGCCGACTACACGCTGACTGAGCGCCGGTTACTTTCCGGTATAATAAATATATTATTTCGAAACAAAACAGCAAATATTTAGGACGAAATCGTCAAATAAATCGATCCGGAAGTGATTCTGTGGGCGCATCCATTTTATCGGATGTTTTTGTTACAATGCGCATAAGAGACGCGCATCTAGTACAAATGCAAATGATCAGCGCTATCTACCAATCATATCGCTGGGAAAATCTGGATTTTCCGTGAGTTTCTAAATTTAGACGACTTTTTTTTTGAAAATGAATGCAAAAAAGAAAAGAAAACTTCCCAATAATCAAAGAGTTATGTCAGATTTTTGTCACACAGGTAATGATCAGTGATGGTACAGGTAGTAGGGCAGTGCACATTTACCATGTGTGTATGGGTCTGTGTGTTTATTAGAGTTGTGGAACCTATGCTCGGCGTATATCCACATATAATAATGACCAGTATAAAATTTTAATTGCACTTGCCATGTATATTATTATTTTCTTAAGTCGTGAAAACAACTTTCAAAACACTCTTGTTGAATTTTTTAGCTTCATCACGTGACCTTGCTGCTCAATATCGCAACGGTGTCGGTCGACACCGGTTTATATGCCTGAATACTTCAGAGCACCTATGGCTATGGAGTGTAGGACATAAGCCCCCCCCCGGACAAAAGCCCTCCCATGATTTTTGACACGGGCGGACAAAAGCCCCCCCATAGAAAAACTAAGGGAGGACAAAAGCCCCCCCCCCCCGTTCAAATTCATGGTAGGACAAAAGCCCCCTCATAGAAAACCCAAGGGTGGACAAAAGCCCCCCTATTCACATTCAGGGTAGGACAAAAGCCCCCCTATCACTGACATTGTTTCCTAAGTATTTACAAGTAAGACATTGAGTGACATGTACCTTTTATATTGGCAAAACAAACATGAACAACATGAATGAAACATGAAACAAGCACATTAATATTTCAGCACACTATTAACCAAAGAACATGTACTTTCTATATGATGGCTATTTATGGTCTGAACAATCTCATGTGACTGATGTGATGTGACTCAAATCAATTCAAAACATGAATTAAACAAGCACATTAATCTCTTATATCTTGCATTAATATATCAGCACACTTATGGTCTGAACAAACTCATGTGACTAATGTGATGTGACGGGGCTCAAATCAAGATGTCATACACTGGGGACTATGTCGTAAGCAGTCAAATGTTATGTTCTATAATAAGGATGATATGCATGGGGGGGCTTTTGTCCTCCCTTGGTTTTTCTATGGGGGGGCTTTTGTCCTACCCTGAATGTGCATGGGGGGGCTTTTGTCCTCCCTTGGGTTTTCTATGGGGGGGCTTTTGTCCTACCCTGAATTTGAACGGGGGGGCTTTTGTCCTCCTGTGGCAAAAAAGATGGGGGGGCTTTTGTCCGGGGGGGGCTTCTGTCCGTATCCCATGCACTGTGTACTTGTTGGTTTTTTTTATTTATCCACCGTAACTTATTGAATATCTTATTTTGATATAGTACATCATTGAGTAAAAACATTTATTGGTCTTCATCAGAAATGGTATAGAAACTATTTTTCGTGTTAGGTGTAGATTTTTTAAATTCGGATAGCTACCCGAATTGCTCATACACCGTAACAGTTTCGGTGGAAACATTAATGTCAGAGACTGCCTTTAGAAGAAGATAGTGTCGAGTGTGTTGCATACATAACTGGTATATAGTTGTACAAGTGGAAAGAACGGGTCAACAATAGTACATGTACATGCTTGAAACTCCATGACACCAAGATCTAACATTTGTTATATAGTCTCAATCTGTGTTTAACAATTTATTTTTTTCTGTGAAAATAAAATGTGTAAAAATGATCAAAAAATTGGTGTAAATATAGGCTTAAAAATGCACCAGGTTGCACGAAATGAGACCAATTTTGGAAAATTTTCTGGGGGAAAACCCCCCCCCCCGGCAGGAGGGGAAACCCCTCCCGCACTCTCCCCCTCGCCGACTACGCCGGCTCGGTAGCGAGTGAATGCCGGTTACTTATAAATTAAAACTGGCTACTTCATATTCTACGGAGAGCACTGGTCAGTCAATCATCATGATGCCAAAACCCACAGATTTCAGGGCCAAAGTAGAGGGGGGCGGAGCGGTGGGGGTAGTCTTATAGGTGAGTACATGCCAAAACCCACAGATTTCAGGGCCAAAGTAGAGGGGGCGGGGGGTAGTCTTATAGGTGAGTACATGCCAAAACCCACAGATTTCAGGGCCAAAGTAGAGGGGGACGGTGGGGGGTAATCTTATAGGTGAGTACATGCCAAAACCACCAGATTTCAGGGCCAAAGTAGAGGGGGCGGGGGGAGTCTTATAGGTGAGTACATGCCAAAACCCACAGATTTCAGGGCCAAAGTAGAGGGGGACGGTGGGGGGTAATCTTATAGGTGAGTACATGCCAAAACCACAGATTTCAGGGCCAAAGTAGAGGGGGTAGTCTTATAGGTGAGTACATGCCAAACCCACATATTTCAGGGCCAAAGTAGAGGGGGACGGTGGGGGGTAGTCTTATAGGTGAGTACATGCCAAAACCCACAGATTTCAGGGCCAAAGTTGAGGGGGGGCGGGGTAGTCTTATAGGTGAGTACATGCCAAAACCCACAGATATCAGGGCCAAAGTAGAGGGGGGCGGGGGGGTAGTCTTATAGGTGAGTACATGCCAAAACCACAGATTTCAGGGCAAAGTATAGGGGGACAGTGGGGGGTAGTCTTATAGGTGAGTACATGCCAAAACCCACAGATTTCGGGCCAAAGTAGAGGGAGGCGGGGGGGTATCTTATAGGTGAGTACATGCCAAAACCCACAGATTTCAGGGCCAAAGTAGAGGGAGGCGGTGGGGGGGTAGTCTTATAGGTGAGTACATGCCAAAACCCACAGATTTCAGGGCCAAAGTAGAGGGGGCGGGGGGGTAGTCTTATAGGTGAGTACATGCCAAAACCCACAGATTTCAGGGCCAAAGTAGAGGGGGACGGGGGTAGTCTTATATGTGAGCATGGATTGTAATGTTTTTGGTATCCATGTCATGTGTTTTTGATTTGTATTGTGGTGATGAAATGTATATATATATTCAAGCATGGCTACTATTGTTTCAATGAGAGACATTGGTGAGTTACTGCCCCTGAATACTCTTTTTAAGGAGGATAGGTGTTTTTAATTGGTCTCCTCTGTTTTCATCAGTCATGGTTTCCTTATATTACTTTCTATCAATTTTCATCCGTTTTCACATCTTCTGATTACAGTCAATCTTGTGTTAGTGGTCATATCTATTAAGCAGCCAACCTGCATTAAGCAGCCAGTTTCCAGATTCCCAATATGTTGTTTTATCATATCTGTGACCTCTATTAAGCAGCCACTTTCTGTGATTACCTTGGCTGGCTGCTTAAGACAGGTTTGACTGTACTAAATTCATTAAATATAGACATACAGTCAAACCTGTGTTAAGCAGCCAGCCAAGGGAATCGCAGGTGGCTGCTTAATAGATGTCAAATGTATAATAAAACAACAGATTGGAATCTGGCTGCTTAATAGAGGCGACCGTTAACACCGGTTTGACCGTTTATCCATCATTCTATCAATTGGATACTTAACTGTAGACATTTGTTACCAATTAATTAGCAAGATTTTGATCAAATCACATTTATCATACCGCTGGTAATGAAACAACAGTAAAACCAAAGGGATTCCAACTAAGCGCACGCACCAATATACATTTCGGCGTAACTCTTTGCATGCTGGGTAAAACAAAGACCATAAATAGTACAAAATAAATGTAGCAGACGACAATTCATTCATGTGTTTTTCTTATTTGTAACTGAAAACTCTGGGAATAAGTCGTGGAATTTCATCAGAATTGTGTCGTAACGTCGTCATTACAATACAACTCTAATGAAATTCCATGATATATATATATATTAACCCTTTCAACCCCACAGGCCTCTAAATAGACTTATGAAAAGTGTAGATCCAGATGAGCCGGCTCATAACGAGCCGTCTCATCAGGATCTGCACTTTTTTGCCAGTAATAATTATTACTATTTTTAGATCAAATTACCCATTTTGATAAATGAACTGATCCAAATGTAATTTTGTTATTAATTTATTGGTCTAAAAATATCATGGACCAGTCCATGTCAGTTACTTGGGGTTGAAAGGGTTAAATTGTTATTTTCACTCCCAGCATGCAAAGGGTTAAATCAAACTTTTATCTACCAAGGGAGATAATAGAAACACCAGCAATGTCTCTCAATCGTAATAGTTCTTTGAAGATAGAGGCCTGTGTTCATGATGTCACCCGTCAACAATTTGTTTATGAATGCTAAGTGCTTTCATCTTGTTCACTATGGTTCATCACAGAAATGGCAATTAACCCATTACTCCACATATATATGTTCTGCGCATTTTGGGAATATGGACGATTCCGGAATCACGCTGCACGTTTTAGGAATTCCAATACTGTTGCGCTATTCTAGAATTGCCCTGCACAATTGTGGAATCGCGCATGGCGTTATTTTCATCAGATAAAACTTTTATAATGGTCATGCACATTTTAGGAATGTCTTGCGCAATGTTGGAATAGTGAGTTCCATAGTGAGTCGAAAATTGGCAAACATTTCAGTTAAACTAAATTTTCAATTCCGCATTTGCTCTAAAATGTTTGTTGACTTTCAATGTCATTTGTGGAAAAGATCACATAAATTTCAATTTTATTATCGGCAAGAAAAAACTATTTATCTTATTTGCATGCAATAAACTAATTGATTTAATGTTCTGTTTTAATTTTATTTATTCAACTATTATTTATAACATCATATTTTAGTGAAAATCCAATATTCCAACATTGTCTCGATTCCTAAAACATGCACAGACGTTTCCAGAATCGCGCATAATCGTCCTGCGCGTTTTAAGAATTCTTAAACTGCGCAACAGTATTGGAATTCTTAAAACGCGCAGCGCGATTCTGGAATGGTCCATATTCCAACAATGCACAGAACATAATAGTATACATATATATTATACACTGTATAGCCTAAAGGCTCACTCAATAACAGAATTCCAAAACTCGTTTCGTAAAATATGGTATGAAATCACCACGAGTGTAAGATCCAGTTTATCACATTACCATATTGTGTTTTAATCCTATTTTTGCACAAAATAACGCTGCTACTTTCATTTTGGCGCCAAATGTCAGCTCACTACCCAAAGCAGCGTTATATTTATGCTGTTCAACCCGCAATAAGGCCCCCAAAACAAGATACCTGTGCTTATCAGCCGTCACACTACAGCACATGAAGATTTAACACTTCAAGACATGTTTAGAATTTAAAAAGAAATATAAAAAGTGAAATCTGACCTACCATAAAAAATTTTAAATAAAACAATAAAAGTAGTCCGTCCTACCTACCATAATTTTTTTTAAATAAAACAATAAAAGTAGTCCGTCCTACCTACCATAATTTTTTTTAAATAAAACAATAAAAGTAGTCTGTCCTACCTAGCATAATGTTATTTGGAAGTGAACCACAAACACAGGTACCTTTTATTGGGACCTATAAACTATGATAGAATAAAATATTTAATTGTAGTAGCACTGTAGGCTACGGTAGAATAAAATATTTAATTGTAGTAGCACTGTAGGCTACGGTAGAATATAATATTTAATTGTAGTGGCACTGTAGGCTACGGTAGAATATAATATTTAATTGCATCTTGTAGTGGCACTGTAGGCTACGGTAGAATATAATATTTAATTGTATCTTGTAGTGGCACTGTAGGCTACGGTAGAATATAATATTTAATTGCATCTTGTAGTGGCACTGTAGGCTACGGTAGAATATAATATTTAATTGTAGTGGCACTGTAGGCTACGGTAGAATAACATATTTAATTGCATCTTGTAGTGGCACTGTAGGCTACGGTATAATAAAATATTTAATTGCATCTTGTAGTGGCACTGTAGGCTACGGTAGAATAAAATATTTAATTGCATCTTGTAGTGGCACTGTAGGCTACGGTAGAATAAAATATTTAATTGCATCTTGTAGTGGCACTGTAGGCTACTGTAGAATATAATATGTAATTGCATATGATAGTGGCACTGTAGGCTATGGTAGAATATAATATTTAATTGCATATTGTAGTGGCACTGTAGGCTACGGTAGAATACAATATTTAATTGCATCTTGTAGTGGCATCAGCATGAAACAACAAAAACAAAAGTGAGTGTAAAACGACGAAGCATTGGATTACAACGAGATTTTAGAAATATTATAGTCCAAAGAGATTTTGACCTGCTGTCAACCATGTGGATCCAGACAACTCAATTTGTCATAGTTTGTTCTATAGTAAATTGATTCAAATTTCACATTCAAATTCTCAGTTCAAGTTTACAGACCAGTAAAATCCAGGACTTCTGCTTGAAGTTAAATCCAATTAAGTCGTGGCTTGGAGTTTTTTCTCCATGTGTCAATGTTTTATAAACCCCGGAAAATGTCGGGATTCTTGCTACCTCACCCCATCGTATTTACTCATTCATGCGCAGAAGCAAGTTGTATCGAATAAAGTCCACAAAATGTCTCTTTTAATATGAGAAAAAGTTGGCAGTTTCTTACGGAGGTTGGTGCACTGGTTAACCGCTGGAGCCTGCTCAGGAAAGGTGTTGTTAGGTAAACTGCCTGCTGGCGATATAGCCCAAAATGGTGCTGATGCAGGCGTAAAACCCGAAATATAACATAACATAATAACATAACTCTTTTAATATGACCAAAAAAATGCCACAGATGCACCACACTCACAGTAAGAAATTCAAACTGTCCCTGGTTCCACAATAAAACATCAATCAAAGTACATGTTGTATGATCTACTTGTTTGCAAAAACTACTTTCTAAGGTACAACAACCTGGAACCAATTCCCTCGGAGGGGTCACACGATGTGGCATATTAATTATGCCAAACTCATCAGACTACTATTACAAATATCTTGGGGTTTGAAAACTCTTTGTAATCCAATGAATTTCTAAAAACTTTGTAATCCAATGAATTTCTAAAAACTCTTAGTAATCCAATGAATTTCTAAAAACTCTTTATAATCTAATTTCTAAAAACTCTTTGTAATCCAATGAATTTCTAAAAACTCTTTGTAATCCAATGAATTTCTAAAAACTCATAGTAATCCAATGAATTTCTAATAACTCTTTGTAATCTAATTTCTAAAAACTCTTTGTAATCCAATGAATTTCTAAAAGCTCTTTGTGATACAGCGGGACAGTTTCTGGCTATTAGGTCATCAGATCAGTTGGCTCGTATTTAGTAAGACCATGCTGCCCATGTCAGCAATGTGCTTCCGTTTCACACAATGTGTTGATCGAATCATGCAATCTTGGTCATACTATTAGTTTATACAGATTTATTTTACTACGAGGGAGAGAGAAGAGGCAATGTGGAATTTAAAAGCCTTGCCTAAGGGTACAATCGTAACAGCTCCAGCGAGGCTCGAACTCCAGACCGTTCGCACCTGAAGCGAATGCTCATCCACTGCGCTACTATGTACTTGTCATACTATGTACATCCACATTTCTACCTATATTTGCATTTCGTCTTCAATTTTGCCGGCAAACGTTTGTAAAAATTGGTAAAAACCGACAAACACCTGCACAATATTATCCCATTTTTCCAGCCTAAGCCTAATGCTAGTAATGGGTACAGCCCACGATATGTACTTTTATTACTTAGATCAGGGTTCATTCTAGGATGACATGGGTGAAGTAGTTGCCCTTGGGACCCCGACTTCGCCCCTTGGGTGCACCACTTTTCACCAAAAAGAATTGTTTTATTATTTTTTTACAATTGTCAGACAATATTGTCCAGCAAGATACATTATTAAGTATTACCATTAGATGATGCAATCGCGCGCTTTCTCACTTCTCCAAAATATTTGTGTCGAGCTTGTGCCCTGCTTATATCAGAATGTTACCCTATTTTTTGCCGTTGTTGACTACCACAATAATGTTACATATCCAGGTTGATACGCTGGTTTTTCCAGTCTTATACCGTATATTCCCTTTTTATACGCCCCTCCCCTAATTTAGCAACCACATGTAATCCATCGCCACGAGGGAGAGAGAAGAGGCAATGTAGAACTTAAATGCCTTGCCTAAGGGCACAATCGTAACGGCTCCAGTGGGTCTCGAACTCTGGGCCTTTTGCACCTGAAGTGAACGCGCTACCATTGTGCTATTACGACTTATTGGAAATATTATAGCCAGTTAGAACAGTTACAAGTGAGTTTATCATGTAGCATGAGGAAAGCAGTCATAAGTAGTATATATACTGTTCCTTTCATCCGCGTACATCACATTAACCACTGGACCACTAACACATGTGTGTTCTTCCTGTATTTGTTCTGTATTTGTTCTTCCTGTATTTGTTCTTCCTGTATTTGTTCTTCCTGTATTTGTTCTTCCTGTATTTGTTCTGTATTTGTTCTTCCTGTATTTGTTCTTCCTGTATTTGTTCTTCCTGTATTTGTTCTTCCTGTATTTGTTCTTCCTGTATTTGTTCTTCCTGTATTTATCCTGTATTTGTTCTTCCTGTATTTGTCCTGTATTTGTTCTTCCTGTATTTGTTCTGTATTTGTTCTTCCTGTATTTGTTCATCCTGTATTTGTTCTTCCTGTATTTGTTCATCCTGTATTTGTTCTTCCTGTATTTGTCCTGTATTTGTTCTTCCTGTATTTGTTCATCCTGTATTTGTTCTGTATTTGTTCTTCCTGTATTTGTTCTGTATTTGTTCTTCCTGTATTTGTCCTGTATTTGTTCTTCCTGTATTTGTTCTGTATTTGTTCTTCCTGTATTTGTTCTTCCTGTATTTGTTCTTCCTGTATTTGTCCTGTATTTGTTCTGTATTTGTTCTGTATTTGTTCTTCCTGTATTTGTCCTGTATTTGTTCTTCCTGTATTTGTTCTTCCTGTATTTGTTCTTCCTGTATTTGTTCTGTATTTGTTCTTCCTGTATTTGTCCTGTATTTGTTCTGTATTTGTTCTGTATTTGTTCTTCCTGTATTTGTTCTGTATTTGTTCTTCCTGTATTTGTTCTGTATTTGTTCTTCCTGTATTTGTTCTGTATTTGTTCTTCCTGTATTTGTTCTTCCTGTATTTGTTCTTCCTGTATTTGTTCTTCCTGTATTTGTTCTTCCTGTATTTGTCCTGTATTTGTTCTGTATTTGTTCTGTATTTGTTCTTCCTGTATTTGTTCTGTATCTGTTCTTCCTGTATTTGTTCTGTATTTGTTCTTCCTGTATTTGTTCTGTATTTGTTCTTCCTGTATTTGTTCTGTATTTGTTCTTCCTGTATTTGTTCTTCCTGTATTTGTTCTGTATTTGTTCTTCCTGTATTTGTTCGTTAAATGCCCTTCCTTCCTGGCATACCGTGTTTATAGCATGTCTTTTTTTGTTTTCACTTTGTTTGCTTTTGCACATTCTTAATGCACGTTCATTTTGTATTTGTCAGTTTGAAGTGACATGGAGTTGTTATTAACAAACTTTTTTGCTTTGTTTTTTTACTGGTTTGTACAACCTGATTTTGGACCGATGTTTCATTTAATGAAATGAGCGTTGTTATACCGTGTGATAGCCAACCTCGTCTAAAAATAGCGCAGGTTTGGAAAACCACTTTTATCTCGTGTCACTATGCGTGTGTCACTATGCGCATGTGCACATTGTGTCTGATTCACTGTACATTTAAATGTTCAGAAAATTAACAGATAAATCTTTAAAATATTTGCTCGATGTGAACACTAATTTTAATATTTCATTTATTTAACATTCATTTTACAATCATTTTTAGAAGTATTTATATTTATTTCGATCGTTTTGAAATATTACGTAACTGTGTTTTACGCCCAGTTTTTTCATGAAGATGTACAGTATTAGTTTATACAAATTTATTTTAGCTCGATTGCGAATCAAGTTCTTACAACTTATATTAATCACTCTCGAGACCTTATTCCTGATGGAATCCATCGCCACGAGGGAAGAGCGAAGAGGCAACGTGGAATTTAATTGCCTTGCCTAAGGGCACAATCGTAATGACTCCAGCGTGGCTTGAACTCCAGGCCTTTCGCACCTGAAGCGAATGCACTACCATTGTGCTATCACGACTTCTACGAATACGGTACAGTATTCATCACAATATTGCAAAAGAATTATATGGAGTATTGCACTTGTTTATGCACACATATATATGGAAATAGACAGACTTATACCTAACTCACATTTCCTCTACGGCAAGGATACGATGGCTGTGTCCCCCCCCCCCAAATTATTTAGAAATAATATATATAATATAATATATGTAATAAAATATTTGACTGCTACAGGGTGTGACCGTGGGGAATGCTGCAGTGGCCCTATGATTACTATTGGTCGTATATATTTTAAACCCCGTAAATAAAAAAATAATTGCAGGCTATTTCGTTCTTTAACAATGCATTAACAATGCAAACCGGAACTGAAATAATGGTCTCTTATTACAAGTGGTTAACCCATTCAACACCAAGTAACTGACATGGACTGGTCCGTGATATTTTTAGATCCAATAAATTAATAAGAAAATTACATTTGGACTAGTTCATTTATCAAAATGGGTAATTTTGTCTAAAAATAGTAATATTACTGGTAAAAAGTGCAGATCCTGATGAGACGGCTCGTCACGAGCCGGCTCATCTGGATCTACACTTTTTGTAAGCCTATTTAGAGGTCTGTGGTGTTGAAAGGGTTAATAGACGTGGTCTTTCGAGCAAGTTTGACTGTACATGTATATCTGTGTAATATTTATACACATGCATGTTTAGTATTCTAATTCAATTTCTGATTCTGTTGTTTGTATACTTATAGCAAGACGATATCGACCTTGTGCGCATCTTTGTTGTGTTTGGTGCTGACGTGAACCAAAGGAATAACATGAGTCATTCCGCACGGCACCTAGCTGCTATATCCAAGGGCAAAAATAGGTACATATAAATTTTAGATAGTTTTTTAGTTTGATAGTTTATTTTATTAAATTCCAGTAGGATTTCAAGCCCACGAGGACATACATACATACATATTATATACAGTTAGCGAATAGTGCATACATTATATAGATATACATAGTTTATTAAATTCCAGTAGGATTTCAAGCCCACGAGGACATACATACATACATATTATATACAGTTAGCGAATAGTGCATACATTATATAGATATACATAGTTTATTAAATTCCAGTAGGCTTTCAAGCCCACGAGGACATACATATATATTATATACAGTTAGCGAACAGTGCAAACATAATGCATACATTTTATACAAATGAGCTCCCACAATCATAGCCATTTATATTTATGCGTAAACACATGTAATATTTATCTGATATATGTCTTATAATTAAAGCAAAATAGTTCTTTATTTCTAACACGGAGAAGGTCAAAACATGTGTCATTGTTTGTTATACCTCACGTGACTACCCCATACAAGATTTGCCATACCCGACGAGCAACATTTTTCAATGTCTCATGGCAATGTCTCGTGGCAATGTCTCGTGGCAATGTCTCATGGCAATGTCTCGTGGCAATGTCTCATGGCAATGTCTCGTGGCAATGTCTAATGGCAATGTCTCGTGGCAATGTCTCATGGCAATGTCTCGTGACAATGTCTCGTGACAATGTCTCGTGGCAATGTCTCATGACAATGTCTCACCTCTGAATAGCCTAATTCGGATCAAAATCACGCTCGTCTGACTTTACCGTTTAATTTCAATGTGATTTTATTTGTTATGCCGCCATCTTGTTTTCATGTAGTCACATTTGTCGTAAAATTGTTCGGTTAAACAGAAAAATGTAAATAGACTATTGATAATTATTTTATCATTTAACAAAGTTTTATACCGTTTAGCTGTATCATTTTTTAAGTAATGTTGGGTACAGTAGCGGTTTTTGTTAAAGATTACACGTTAAGGTCTCGGGAGTGATTAATATAAGTTGTAAAGACTTGTTTCGCAATCGAGCTAAAATAAATTTGTATAAACTAAGGTCAAGGTTGCTGTCAAATCTCATCTGTGGAAAGTAAACAATCACTGCCATGTTCGTGAATATATCTGAGGATCAGCCGATCGTTCGGTATAACAAGATAAATATTTGTCATGGGGCTCGAAAACTGCACTACTGCCTAATAGTTTTGGCTATGGACAGTTATTATAATTATACAGATTTGTATATCACTCTTTTATACAGAAATTATACGTTCCAAAATGCTTAACATTAACTTAGCATAGTAAGACATTTTTACAAATTTTACAAAATACATTAAAATAGTCAACATTAAGAACAACAATTTGGTAGGAATAAAAAAAAAAATTAAAAAAAAAAAGTAAAATATTTATCAAAAATATTAAGAAAAGTACATAAAAGAATAAAGGTTAAGAGTTCAAATGCAAAATGCTATCGGTGCATCGTTAGATGGAACACACCAAAACTAAAATCTACTTCCAAGAACTACACCATTATACGGGGCCCGAGTCCTTAATTGTGAATAGATTTTTATCAATGTAATGACTACACCATTATACGCAGCAAATAGATTGTGACATATTATGTAAAGACAGTTATCTTGTTCGTTTCAGAGATTGATCATGTGACATAGAATGTTGACAGTTATCTTGTTCCTTTCAGAGATTGATCATGTGACATAGAATGTTGACAGTTATCTTGTTCGTTTCAGAGATATATCATGTGATATATAATGTTGACAGTTATCTTATTCGTTTCAGAGATTGATCATGTGATATATAATGTTGACAGTTATCTTATTCGTTTCAGAGATATATCATGTGACATAGAATGTTGACAGTTATCTTGTTCGTTTCAGAGATTGATCATGTGACAGAATGTTGTCAGTTATCTTGTTCCTTTCAGAGATATATCATGTGACATAGAATGTTGACAGTTATCTTGTTTGTTTCAGAGATTGATCATGGACATAGAATGTTGACAGTTATCTTGTTTGTTTCAGAGATATATCATGTGACATAGAATGTTGACAGTTATCTTGTTCGTTTCAGAGATATATCATGTGACATAGAATGTTGACAGTTATCTTGTTTGTTTCAGAGATTGATCATGTGACATAGAATGTTGACAGTTATCTTGTTCGTTTCAGAGATATATCATGTGACATAGAATGTTAACAGTTATCTTGTTTGTATCAGAGATTGATTATGTGACATAGAATGTTGACAGTTATCTTGTTCGTTTCAGAGATATATCATGTGACATAGAATGTTGACAGTTATCTTGTTTGTTTTAGAGATTGATCATGTGACATAGAATGTTGACAGTTATCTTGTTTGCTTCAGAGATTGATCATGTGACATAGAATGTTGACAGTTATCTTGTTTATTTCAGAGATTGATCATGTGACAGAATGTTGTCAGTTATCTTGTTTGCTTCAGAGCTTGATCATGTGACATAGAATGTTGTCAGTTATCTTGTTAGTTTCAGAGATTTGTCATGTGACATAGAATGTTGACAGTTATCTTGTTTGTTCCAGAGATTGATCATGGACATAGAATGTTGACAGTTATCTCGTTTGTTCCAGAGATTGATCATGTACATAGAATGTTGACAGTTATCTTGTTTGTTCCAGAGATTGATCATGGACATAGAATGTTGACAGTTATCTTGTTCGTTTCAGAGATATATCATGTGACATAGAATGTTGACAGTTATCTTGTTTGTATCAGAGATTGATCATGTGACATAGAATGTTGACAGTTATCTTGTTTGTTCCAGAGATTGATCATGGACATAGAATGTTGTCAGTTATCTTGTTTGCTTCAGAGATATATCATGTGACATAGAATGTTGACAGTTATCTTGTTTGTTTCAGAGATTGATCATGTGACATAGAATGTTGACAGTTATTGTGTTCGTTTCAGAGATTGATCATGTGACATAGAATGTTGACAGTTATTTTGTTTGCTTCAGAGATATATCATGTGACATAGAATGTTGACAGTTATCTTGTTCCTTTCAGAGATTGATCATGTGACATAGAATGTTGACAGTTATCTTGTTCCTTTCAGAGATATATCATGTGACATAGAATGTTGACAGTTATCTTGTTCCTTTCAGAGATATATCATGTGACATAGAATGTTGACAGTTATCTTGTTTGCTTCAGAGATTGATCATGTGACATAGAATGTTGACAGTTATCTTGTTCGTTTCAGAGATTGATCATGTGACATAGAATGTTGACAGTTATCTTGTTCGTTTCAGAGATATATCATGTGACATAGAATGTTGAAAGTTATCTTGTTCGTTTCAGAGATGTGATTCTACACATGTTGCATGTGTCCGGTGCTAAGAGATGCTCTCCAGCCGTGAAGGGGTGTGTGGTAGGCTGCTCTCCAGAGGGAGGATTTAACGGAAAACCAGACGAGAAATGTAAACCACTCTTCGTTCTCGATAAAATGGGTGTGTATTTTCTTATATGACGTGTCGAATGAAAAAGTTGGCAGTTTCTTACGAAGGTTGGTGCACCCAAGTACTGGTTAACCGCTGGAGCCTGCCCAGGAAAGGTGTTGTTAGGTAAACTGCCCGCCGGCGAAATAGCCCAAAATGGTGCTGATGCAGACGTAAAACCCGAAATATAACATAACATAATGACCTGTCGAACGTGGATCACTTGAACAGAATTTATGTATATACAGTCTACGTCCGTTATGTCGAATTCCGTCGAACCGAACAAAGTACTTTGACATAACCGAAGTTTGACTTAGCGAAAATCGATATAAACAGTCAGTTATATGTAATATGATAGAGTCTGAAATGGGACTGATCCGACTTCGAGATAACCCGAGAATTCAACATAACCGAAGTTTGACTTAATGATAATCGATATAAACAGTCAGTTATATGTAAAATGATAGTGTCTGAAACGGGACTGATCCGACTTCGAGATAAGCGTAGAATTCGACATAACCAACTTTGACATAGGGGATGTAGACTGTACAACTTTATGGTGCGAGGGTAACAACTAAGTTCATAATTGCATATGAAAGATGTAAAGTTCGAACTTTATTTATTTTACAATGATTGCGAAACAAGCTGAAACAACTTATATTAATCTCTCTCGTTGGTGCGGATGAACCTGGTGTACCCTGGGAAAACCCACCTGCCCGATCTTGCGACCACTGTACCATCCCACATATCCGGATTGCATTGGTGAGAAGAGAGTGTGCTAACCACTGCGCTAATCAGACAGATGTAATATTTGGTGATCTGTCTAGCCCCCTTTAGTGGCCGGCGAGAGATAGCTGTCACTTTTCCGGCATCGACAGTGCTGCCAATAACTACATGCAATATTACTTATTGCTAAAACACCGTGAAATATAGTGTTTTGGTATGTTACATATTGGTTCTGTGGGCACCCGGGCTCTTCCTCCACCAAGGAGAGTCACCATACGTACATCAGTATTGGTGTAGCAGTCAAATGGAGTGTATTCCGAGGTGAGTATCACAGGTGTAGTGGGAGAGGCTAGAGTAGGTAGAGATCGACCCAATCACTGGACGAGCTACACTCTGTGATACACTTCTTGGAAGTAGATTTTAGTGTGTTCCATCTAACGATATACCTATAGCATTTTGCATTTGAATTCTTAACCTTTATTCTTTTATGTACTTTTCTTAATATTTTTGATAAACATTTTATATTGTTTTATTTTTATTTTTATTTTTTATTCCTACCAAATTGTTGTCCTAAATGTTGACTATTGTAATATATGTTGTACAAAATATCTTACTATGCTAAATTAATGTTAAGCACTTTTGAACGTATAATTTCTGTATGAAAAGCGTGCTATACAAATCTGGTATAATAATAATAATATGAATAATAATAATAATATATGCCCAAGCTGTTGGTGCAACTTTAAACCCAAAAAACAAACACATATACTGATTATAAAACATGTTAACTCTATACTCCTCAGCGGAATAGGAAAATTGCTGTTTTTTTATCTCCATACTGCTGATAAGCATTAGGCTCACTGTACTATGAACTCAATCAATTTCTATGGAAATACATACAGAGTGGGACAGCGGCTGTATGGTAAAGTGTTTGTGTATTACAATGTCCTCCCTATTGAAAGGGCCAGCCATTACTGACTTATGAGACACCTCTTATGGACATCAGTTTGTCCCAAATCCTATCCTTTAAGGCCTTGTGGCCAGGCACCAGTATGGGAACAGGCGTCGATATATTTTGCCTGGTCAGTCAAATAAATATATTTTAACACCGAGACTATTAATTAGGCTGTATTGAGCTTCTGATCATGTCATTTGGCTAGAAGTTAAAAAGTGAAAAATTGACAGACTGGAACCCAGGCTACAGGCTGATCGGTAATGATTATTTAACTAGCTGGTGGCTCACCAACTAACTGGCCATATCAGAACGAACCCCTGATGCGGTTTGAACCTTCGACCTCCCGCTTTCGATGAAAGTGTTGTATTGTGCGGACTAACAGGTTTTACTGTTTCAAACGTTTGTCCAAAATTAGGCTTGAATACGCAATAATAGGTGGTTTTGTAATTTCAGCATTGTTTGACGACATGTTGTGTACTGCCATTAGCTGTACCGCTAAGTATAGTAATGACAAGGGGAACGCATTGTTAGACCTCACTGATGGTCCAACCGACATCGGCGATCGGGTAAGTCACTCACTGATTGTCCATCCGACATCGGCGATCGAGTAAGTCACTCACTGACGGGACATCGGCGATCAGGTAAACCACTCACTGACGGGACATCGGTGATCGGGTAAGTCATTCACTGATTGTCCAACCGACATCGGCGATCGGGTAAGTCATTAACTGATGGTCTATCCGACATTGGTGATCGGGTAAACCACTCACTGACAGTCCATTTGACATCAGCGATTGTGTAAATCACTAAATGCCGTCCATCTGACATTGGCGAACGTGTAAATCACTAAATGCCGTACATCTGACATCGGCGAACGTGTAAATCACTAAATGCCGTCCATCTGACATCGGCGAACGTGTAAATCACTGAATGCCATCCATCTGACATCGGCGATAGTGTAAATCACTGAATGCCATCCATCTGACATCGGCGATAGTGTAAATCACTGAATGCCATCCATCTGACATCGGCGATAGTGTAAATCACTAAATGCCATCCATCTGACATCGGCAAACGTGTAAATCACTGAATGCCATCCATCTGACATCGGCGATAGTGTAAATCACTAAATGCCGTCCATCTGACATCGGCGATAGTGTAAATCACTGAATGCCGTCCATCTGACATTGGCGATAGCGTAAATCACTAAATGCCGTCCATCTGACATCGGCGATAGTGTAAATCACTAAATACCGTCCATCTGACATCGGCGATAGTGTAAATCACTAAATGCCATCCATCTGACATCGGCGATAGTGTAACTCATTAAATACCGTCCATCTGACATCGGCGATAGTGTAAATCATTAAATACCGTCCATCTGACATCGGCGATAGTGTAACTCATTAAATACCGTCCATCTGACATCGGTGATAGTGTAAATCATTAAATACCGTCCATCTGACATCGGCGATAGTGTAACTCATTAAATACCGTCCATCTGACATCGGCGATAGTGTAACTCATTAAATACCGTCCATCTGACATCGGTGATAGTGTAACTCATTAAATACCGTCCATCTGACATCGGCGATAGTGTAAATCACTAAATGCCGTCCATCTGACATCGGTGATAGTGTAAATCACTAAATACCGTCCATCTGACATCGGCAATAGTGTAAATCACTAAATACCGTCCATCTGACATCGGCGATAGTGTAACTCATTAAATACCGTCCATCTGACATCGGCGATAGTGTAAATCATTTAATACCGTCCATCTGACATCGGCGATAGTGTAACTCATTAAATACCGTCCATCTGACATCGGCGATAGTGTAAATCATTTAATACCGTCCATCTGACATCGGCGATAGTGTAACTCATTAAATACCGTCCATCTGACATCGGTGATAGTGTAACTCATTAAATACCGTCCATCTGACATCGGTGATAGTGTAGCTCATTAAATACCGTCCATCTGACATCGGTGATAGTGTAAATCACTGAATGCTGTCCATTAGACATCGGCGATATTGTAAATCACTGAATGCCGTCCATTTGACATCGACGATAGTGTAAATCACTGAATACCGTCCATCTGACATCGGCGATAGTGTAAATCACTGAATACCGTCCATCTGACAACGGCGAGCGTGTAGATCACTGAATGCCGTCCATTTGACATCGACGATCGTGTAAATCACTGAATACCGTCCATCTGACATCGGCGATAGTGTAAATCACTGAATACCGTCCATCTGACAACGGCGAGCGTGTAGATCACTGAATGCCGTCCATCTGACATCGCCGATAGTGTAAATCACTGAATGCCGTCCATCTGACATCGGCGATAGTGTAAATCACTAAATGCCGTCCATCTGACATCGGCGATCGTGTAAATCACTAAATGCCGTCCATCTGACATCGGCGATCGTGTAAATCACTAAATGCCGTCCATCTGACATCGGTGATCGTGTAAATCACTAAATGAAGCAGCCTAGTCTTAAGATCAATGATACAAGCGTGTGTATTATTTCCGTATATTATTCACCATAACATGCCAATATGAAACAAAATGTTACATCTCTGAATTGTTCATTTTATGACATCATAATATATAGCGCCTGCAAAGATACCATGTATTACGTCAGTATTCTTGCACATTTACAGTTTTCATCTATGAATCTGTAATGTATAACTTTGTAATTGAGAGGTTGTGAGTTCGAACCCCGTCAGGACCACGGCGGTGGTGTCCTTAGGCTTGGCACTTAGATCCACATTGCCTCGCCTCTGCTCTTTCCATCATAGCGATGGATTCCATCAGGAATTAGGTCTCGAGAGTGATTTAATATAAGTTGTAGGAATGTTTCGCAATCGAGCTAAAGTAAATTTGTATAATCTAAAGTAGTCCAGGAATGCGTGTATTTTGTGGAGTATCCGTGGTGTAATGTATACAGTATCCAGCTTGTAACTAAGAGGTTGTGAGTTCGAACTCCATCGGTACCACGGTGGTGGTGTCCTTAGGCAAAACACTTAAAATCCACATCTCTTCTCTCTCCCTCATGGCGATGGATTCCACCAGGAATGACGTCTCAAGCGTGATTAATCTGATGAGGTTAAAACTTGTTTCGCAATCTAGCTAAAATGAATATTGAAGAATTATATTTCATTTTCAGGTACTATGTCTTGATGGTGGCGGTATTAAGGGACTGGTACTCATACAGTTACTGACTGCTATAGAAAATGCTGCTGGAGTACCAGTCAAAGAGCTGTTTGACTGGATTGGGGGAACCAGTACCGGGGGGCTGTTGGCTGTAGCTATTGGTGTGGGTAAGTGTGATAATGGTGGAACCGGTCACAGATATGTCTGTCTATGGTAGGGAACCAGTACAGGGGGACTGTTGGTGTGGGTAAGTGTCATGTATGGTGGAACCAGTCAGAGATATGTCTGTCTATGGTAGGGAACCAGTACAGGGGGACTGTTGGTGTAGGTAAGTGTCATGTATGGTGGAACCAGTCAGAGATATGTCTGTCTATGGTAGGGAACCAGTACAGGGGGACTGTTGGTGTGGGTAAGTGTCATGTATGGTGGAACCAGTCAGAGATATGTCTGTCTATGGTAGGGAACCAGTACAGGGGGACTGTTGGTGTGGGTAAGTGTGATGGTGGAACTAGTCAGAGATATGTCTGTCTATGGTAGGGAACCAGTCAGAGATATGTCTGTCTATGGTAGGGAACCAGTACAGGGGGACTGTTGGTGTGGGTAAGTGTGATGGTGGAACCAGTCAGAGATAAGTCTGTCTATGGTAGGGAACCAGTACAGGGGGACTGTTGGTGTGGGTAAGTGTGATGATGGAACCAGTCAGATATTCACAATGATATCAGTTGATCGACCCAAGCATTCCACTCGATAGTTGGAAGGTCCAATAGACTCACATGTTCTTGAATCATTTCAGCGTCTGCCGAATGAAACTGAAAAGAATAACTTCAGTGTGAAATTTGCCACCGCTATTTTGGCTTGTCTTCCGAAATATTTGATGTGTGACTGTTACCGAAATAGAAAGTGAAATGGAAGACAGTCGATTTGTTTGCATCTTCCAGATA
The DNA here is from genome assembly GCA_014843695.1 of Archivesica marissinica. Taxonomy (NCBI): domain Eukaryota; kingdom Metazoa; phylum Mollusca; class Bivalvia; order Venerida; family Vesicomyidae; genus Archivesica; species Archivesica marissinica. The sequence continues at coordinate 25,502,177 of CM026390.1, forward strand.
AGGAAAAGGAAGGCAACTCTTCTTGTAGATTGCAAATCAAATTGATTATGATGCATAGCAAAACCAGGGTTCCCTCTGTCTGAATTTTTGTCTGCGCCACTTCTGTCGCCAATTGAAAAAACTGGAGCCAATTTGAAAGACTGAGAACCATATAGTTAACAGATAAATTCAATTCAATATATTTATTGCATTAAATATGATAACATATTTATAGCAAGAAATACATAAACAAAGTACAATGGAAAGGCATGGATACATTTTCAGAAGAGCATAGATGGTTGTGGTGTATAAAATTGTTAATTTCTTGTTAAATTTGCTTAATATATACATATGGGTAGGTTTTGAACAATTTTCCTATTAGTCTCTGTAAGTAAGGTGATAAATATTGGAAGCATGTATTTGACACAAAAAAATTGCTGCGCCAAATATTTTCACCAATTCACAAAATTTTGCGGCAGTATTTGTTTTTTGTCGCAATTCGCGCCATTGGCGACCGACAGCGGGTACCCTGAAAATGTTTCAGGAAAGTTGCTTGACTTTTGCAGGTAAACCGTTATCGTACATCCGAGGCATGTATTTCCGGCTGAAGGACCAAGTATTCAAGGGATCCAGACCGTACGACTCTGCACCGTTTGAGGCACTGCTAAAAGAGGAGTTTGGTGTCACGAAAATGATGACAGATATAACATCCCCGAAGTAGGTCAATCTTACTACAGTCAAACCTGTGTTAGTGGTCACCTCTATTAAACAGCCAACCTGTGTTAAGCAGCCAATTTACAGATTCCCATTATGTTGTTTTATTATACATTTGACCTCTATTAAGCAGCCACCTATGCTAAGCAGCCACTTTCCGTGATTCCCTTGGATAGCTGCTTAAGACAGGTTTGACTGTATAGTCATTTATAAGGTTTTACCGTAGCTTTCACTACATGAGCCGCTCGTTGCAAAACCAAAGTTCTGATAAAAAACCAACTCAAAACCGATTTATGATGGGAAAATAAGCTTGATATGGTTATATCTTAAAAAATAAAAAACTGGCTTTCATCATATGAGCCGTCGCATGGTAAAACCGACATAGTGCTGATAAAAACAATAAAAACCATGATCACCATGATTTACATGTTATCACCATGATGTACATGTTACCATCATTTACATGTTATCACCATTATTTACATGTTATCACCATGATTTACATGTTATCACCAGGATTTCCTAGTTATCACCAGGATTTACTAGTTATCACCAGGATTTACTAGTTATCACCAGGATTTACTAGTTATCACCAGGATTTACTAGTTATCACCAGGATTTACTACACTAGGATTTACTAGTTATCACCAGGATTTACTACACTAGGAGTTACTAGTTATCACCAGGATTTACTACACTAGGATTTACTAGTTATCACTAGGATTTACTAGTTACTAGTTATCACCAGGATTTACTAGTTACTAGTTATCACCAGGATTTACTAGTTATCACTAGGATTTACTAGTTACTAGTTATCACCAGGATTTACTAGTTATCACTAGGATTTACTAGTTACTAGTTATCACTAGGATTTACTAGTTACTAGTTATCACTAGGATTTACTAGTTACTAGTTATCACCAGGATTTACTAGTTACTAGTTATCACTAGGATTTACTAGTTATCACTAGGATTTACTAGTTATCACTAGGATTTACTAGTTATCACTAGGATTTACTAGTTACTAGTTATCACCAGGATTTACTAGTTACTAGTTATCACTAGGATTTACTAGTTATCACTAGGATTTACTAGTTACTAGTTATCACTAGGATTTACTAGTTACTAGTTATCACTAGGATTTACTAGTTACTAGTTATCACTAGGATTTACTAGTTATCACTAGGATTTACTAGTTACTAGTTATCACTAGGAGTTACTAGTTATCACCAGGATTTACTAGTTACTAGTTATCACTAGGATTTACTAGTTATCACCAGGATTTACTAGTTATCACCAGGATTTACTAGTTATCACCAGGATTTACTAGTTATCACCAGGATTTACTAGTTATCACCAGGATTTACTAGTTATCACCAGGATTTACTACACTAGGATGTACTAGTTATCACCAGGATTTACTACACTAGGAGTTACTAGTTATCACCAGGATTTACTACACTAGGATTTACTAGTTATCACTAGGATTTACTAGTTACTAGTTATCACCAGGATTTACTAGTTATCACTAGGATTTACTAGTTACTAGTTATCACCAGGATTTACTAGTTATCACTAGGATTTACTAGTTACTAGTTATCACTAGGATTTACTAGTTACTAGTTATCACTAGGATTTACTAGTTACTAGTTATCACCAGGATTTACTAGTTACTAGTTATCACTAGGATTTACTAGTTACTAGTTATCACTAGGATTTACTAGTTATCACTAGGATTTACTAGTTATCACTAGGATTTACTAGTTACTAGTTATCACCAGGATTTACTAGTTACTAGTTATCACTAGGATTTACTAGTTACTAGTTATCACTAGGATTTACTAGTTACTAGTTATCACTAGGATTTACTAGTTACTAGTTATCACTAGGATTTACTAGTTACTAGTTATCACTAGGATTTACTAGTTACTAGTTATCACTAGGATTTACTAGTTACCACTAGGAGTTACTAGTTATCACCAGGATTTACTAGTTACTAGTTATCACTAGGATTTACTAGTTATCACTAGGATTTACTAGTTATCACCAGGATTTACTAGTTATCACCAGGATTTACTAGTTATCACCAGGATTTACTAGTTATCACCAGGATTTACTAGTTATCACCAGGATTTACTACACTAGGATTTACTAGTTATCACCAGGATTTACTACACTAGGATTTACTAGTTATCACCAGGATTTACTACACTAGGATTTACTAGTTATCACCAGGATTTACCAGTTATCACCAGGATTTACTAGTTATCACCAGGATTTACTACACTAGGATTTACTAGTTATCACCAGGATTTACTACACTAGGATTTACTAGTTATCACCAGGATTTACTAGTTATCACCAGGATTTACTAGTTATCACCAGGATTTACTAGTTATCACCAGGATTTACTAGTTATCACCAGGATTTACTAGTTATCACCAGGATTTACTAGTTATCACTAGGATTTACTAGTTATCACTAGGATTTACTAGTTACTAGTTATCACCAGGATTTACTAGTTATCACTAGGATTTACTAGTTACTAGTTATCACTAGGATTTACTAGTTACTAGTTATCACCAGGATTTACTACACTAGGATTTACTAGTTATCACTAGGATTTACTAGTTATCACCAGGATTTACTAGTTATCACCAGGATTTACTAGTTATCACCAGGATTTACTAGTTATCACCAGGATTTACTAGTTATCACCAGGATTTACTACACTAGGATTTACTAGTTATCACCAGGATTTACTAGTTATCACCAGGATTTACTACACTAGGATTTACTAGTTATCACCAGGATTTACTAGTTATCACCAGGATTTACTAGTTATCACCAGGATTTACTACACTAGGATTTACTAGTTATCACCAGGATTTACTACACTAGGATTTACTAGTTATCACCAGGATTTACTACACTAGGATTTACTAGTTATCACCAGGATTTACTACACTAGGATTTACTAGTTATCACCAGGATTTACTAGTTATCACCAGGATTTACCAGTTATCACCAGGATTTACTAGTTATCACCAGGATTTACTACACTAGGATTTACTACACCAGGATTTACTAGTTATCACCAGGATTTACCAGTTATCACCAGGATTTACTAGTTATCACCAGGATTTACTACACTAGGATTTACTAGTTATCACCAGGATTTACTAGTTATCACCAGGATTTACTAGTTATCACCAGGATTTACTAGTTATCACCAGGATTTACTAGTTATCACCAGGATTTACTAGTTATCACCAGGATTTACTAGTTATCACTAGGATTTACTAGTTATCACTAGGATTTACTAGTTACTAGTTATCACCAGGATTTACTACACTAGGATTTACTAGTTATCACTAGGATTTACTAGTTATCACCAGGATTTACTAGTTATCACCAGGATTTACTAGTTATCACCAGGATTTACTAGTTATCACCAGGATTTACTACACTAGGATTTACTAGTTATCACCAGGATTTACTAGTTATCACCAGGATTTACTACACTAGGATTTACTAGTTATCACCAGGATTTACTAGTTATCACCAGGATTTACTAGTTATCACCAGGATTTACTACACTAGGATTTACTAGTTATCACCAGGATTTACTACACTAGGATTTACTAGTTATCACCAGGATTTACTACACTAGGATTTACTAGTTATCACCAGGATTTACTACACTAGGATTTACTAGTTATCACCAGGATTTACTAGTTATCACCAGGATTTACCAGTTATCACCAGGATTTACTAGTTATCACCAGGATTTACTACACTAGGATTTACTACACTAGGATTTACTAGTTATCACCAGGATTTACTAGTTATCACCAGGATTTACCAGTTATCACCAGGATTTACTAGTTATCACCAGGATTTACTACACTAGGATTTACTAGTTATCACCAGGATTTACTAGTTATCACCAGGATTTACTAGTTATCACCAGGATTTACTAGTTATCACCAGGATTTACTAGTTATCACCAGGATTTACTAGTTATCACCAGGATTTACTAGTTATCACTAGGATTTACTAGTTATCACTAGGATTTACTAGTTACTAGTTATCACCAGGATTTACTAGTTATCACTAGGATTTACTAGTTACTAGTTATCACTAGGATTTACTAGTTACTAGTTATCACCAGGATTTACTACACTAGGATTTACTAGTTATCACTAGGATTTACTAGTTATCACCAGGATTTACTAGTTATCACCAGGATTTACTAGTTATCACCAGGATTTACTAGTTATCACCAGGATTTACTAGTTATCACCAGGATTTACTACACTAGGATTTACTAGTTATCACCAGGATTTACTAGTTATCACCAGGATTTACTACACTAGGATTTACTAGTTATCACCAGGATTTACTAGTTATCACCAGGATTTACTAGTTATCACCAGGATTTACTACACTAGGATTTACTAGTTATCACCAGGATTTACTACACTAGGATTTACTAGTTATCACCAGGATTTACTACACTAGGATTTACTAGTTATCACCAGGATTTACTACACTAGGATTTACTAGTTATCACCAGGATTTACTAGTTATCACCAGGATTTACTAGTTATCACCAGGATTTACTACACTAGGATTTACTAGTTATCACCAGGATTTACTAGTTATCACCAGGATTTACTAGTTATCACCAGGATTTACTAGTTATCACCAGGATTTACTAGTTATCACCAGGATTTACTAGTTATCACCAGGATTTACTAGTTATCACCAGGATTTACTACACTAGGATTTACTAGTTATCACCAGGATTTACTACACTAGGATTTACTAGTTATCACTAGGATTTACCAGTTATCACCAGGATTTACTTGTTATCACTAGGATGTACTAGTTATCACTAGGATTTACTAGTTATCACCAGGATTTACTAGTTACTAGTTATCTCTAGAATTTAGCTAATTTAATTTACTATGATTGACCTTGTAGGATAATGGTGACCGGCGTTTTGGCCGATAGATTTCCTGCCGAGTTGCATCTCTTCCGTACCTACAAACCAACCTTGGACAAACCAGCGGAAAACAAGGGACAGAATGATCAGTACGAACCAATCAAGCCTCCTCATGGTCAGTACATGAAGAATATGCGTGTCTTCATTGTTTTAGGTTTTTATAATGTACAAAAAATTAAGTTAAGTCGTACTCGATGGCTATGTCGATACATAGAATGTAGTCATGTAACCAAATACCATGTGGTGCCGCCATCTTGTGGGTCAAATGTGTAGAAATCTAATCATCAACAAACAGCAGAAAATCAATATTTTATCAGTGCTTATGATTGATAAACAGGATACACACCGCTAAATGTATTGTTGTAATCTATGTACCGAGCGATATAGCTCACCACCACAAAAAAAAATGGAGCCAACCTAGAGCCATAATGTTCACAGATAAATATTTGTAGCCATTTGACAAAACATGTGTGCCAAAAAAAAATGCGCCAAATATTTTCGCAAAAATTTAGTGCCAGTATTTGATTGTTGATATTGGCGCCATTGGCGACCGACAGTGGGAATCCTCGATTTTCTCTTGTCAATTTCTATGAACAGAACAGCTGATATGGAAGTGTGCCAGGAGTAGTGGAGCGGCACCGACATACTTCCGCTCGTTCGGACAGTTCATGGACGGCGGAATGATGTCCAATAACCCGACACTTGATGTGCTTACTGAAATACACGAGTATAACACGGGACTCAAATTTAGGGTAGGTGGTTGTGCGAGGGACTGTTGGGATTTCGTGCGGCATCTCGGTATTTGATATGAGTTGGAGCGCTAGAGCTTCAGGTTGTTAAAGTTATTTTGTCAGATTTTTTTTGTTTAGAATTTAAAATTCCACAATATCCAGCAGGCTTGCAGATGGTCGGTGGCTCTACCCAGGTGCCCGTCCGTGCCTGAAATACTGCTCGGAGGGAACCCATCGTCTTCCTCCACCAATATCAGTTAGAGAGTTATGAGTGGTGGTTAGTGCGCTCGATTCTCACAAATGCAACCTGGGTTCGATTCTGGGACAGGGAAGTATGTGAGATGGTTCTGTCATCACCAGATCGGACAGGTGGGTTTTCTCCGGGTACTCCGGTTTCCTCCCACACGAATGACAACATTAATGCTTTCATCCGCGTCAACGAGAGTGATATAGAAGTTGTATAAGTTCGCAAATAAAGTTTAAACTGTACTGATGTATTACTGGTCTTAGAATGAACTTGACGATCTATTTAATACTTGTAGTCTGCATATACAAAGGTAATACTATAATATACTACATTGCATGAATTTGTGTACACATGATATCAATTGGAAGAAAAATTAATTCATTGACTCAAAAGTGACTCGTATCGTCTCCATATATATATTTATTTATTTATTTTTGTCCGCCTCCGTGGTCGAGTGGTTAAGGTCGCTGACTTGTATACTACTGTAACCTATCATCACTGATGGTCTCATTTATATGAACAAGTTGGCAGTTTCTTACAGAGGTTGGTGCACCCAAGTACTGGTTAACCGCTGGAGCCTGCCCAGGAAAGGTGTTGTTATGTAAACTGCCTGCCGGTGATATAGCCCGAAATGGTGCTGATGCAGGCGTAAAACCCGAAATATAACATAAGTAACAGTATGCATGTCATTGAGAAAATCTAAATAAGCTTTTTAGTTTTCGATTTAATCCATCTGTTCTTGTATGTTAACCCATTTCTTTCTGATACCGTTCAAACAGTATTTGCAAAGAACATAGAGCCAGATCAGCCGCCGTGGAACGTGCCGTCTGATCAGGCTCTATGCTGTTTGCTATTCAGATGATCGTGCTAAGACACTTGGCTATGTAGCAAACAATATAGATCCTGATCAGCACGCAGCGTCATGCTGCGGCTGATCTGGATCTATGTTGTTTGCAAAAGCCTTTAAATGTATCCAGAATGAAATGGGTTAATGTTATAACAGTATGTAAATATGAGGAATAAAAATATGTTTAAACTAAAGTGACTCAAACTGCCGAGAATTATTATTCCAGGGAAGATCATGTGTTATCAATCTACACACGAAATATTGTTATTGTATCGTACGTGTTATAGCTTTACAAATAGTTTAATGAGAGTCATTCGTCAGTTACTGCCCCTGACTAGTCATAAAAGTAGATTGGTCATCTTAATTAGTTTCCTCTGTTTTTATCATTGTTGCCTTTGCACCACATGCTATCAATTTTAGTCCATTTTCTTTTCTTATGATTATTAAATTGTAATGAGAGACATTGGTGAGTTACTGCCCCTGAATACTCCCAAAAAGTAGATATATCCTATTTAGTGTTACTATTAAGTGTTTTCCTCTGTTTTTATCATTGCTTCCTTTGCACAACATGCTAGCAATTTTATTCCACTATCACCTCTTATGATTATTAAATTACTATATCTCGACATATCTCGTACATATGCAATGGGTACTTATTTACAAAACAATGTTATCAGATAATTAACACAATTTTGATAAAATTACATTTATCATACCGCAACATCTGGTTAGGGAACAACAGTAAAAACAAAGGATTCCAACTAAAAGGACCTATTTACATTTTGGGATAAATCAGAATTTATCTGCCAAGGGAGGTAATCATTTTAAAATAATAAAAGTTGCAAAATATATCAAATATTGTACAGACGGATCTGCAGTCCAGTGGTAATACGCTGGACTGGTGATCCTGGGATCGCAGGTTCAATCTCCCGTCTCACCCTAATAAAATTCAGATGGGACTTTAAACCAAGGTCTCGTGTCAGTGCTTTACACTGTGCACATAAAAGAACCAGAGGAGACTGTAATGGGTCTCTCTCTGTACCATTGCACTATCCTCCAAAAATCTAAAATGATTAATCTCTTCAGGACGCGTCGCTCATATGGGCAACCGGTAGCGACGATAAATAAACGTAAAACACACACACAAATATTGTTCGAAGTTAAGATAATGTTTGCGCCAATAATGTGTGTTTCATGTATTTAATATACAACTAATCATCTAAGATTTGTATGTAAATATGTTGAATTTATAATACTATAAATATATATCGTTTATGTTAACTATTATAAATATAGGATCTTACATCCCTGGTGATTTCATACCATATTTTATGAAACTCGTTTTGAATTAAAAGGATTGCTTTATAGCAAAATTCCAAAACTCATAAAATATTGTATGAAATCACCACTCATGTAAGATTCTAAATTTATAATCATTTCATTGGATATAATAACAGAAATGACACATTTATTGGATATTTCGGGTGTTGACAGCAGGTTGTGTTCCAGATGCAGTGTGATGTAGCATTTAGATATATACTACCCTATTACAATGCTGCATTCAATTATGATTGTTCTTTTTTAATGAAATACAGACATGGTGTGACAGTCAAAAACAGGAAAGATCTACAAATACCACAAAGGTTATCCAATAATTATGTGCCACCGATGTTGTGGTAGACAGGTCTTTGTAAACTAATTGCTGGAATCTCATCCTGCCCACCATTCTAGGCCCCACACATCAATCTCATCCCCACACATCATTCTCAGCCCTGTCCTCAGCCCTGCCCATCATTCTCATCCCCGCCCATCATTCTCATCCCTGCCCATCATTCTCATCCCCACCCATCATTCTCATCCCCGCCCATCATTCTCATCTCCGCCCATCATTCTCATCCCCACCCATCATTCTCAGCCCCGCCCATCATTCTCAGCCCCGCCCATAATTCTCATCCCCACCCGTCATTCTCAGCCCCGCCCATCATTCTCAGCCCTGCCCATCATTCTCGGCCCCGCACATCATTCTCAGCATCCTATTTTTGACGATTCCCCTTCAAAATTTTAACTACCAATAAAAAGATCAATTAAAATGTAAGCCCCACCCCCATTTTGGAAATAATTTGGATACAAATTTAGCAGTTAGTTTATACTGACCGAACCGCTTCACATAATTATATACAAGCTCTATTTTTGCATGATCTTTTATGTATGGTGACTGCTCTGATTTGTTCTATGTGTTTATTTCTGCTCAATATGTACTATATTTATATTTTCACCACTATGTAGTCGTTAATGTTATATCCCCATTTGGTTTGTTGCATTAACAACGCTGTAAAAGCAGTAGGGCGGAGTTACTACGAGACTGGCAGAAGTGGGCGGTACTACTCGCTTATTTATATCATCAATTTTGGTATAAATAATAGGAATAAAACTAACCTGTTACCCCCCCCCCACGCATGCGCACGCATGCATACACAAACATAATAGTTAAACAGCATAAATGTATTGTATACCCAAGAGACACGACAGATGTTGGTATTAATCCTTAAATATGTAGATCTATGTTTGTTCAAACGTCCTATTGGTGTGCACGTGTTATTGTAGCCTATTAACTTATGTACATATTTTACTCATTTATAATGATATATATGTCGGGTCCCCTACTGTTGCTTGATATGGTACACCACATATAAGACATGTCCCTTACATTGCCTCTTGATGATGTACTTGATATGGTACACCACATATAAGACATGTCCCTTACATTGCCTCTTGATGATGTACTTGATATGGTACACCACATATAAGACATGTCCCTTACATTGCCTCTTGACGATGGACTTGATATGGTACACCACATATAAGACATGTCCCTTACGTTGCCTCTTGACGATGTACTTGATATGGTAGACCACATATAAGACATGTCCCTTACGTTGCCTCTTGACGATGGACTTGATATGGTAGACCACATACGTTTATTTATCGTCGCTACCGGTTGCCCATATGAGCGACGCCTCCTGAAGAGATTAGTCATTTTAGATTTTTGGAGGATAGTGCAATGATACAGACAGAGACCCATTCCAGAATCTCCTCTAGTTCTTTTACGTGCACGATGTAAAGCACCGACACGAGACCTCGGTTTAACGTCCCATCTGAAAGACTGTTAATTTTATTAGGGCCAGACGGGGTCCCCGAACCTGCGATCCCCGGATTACCAGTCCAGCGTGTTACCACAGGACTACACTAAAAGTGTCAATGTCTGCTATATTTAAGACCCACCATAGTTCAAGTGTAATGCCAGTATAAAAATAATATTCATATAGAGACTTACCGTATATTCCTTGCCATAAGGCGCCCGTTTTCTCATCCAGAAATGTGATGCAAGTACTAGGTCGACTTATGGATAAGTAATCAAGCAAACAAAAATATTTGAAAAATTGTCGTAATATTTATATCTGTTTGTTTTTGCTTTATGTTAATATAGCATTTCCTTAGACAATTGTTTACATTGTAACCCACAGAAAAATAGAAAAACTGATAAACAAAATCATAGTTGTGCATCAATGTATTTATTTAGATTTGTGATGGAATAAAGTCAACAAATATGTCAACTTTAGCTCAGTTTCATTAAAAAAATGAGAGAAAACCATTGTGGTAACGAATGTTATAAGTCCACCCTCGACTTATGGAAAGATCCAGCTTATGGGCGGGCATTTTCAAGCCAAAATTTGACCCTCGACTTATAGCTGAGGTCGACTAATGATCAGAAATATACGGTAAGCTTATTAGATAATTCCAGCTGGGGAGAATTCCACGAATATATTATTTGTACTTGTGTAATTCTTCAATTTCAGAACGAGGCAGAAAGTGTGCAGCCGCTAGGTTGCGTTGTGTCGCTGGGATGTGGGCGCGTTCCCGTGATCCCGAGGTATCATATTGACGTGTATAAGCCGAGCGGTATCTTCGACGCTCACAAAGTCTATAAGGGAACCACGGCACTCTTGTCTCTCCTTATAGACCAGGTATGTTCCAGTCCAGTCACTGCCTCGGCCTGGGTCTGATCTCTGTTGTGCCATCAGGGTGGGGGAGTCAGGGGGGTGTGACGGTGGTGGGTGGGGGTGATAGATCTTTATAAAACAACAGCTGATCAGAATGCTGGTGCAGTTTTATGAATATATTCGCTTATAATTGTTAATATTTAGAGGTTAATGGGGCTAGTTTCATATCAACATAGGTATTGACCCGAGGTAACTTGATATCAACATAGATATCAACCCAAAGTAACTTGATACCTCTGGTCGATACTTATGCTGATATGAAACTAGCCATGTAATAACGTCTTTATTGCTTTGATATTACCATTTAATAATTGAAACCATGCTCTCTGTTATACATTTATCAGGAATATATCACAATTACTGAATTAGATACATGAAAATGTGTACAAATATCTGTTATCTGCCAAATTTAATACACTGGGACGCTACGGAAGTAAACAAACTAGCACCGAGTGCGCATACGTTTTTTCTCAGGAACTAGTTATGATACGGATTTTTCTGGTTTGATACGGGCTTGTGACCGTATCAAACCAGCAAACGTAATATCAGACTAGAAAACACAGCGTATCAACCTGGGTGGTTGACAGTATTGTTGTAGGCAAATAACGGCAAAAAAATAGATTTGACTGTTATCGAATGAAATTATTTGAATTTGGATGCGGAAATAAACGGAAACTCCCATATTTGTTTGTGATATCTAATTAGCATATTAAGTAGTCCCCTTGTCTACCCGGTTAGACAGATTTATTTGACACCCCCAAAATGTCTCGAAAAGGTGAGAAAATATTGGTTATATCGTAAAAAAAATGTTTTTGATTTAAGATGAGTTCAGTATTATTCAAAGAACATTATCACATTTCAGGCGTCCGTGTCTGAGGGTCGGCCAGTTGATCGAGCGCGAGCCTGGTGCAGCATGATAAACGTACCATTCTACAGATTCAGCCCCCAGCTTTCGGAAGATATTGCTCTGGACTGTAATGACAACAAGACACTTATCACCATGTTGTGGGAGACCCAGTGCTATATCATAGCTAATAAACACAGAATAGAACAGGTCGCCCAGCTCCTGGTGACAGGTCAAGGTGACGTGGGTCACGGTTACCGACCTACCTTAACCGCCGTCCCATCGGCTCCACCGCAAGAGTTAGTTCTTCACAATAAAAGTTAATTCAGTGATGAATGATAATTCAGTGATGACTGTTAATTCAGTGATGAATGATAATTCAGCTGATGACTGTTAATTCAGTGATGAATGATAATTCAGTTTATGACTGTTAATTCAGTGATGAATGATAATTCAGTTGATGAATGATAATTCAGTGATGACTGTTAATTCAGTGATGAATGATAATTCAGTGATGACTGTTGTGATGACTGTTAATTCAGTGATGAATGATAATTCAGTGATGAATGTTAATTCAGTGATGAATGTTAATTCAGCAATGAATGATAATTCAGTGATGAATGATAATTCAGTTGATGAATGATAATTCAATTGATAAATGATAATTCAGTGATGAATGTTAATTCAGTGATGACTGTTAATTCAGTGATGAATGATAATTCAGTTGATGAATGATAATTCAGTGATGACTGTTAATTCAGTTTATGAATGATAATTCAGTGATGACTGTTAATTCAGTTTATGAATGATAATTCAGTTGATGAATGATAATTGTGTTTATAGATATATTATATTGATGATAATTCGTATACTGATGATTAAGTTTATGATGATAAATGATATTCAATGATTGAATAAGGGGACCTCTATCGTCGAGTGGTTTAGGTCGTTGACTTCAAATCACTGATCCCTCACCACCGTAAGTTTGAATCCCAACGAGAATGTCAAATTCTTTCATATGAGGAAACTATCCAACTGATATGTGGAAGGTCAGTGGTTCTAGCCTGAAATACTGCTGGGAGGAGTAACTGGGTCGTCCTCCACCATATGACCTTGGCAGTCGCTGTAAACCCAAAATCAATCAAGCCAATCAGTGACAGAGATTGTTCATTGGTTTATACAAATAAAATGTATCTTGATTGCGAAACAAGTTCTTACAACTTATATTAATCACTCTCGAGAACTCATTCCTGATGGAATCCATCGCCACGAGGGAGAGAGAAGAGGCAATTTAAATGTATTGCCTATGGGCACGGCACAATCGTAACGGCTCCAGCGGGGCTCAAATTTCGGGCCTGAAGCTGGTACATTTATAACATTTGTATTATACGAGGCTTGTGTTATTATACGATACGGTTTAACCCTTTCCTTCATAGTAGGTTAATATACTATTATATCTCCATACAAACGACAGCCATTTAACCCTTTCCTTCATAGAGATTTAGGTTAATATACTATTATATCTCCATACAAACGACAGCCATTTAACCCTTTCCTTCATAGAGATTTAGGTTAATATACTATTATATCTCCATACAAACGACAGCCATTTAACCCTTTCCTTCATACAGATTTAGGTTAATATACTATTATATCTCCATACAAACGACAGCCATTTAACCCTTTCCTTCATAGAGATTTAGGTTAATATACTATTATATCTCCATACAAACGACAGCCATTTAACCCTTTCCTTCATAGAGATTTAGGTTAATATACTATTATATCTCCATACAAACGACAGCCATTTAACCCTTTCCTTTATAGAGATTTAGGTTAATATACTATTATATCTCCATACAAACGACAGCCATTTAACCCTTTCCTTCATAGAGATTTAGGTTAATATACTATTATATCTCCATACAAACGACAGCCATTTAACCCTTTCCTTCATAGAGATTTAGGTTAATATACTATTATATCTCCATACAAACGACAGCCATTTAACCTTTCCTCATAGAGATTTAGGTTAATATACTATTATATCTCCATACAAACGACAGCCATTTAACCCTTTCCTTTATAGAGATTTAGGTTAATATACTATTATATCTCCATACAAACGACAGCCATTTAACCCTTTCCTTCATAGAGATTTAGGTTAATATACTATTATATCTCCATACAAACGACAGCCATTTAACCCTTTCCTTCATAGAGATTTAGGTTAATATACTATTATATCTCCATACAAACGACAGCCATTTAACCCTTTCCTTCATAGAGATTTAGGTTAATATACTATTATATCTCCATACAAACGACAGCCATTTAACCCTTTCCTTCATAGAGATTTAGGTTAATATACTATTATATCTCCATACAAACGACAGCCATTTAACCCTTTCCTTTATAGAGATTTAGGTTACTATACTATTATATCTACATACAAACGACAGCCATTTAACCCTTTCCTTTATAGAGATTTAGGTTACTATACTATTATATCTCCATACAAACGACAGCCATTTAACCCTTTCCTTCATGGAGATTTAGGTTAATATACTATTATATCTCCATGCAAGCGACAGCCATTTAACCCTTTCCTTCATGGAGATTTAGGTTAATATACTATTATATCTCCATGCAAGCGACAGCCATTTAACCCTTTCCTTCATGGAGATTTAGGTTAATATACTATTATATCTCCATGCAAGCGACAGCCATTTAACCCTTTCCTTCATGGAGATTTAGGTTAATATATTATTATATCTCCATACAAACGACAGCCATTTAACCCTTTCCTTCATAGAGATTTAGGTTAATATACTATTATATATCCATACAAACGACAGCCATTTAGCTATCGTGCAGTGGATAAGTAGTCGCCATATCTATCCCACCTACATAGATATTACTGGGACTACATAGAGATTTAGGTTAGCATACTATTATATCTCCATACAAACGACAGCCATTTAGCTGTCATGCAGTGGATAAGTAGTCGCCATATCTATCCCACCTCCATAGCTATTACTGGGACTACATAGAGATTCTGGACTGTATTATGAACATTGGTTTGGCTACTACATTGACAATGTATGTCGTATTGGCATCAAGAGGTGCTTCTATGGGGGAAGGGTTTAAAGCTCAGTCATATGGCGATTCCAGCTAATAATGGTGGAGGAAGACCCCGGGTGCCCCTCTGAGCAGTATTTCATGCCCCGACGGACACCTGGTTAGAACCACTGACCTACCCTAAGTCAGCCGGATAGCTTCCTCGCATGAAGGGATTCGACCCTATAGCTGTGATGCGGTATGCCTGTATAATACAAACAAACTATGATTTGTGATGATATACGATCATAGTCCGCCTCCGTGGTCGAGTGGTTACGGTTGCTGACTTGTATACCACTGTAACCTATCATCACTGATGGTCACGGGTTCGAGCCCTGCTCAGGCCGTGTCTCATTTATATAAAAACGTTGGCAGTTTCTTACGGAGGTTGGTGCACCCAAGTACTGGTTAACCGCTGCAGCCTGCCCAGGAAAGGTGTTGTTAGGTAAACTGCCCGCCGGCGATATAGCCCAAAATGGTGCTGATGCAGGCGTAAAACCCGAAATATAACACAACGATCATATCGTATGTTCATTAAAAAATACTATACTTATGTTTAAGTTTAAACTTTATTTCATTTACTAACGATTGCGAAAAAGTTTTAAAAGCTTATATTGTTGGCGCGGATGAGAGCGTATATGTGGTCATTTGCGTGGGAGGAAACCGGAGTACCCAGAGAAAACCCACCTGTCCAATCTGGCGACCACCGTACCATCTCACATATTTCTCGGTCCGAGGATAGAACCTGGGTTGCATTTGTGAGAAGCGAGCGCGCTAACCACTGCGCTTATCGGACTGCCAACAACACTTATGCATACGATATCTATACGTATGAACAGCATTCCTGTATATTGAGATTACTACTGTACAGTGTATTGCCAATGGCAATGTTATTACTGATTTTGCAATAAAACATGTTCTGTTCTGTTGTGGTTATAGCACAATGTAAACCAGAGCTCATCCTGTGTCAAAATGTTTGGGAGAAGTAAGAAAGCGAAACTAATGCGTCCGTAACCCATTTCATTCTGGATACATTTAAAGGCCTTTGCAAACAACATAGATCCAGATCAGCTGCAGCGTGACGCTGCATGCTGATCAGGATCTATGTTGTTTGCTACATAGCCAAGTGTCTTAGCAAGATCATCTGAATAGCAAACAGCATAGAGCCTGATCAAGCGGCACGTTACGTGGCAGCTGATCTGGCTCTATGTTCTTTGCAAATACTGTTTGAACGGTATCCAGAATGAAAATGGCTAAATGGTATTATTTTTATAAGTTTCCAACAAAATAGGGTTAAAATACACAGTACAACCATTAAATACAACTTTTGAATAGAAGGAGGGCTTTATAATGGGTCAGTGTATGTTACTAGACAAAAATGTTTATGAAAGTTGTAAAAACAAATTAGGGTAAAGTTTGCCACCCAATGGGCCGAGGTCAAGGTCCCTAGGGCAACTATTTCGGCCATGTCACCCTCTAGAATGAGCTCTGTATGATAATATTATGATCATATTTTTATTGTATTTACATGTACATGCATAATACAACGTCTATCTACAATACATAAACTGGTGCCTCGTGTAAATAGATAAAACAAATGATTTGGGCCACAAGATGTGCCAACATGAGTCTGTCTACAAAACAGCCTGCACCAAAATACAAGGTGCGTATTTAACGCATGTTAATTCAGTTCAGCAGATGCATAATAATACACTTTAATCATATTTCATTATTATACGTCATTTGATGATAATTACGTGGGTGATAATTACATCTATTGATGATAATTCTGTCGGTGATAATTACGTCAGTTGATGGTAATTACATGGATGATAATTATATCAGTTGATAATAATTCTGTGGATGATAATTATGTCAGTGGATGGTAATTACATGGATGATAATTATGTTAGTGGATGATAATTACATGGATGATAATTATGTCAGTGGATGGTAATTACATGGATGATAATTATGTCAGTGGATGGTAATTACATGGATGATAATTATGTTAGTGGATGATAATTACATGGATGATAAAATTACATGGATGATAATTACATGGATGATAATTTTGTCAGTGGATAATAATTTTGTGGATGATAATTATGTCAGTGGATGGTAATTACATGGATGATAATTATGTCAGTGGATGGTAATTACATGGATGATAATTATGTCAGTGGATGGTAATTACATGGATGATAATTATGTCAGTGGATGATAATTACATGGATGATAATTATGCCCGTTTATGATCATTTAGTTATTTTATGATGGCTTAGTTAGTAGTGAAATGGTCTATGATTTAATTTGACAATACTTGTGGATGAACTACAGTGATAATATATACCTGAGGACAATTCATTGAACAATTTAAGTACTGTAGAACACTATTTATTTCCGAGCATTTATATTTCGCTCATTTTCGTGATCTAAGTTCATCGCAAATTCAATATTTTCGTGAATAATACTGGTTCCGAATGTAGAGTTATATCCGAAAATATGTGCAGTTTATCTAAATTTTGAAAATCTATACAATTATAAGCGATCTATATTAATAGTCACCTTTTTTTTCACAATAAATCACGGATGTGCGAATTCAAAACTCCACGAATTTTCAAAATCTCGATATAAAGTGTTCACGAAATTATGGTATTTTACAGTATATTACAGTAGCGATATATGGTTACATGACTTTTTGTAGTATTATATCCAGAACGGTTCGAGATTCTTCTTTCATTGGTTAGTTTCTACAAAGTTATTTTAGCTTGATTGCGAAACATGTTTAGCAACTCTACACCTCATTCCTGATGGAATCCATCGCCCAAGGGACAGATGATGATGATTGAGCTTATTTAACCTCGCCGCCAACGAACCATGAGGGGAGAGAAGAGACAATGGGGATTTAATTCTGGTGAGGCTCAAACACGCAACTCCTTGGTTACCGTTGCCACTACACCACAGAGGCTCTTCATTCATTGTTGGACCATGTGCTGTTCCTCGACATCCATATAGTTTTACAATTGAGACCACTGCCGTACCCTTATAGCTCACTTGTATGATCATTACAGGGGACTAAAAGGGTCGGCGCACTTTGTATATGCTGTATCTCTATGATTTCAGATTGAATGTCTTGGATTCAGATCTCATATATTATTTATTTTGATAGTAAAATGTGAAGCTTTTAGTCTTATGACTAATTGCATTTGTGTGTCATACAATATAGATTTCTATCGCCAAACCACAAGCGATGATGGTTATACAGTCAAACCTGTGTTAGTGGTCACCTCCATTAAGCAGCCAACCTGTATTATATATACAGTCAAACCTGTGTTAGTGGTCACCTCCATTAAGCAGCCAACCTGTATTATATATACAGTCAAACCTGTGTTAGTGGTCACCTCCATTAAGCAGCCAACCTGTATTATATATACAGTCAAACCTGTGTTAGTGGTCACCTCCATTAAGCAGCCAACCTGTATTATATATATAGTCAAACCTGTGTTAGTGGTCACCTCCGTTAAGCAGCCAGCCTGTATTATATATAATAGTCAAACCTGTGTTAGTGGTCACCTCCATTAAGCAGCCAATCTGTATTAAGCAGCCAGTTTCCAGATTCCCAATCGGTTGTTTTATTATATATTTGACCTCTATTAAGCAGCTATCTGTGCTAAGCAGCCACTTTCTCGGACTCCCTTGGCTGGCTGCTTAAGACAGGTTTGACTGTATACATATTTTAAGAAAAGTATGTATTATATCATGTTTGTGTATACATTTGTTAATGTCGAAATCATCTCCACATTTTCAACCCAATTTTGTTCGAAATTATCGTACATAAATCGATCGATTGATTAATAGTATAAGCACTAACACTTGATTACATGATCCTTATATAAAATCACAATGGAGTGGCCAGCTGTGCTATGTAGGGGGAAGGCAGATGTGAAGATAAACTTTGGTTAAAATGAACAATGCTTTCCCCATAATTCAAAATGGCCACAAATTGGGTCAATGAGAACAAGGTCTTTTCCGACCTTGTATACTAATAGAAATATGTTACATGGACCCCTTTTGGGCAAGAAAGATGGTATTCTAAAAGCCATTCAAAGGTATGGCATATTGTGTCCACGTGTTTGACATATTTTGTTTACGTGTATGGCATATTGTGTCCACGTGTTTTGCATATTTTGTTTACGTGTATGGCATATTGTGTCCACGTGTTTTGCATATTTTGTTTACGTGTATGGCATATTGTGTCCACGTGTTTTGCATATTTTGTTTACATGTATGGCATATTGTGTCCACGTGTTTTGCATATTTTGTTTACGTGTATGGCATATTGTGTCCACGTGTTTTGCATATTTTGTTTACATGTATGGCATATTGTGTCCACGTGTTTTGCATATTTTGTTTACATGTATGGCATATTGTGTCCACGTGTATGGCATATTGTGTCCACGTGTTTGGCATATTTTGTTTACGTGTATGGCATATTGTGTCCACGTGTATGGCATATTGTGTCCACGTGTATGGCATATTGTGTCCACGTGTATGGCATATTGTGTCCACGTGTATGGCATATTGTGGGTACAGTCAAATCTGTGGTCACCTCCATTAAGCAGCAAACCTCTAATGAACAGCCAATGTTAGCATGTTAGCTCGACTATCCGAATGAACAGCCAATGTTAGCATGTTAGCTCGACTATCCGAATGAACAGCCAATGTTAGCATGTTAGCTCGACTATCCGAAGAATAAGGCGGGCTATTGTACTCACCCTGGCCATTTGGTTAATGTTTTATAGCAAGGTTGCTATCTATTTTTGAACCATCTACTACATGCCTTTGAAACTTCACACAATTGTTCCCTATCAAAATGTGACATGTTTTATTTAGTCAAGTTCCATAACTCTGTCCCATAATTTAACAGAATTAAGGCCATTTTTACACTTAGAAAATCTAGTTAAAGTTTTTTTAGTAAGTTGGCTTTTCTCCTGAGCCACTCATTGCATGTTATTGAAACTTCACATATATGTTTCTTATCAAAATATAAACTGTATCAATCAGGTTACATAACTCTTGTCACATAATTTAGCAGAATTATTTCCCTTTTTACACTAAAATCCACCTACACTGTATGCTATGGTAAGCATTTTGTGACATTAACAAGATAACATTGTTTTATATTATTATATTTCGGGTTTTATGCCTGCATCAGCACCATATCGCCGGCGGGCAGTTTACTTAACAACACCTTTCCTGGGCAGGCTCCAGCGGTTAACCAGTACTTGGGTGCACCAACCTCCGTAATGAGCTGCCAACTTTTTCATATAAATGAGACACGGCCTGAGCGTTTTAAGCAATGTAGATCTCACCAACATACGATATAAACTTGCATGACAACATTAATGCAAATTTTCGAATAGTCGAGTGCACTGTCCTTCCGACAGCTCTTGTATCATACATTTGCCCTCTATTAAGCAGCCAACTTTGCTAAGCAGGCACTTTCTGTGATTCCCTTTGGTGGCCGCTTAGCACAGGTTTGACTGTACAGTCAAACCTGTCTTAAACAGCCAGCCAAGGGAGTCAGAGAAAGTGGCTGCTTAGCACAGGTGGCTGCTTAATAGAGGTCAAATATATAATAAAACAACCGATTCGGAATCTGGAAACTGGCTGCTTAATACAGGTTGGCTGCTTAATGTAGGTGACCACTAACACAGGTTTGACTGTATAGCTAAACTCTGAAATTAACTCATTTGTCATCCGTTTCAGCTGGATGGACTGTGATATATTTATTCATTTATTTATTTTTGCATGAATCGACTGGAATGAATTAATCATTTAGCCTATGCTGTCCATGTAATAAGACGTCAGTTGGCTTTGAATGTTGCAATGAAAATGATATAGCATTCATTTTCTTGTTTAGAATAAAGAGAGGATATTGAATACTCAATAGGGTATGATTGTTTACAATATTTCAAACTGCAGTAGTCGGGAACATTGATTGAACAGCATTGCTTTCAACCAGTAGAATAACACATTTTACTTTATTGATAAATTCTATATTTCATTAGAAAGTGTAAAATAAAAGAATACTTGTTACATCATATTGGGTTATTTACAGAACTCCTTTAAAAGTGACATTACATCGGTGAAAGATGTCAACTCTTGTGTTAGTGATCACCTCTGCTTATGGAATAAATCGCGGGTTAATAGTTTCCATTGGAATAAATCGCGGGTTAATAGTTTCCATCGGGGTATGAACTACGGGTCTTGGTTAGTGTGTGGTGGCCGAAGGCATCACGAGACAGCCCTCGAGTGTTGGGAGCCCGGCTTTTGTGTGGTCCAGTTTGTAATACAAGTGTTGGAGGCCCGGCTTGTGTGTGGTCCAGTTTGTAACACAAGTGTTGGGGGCCCGGCTTGTGTGTGGTCCAGTTTGTAACACAAGTGTTGGGAGCCCGGCTTGTGTGTGGTCCAGTTTGTAATACAAGTGTTGGGGCCCGGCTTGTGTGTGGTCCAGTTTGTAACACAAGTGTTGGGAGCCCGGCTTGTGTGTGGTCCAGTTTGTAACACAAGTGTTAGGAGCCCGGCTTGTGTGTGGTCCAGTTCGTAACACAAGTGTTGGGAGCCCGGCTAGTCCAGTTTGTAGCACATGTGTGCTTCATCCAAGAAACAAACAATCGTAGAAATTGTATTTGTGTACGCCATTTAATATATAAAGGTCCCTTAAAATTTATTATAGAATCAACAATATGAAAACAATTTTCAACCTAAAGTAACTTATGAATAATACAAAGTGAATAATATGCAATACATTTTATAGGCCTTACATTTATTATACAAATACTTCTTGTGTAATCCAGAGCGAGCACATTAACAACATGACTGCGTCCTTAATAAATCCATAAATAGATACTGTCCGATTATAAAGTTATACATATAAGCAAACTGAGAATTTGTTTTGGTCGCGAAATTATGTGACAAATTTTGAATGGCAAAAACGTTTCGGGTGGAATGTGTCCTTAATAAATCCATAAATAGATACTGTCCGATTATAAAGCTATACATATAACTGTCCGATTATAAAGCTATACATATAAGCAAACTGAGAACACTTTGTTTTGGTCGCGAAATTATGTGACAAATTTTGGAGAGGCAAAACTGTTTTGTGTGAAATTTCTAGCACCCGTCGTTTCTCCTTGCATTTTTAAACTAAATTTGTGTTTTTAAACTAAATCGCGGTATGTTTTATGCATCATTAACTCTTTCAACGACGAATAAATTCAAAGCAATGTACAAACAACATATCCACCGCATCTGATCAGGATCTATGTTGTTTGCTATTCGGACAGGTAAGTTCATCAGCTCCACTGTTTGTAGAGCAATCGGCATATAGCCTGATCAGACGACACATTCTGTTCTGTCTGATCGGGTTCTGGGTTTTTGCAAAGGCGATTTTATGCGACATTGGCAATAAACGAGTTAAATCTTGTATTAAAAAATGTGAAGGTGGAGTTTGTGGTTTAGCAAGCATTAGGGTGAGCAAGAATTAAGGTTGAGCAATAACTATGCATATGATAATAACGATTACAATTGTACAAGGTCTAACTTGGAGGTCGTGATAGCGTTGTGATAGAGCGTTCGCTTCATGTGCGAAAGGCTGGAGTTCGAACCCAGCTGTAACCGTTAAGATTGTGCTCTTATACAAGCATTTAAAGTCTGCATTGCCTCGTGGCAATGGATTCCATCAGGAATGAGATCTCGAGAGTGATTAATATAAGTTGTAAGAACTTGTATCGCAATCGAGCTAATATAAATTTGTATAAACTAACCTGTATAAAAATTATATTTCAACATAATAGGACTAAATTACACAATATGACCATTAAATACAATATTTGAATACGAGTGCTTTACAATGGCCAGTGTATCTTACTGGACAATAGTTTGTCTGAAAATTGTAAAAAAAAAAATATTTATTTATTTAGGGACACGGGGGCGAAGTCAGGGTCCCATGAGCGACTACTTCGCCCATGTCGTCCTCTAGAATTAGCCCTGTGTTTATATATACGATACACGCTATTGTTTTACCCTTCTCTGGTGCAAGGCCACATTTAGATGTCTGAAAAAGACTCCCGACTTCTACTAAGAAGATTTATGTACAAAAAGTAAAGGGTTCGATTATTTACAGGCTGTCCGATTAGCGCAGTGGTTAGCGAGCTCGCTTCTCACTAAGGTAACCCGGGTTCGATCCGAGGAAGTATGCGAGATGGTGCGGTGGTTGCCAGATCGGACAGGTGGGTTTTCTCCGGTACTCCCGGTTTCCTCCCACACGAATGACCACATTTACGCTTTCATCCGTGCCAACGAGAGTGATGAATATTATAAGTTGTTGAAACTTGTATCACAAACGTTCTAAAATAAATAAATATTAAACTAACCCTATTGAAAGAGTCAGTCATTTCCGACTTATGATTACTTGTATACCGACACCAAAAAGAAACTGCACTGGCCTTAGTGGTAAATTTTATAACTTTTTAGAAAAACATATATGCAAATTTGGTATCAAAATTTGCGAAAAATTGGGTAAATCAATGCAATATGTGAAGGATGATTATCTTCACTCGGGATAGTAAAATCCATAATAATTTGTAACGAAAAATGAACGCGCAATATTTTTATGCACAGTTTTTTTTATGGAGTCGGTATATGTACGATACACAAGTGTGCCCATCTCTGATACCAGGCCAAGCATATGTATAATATTGAAAGGAGCAGTCATTTATGACTTATTAGACACCTCGTATGAACATCAGCACTTCCTGAATTGTACCCTTGCAGGCCAGGCACCGGGGTGATAGACAATCAGTAACCATTATTTTAACTAGCTGGCGGTTCCACAACCAGACATGAACGCCTGACAAGGTTCCAACCGCCGACCCGAGTTATTAAACACATATATTGATAAGTTGACTTTTCGGAATTCTTATATAAATATTTATTTTCTTAGCACAGGGGAAAATAAAACTTGTAATTCAGTCTTCACAAAACTTTGTCAGCATTTGTCTGACAGAGGTCAGGTCAGGCACATGATTAAAATGCACTTAAAATGCCAATTTGCTTTGTCTGATCGAAATACTTTTGTCAGGCTCCTGTGGATTTTGGGATGGCTGATATTTATAGAAATACAATATAAATAATGAATACATAATAAGTTATGTTATTTCTGGTTTACCGCCTGAATCAGCACCATATTGGGCTATATCACCGGCGGGCAGTTTACCTAACAACACCTTTCCTGGGCAGGCTCCAGCGGTTAACCAGTACTTGGGTGCACCAACCTCCGTAAGAAACTGCCAACTTTTTCATATAAATGAGACACGGTCTGAGCGGGGCTCGAACCCGTGACCATCAGTGATGATAGGTTACAGTGGGTATACAAGTCAGTGACCTTAACCATCCGACCACGGAGGCAGACTCTGATATTTATAGAAATACAATATAAATAATGAATACATAATAATATGGGGGGGATGCATTCTAATGGTGTTGTTGGTAGTGTTAGGACATTTCATTAGGCAAACATTCATTTGAAAAGTAGTTAGGCAAACATTAATTAGGAAAGTAGTTAGGCAAATATTCATTTGAAAAGTAGTTAGGCAAACATTCATTTGCTGACCACCATGCAGTCCTATTGTTCTGACCAAAATGTTAATTGTTGCTGACAATCTACTCCTATTGTTCTGGCCTATGCACATGAAACATGTATTTGTGTGGCCTTAGTATACGATTACCTTATAGTTGGCCTAATCAACATGTGACTTCAATGTACCAAGTCAATTACAAATCACAAACACATGTGGGAAGAAAATGTAACACGTTACTATGGTAGACGACAGTCAATACTATTTTTCTAAGTATTTATAAATTGCTGTTTCATGTTATTGGTTCCGCAGGCAACGTTTTCTATCACTGGTTCCCGTATATATGTCATGGTAATATGTATTATTATATTATATATTTTATATACTAAGCAATATACCAAGGGAGACAATGTTGGTAATAGAAAGCACATTTGAAACGTGTGGGAATAAATGGGTTTATACTTGATACTCTACCTTGCGGGTGGGGGTGGGGGAGGTGCGGGGGGAACGACTCCTGGAGTTACCGTTACCAATGGGGCAACATTGCGTTGGGGAGTAGGAGCAAATCTGGGTCTTGGAGCTGAAGTTTGGGGAGTTGGGACCGATGGAGGAGATTGAGCATTTTGTAAATGGGCTTCGATCAATCTGCGTCTGGCCTCAAATGAACCGGGCTCGCCAGTAGACGGGTCAGCCGCAACTGACTTCTGGGAGTCCCCTAACCATGTCCTATTTGATTCAAGTACATCATAGGGAGGTGACGGTGGACGCGGGGAAACCGCTGATTGATTTGGTGTCATGGGGAAATCTGTGGGTGGGTCAGCTGGACGTGGTCTCACTATTGAAGATTGTGGCGTGATGGGAAAATCTTTCGGAGGGGTAGCGGGACGATAACTTGGTTCACGGGGAGAATTTATTGTGCTTCTAAGGTTTAAGGGCGGCACTTCGGTGGATTCTCTAGGAGAAACTAATGGTATATCATTTGGGGGCGTCTTGGGACGTCTTATAACTTGAGAATAGAAATCTTCATCAAGCATATCTGCGGGTTGGGTGTTAGGACGGCTCACCCTCATCTGAACTGACTCCTCATCCTCCGCGAAATCCATGGCTCCCACATTGTAGTGACTGAAGCGCGTTTTGTCTCCATCTTCCACAAGGTTTTGCAGACGATCCGACATTGACGCCCCAATATGGTTGTAGACACCAGTGACATGATCGTGTTCGGTATGGTAGCTCGGTTCCTCTTCCCTCGTTCCAGCTGTAGATCTTCGTAGATCCGTCGGGACCTCATATCCTTCATTTACATATGCTATTGATACAGGGTCTTGCTCTTGACTGTCTAGAGGCGACGGAGCCTTCTCCTTTATGGAAGATTTAATACGCTTAGTGTAACTATAAATGTCGTCCTTTGGTTTCGCTTGTGGATCATTGTCCCGGCTGTGTTCCACGTCTACGCCTGCAGGAAAGAACATCACGTCACCAGCAACCGGATCCGGGGCCCGTTGCTCTTCTGCGTGTGACCATTGAAACGAAGGTGCCCTCGATGAAGAGTGCTGTGAGCTTGTATCGACGTCATGACCTTTTACGGACATGCGCAATGCATTTACAGCCTCGGTTACAGAAGAAGTACGTGACCTCTCATGTTGTGCTGGAGACATCGTTGGTGATAGAGATCTGGAAGGCATAGCAGGTTCTATCTCGGCTTGCACTACCTTTACCTGAAAAGTAATCAACTGTTTTAATACGGTGGGCATTCTTTGCTCACAGACGCTTGGGGTCTGGACAAATGTTTTCAGGTTCAAAACCGCAACATTAAAACACATATTTTTAAGAACACTATGATACACTATAGGCTTGACACAATGCATACATATTTGTTAGGCCATTCCAAGCAAGTATATTCTAGTAGCCTTGATAATAACAGGGTGTCTATATATATATATACTAGTAGCCTTGATAATAACAGGGTGTCTATATATATATATACTAGTAGCCTTGATAATAACAGGCTGTCTATATATATATACTAGTAGCCTTGATAATAACAGGGTGTCTATATATATATATATA
>CM026390.1:25530440-25619524 GCA_014843695.1 Archivesica marissinica
TATATATATACTAGTAGCCTTGATAATAACAGGGTGTCTATATATATATATATACTAGTAGCATTGATAATAACAGGGTGTCTATATACATATACTAGTAGCCTTGATAATAACAGGGTGGCATTCTTGTCATTAACTCAATCAATGGAACTTTTCTTTAGATACATTTTTTCCTTTCGGAAATGCTACCAAAATTTCACTCAGTATAATAGAACACACAATGAAACACACGGAGCTATGTATGCAACACGTCTTGGCATTGTAGCCAAAAGCATGACGGATTCTTTCTTCCGCCATTATCTGAGCCAATATTTGGTGTATGAATATTCGAATTGTGTTACTCACACCTATCAAGCGACTATCAATATATTTTAACCTATTACGATAGTACACATAGTCAACAAATAAAAACATCATTTTTGGCTATTCATTGGGGAGGGCATGGGGGGGGGGTTACATGCAGACATGGTTTGACTGTATCACTATATCTCACAGTACTGAGCAAGTGTTGCGTCCTTGGTTCAGTGGTAGAGCGTTATATTTGCTATCGAACGGTCCCGGGTTTGATACTCGGCCAGGCCACGTATGTAGTGTCATTGAGCAAAGGCAGCTCATACACATTGCTTAGTACGGGTTCGATACTCGGCCAGGCCACGTATGTAGTGTCATTGAGCAAGCCAACTCATACACATTGCTTAGTACGGGTTCGATACTCGGCCAGGCCACGTATGTAGTGTCATTGAGCAAGGCAGCTCACACACATTGCTTAGTACGGGTTCGATACTCGGCCAGGCCACGTATGTAGTGTCATTGAGCAAGGCAGCTCACACACATTGCTTAGTACGGGTTCGATACTCGGCCAGGCCACGTATGTAGTGTCATTGAGCAAGCCAACTCATACACATTGCTTAGTACGGGTTCGATACTCGGCCAGGCCACGTATGTAGTGTCATTGAGCAAGGCAGCTCACACACATTGCTTAGTATGGGTTCGATGCTCGGCCAGGCCACATATGTAGTGTCATTGAGCAAGGCATCTCACACACATTGCTTAGTACGGGTTCGATACTCGGCCAGGCCACGTATGTAGTGTCATTGAGCAAGGTAGCTCACACACATTGCTTAGTACGGGTTCTATGCTCGGCCAGGCCACGTATGTAGTGTCATTGAGCAAGGCAGCTCACACACATTGCTTAGTACGGGTTCGATACTCGACCAGGCCACGTATGTAGTGTCATTGAGCAAGGCAGCTCATACACATTGCCTAGTACGGGTTCGATACTCGGCCAGGCCACGTATGTAGTGTCATTGAGCAAGGCAACTCATACACATTGCTTAGTACGGGTTTGATACTCGGCCAGGCCACGTATGTAGTGTCATTGAGCAAGGCAACTCATACACATTGCTTAGTACGGGTTAACCGCTTAGGTCGGCAAAACCTGCCCAGGAAAACATGTCTAAGTCCCAAGAAGGTGTTTGACATGAATGGAACATACATACATACAATAGTGTACAAGATTCGGTTTATCGATTTTTTACCTCAACATATGAAATTGTTATGTTTTTGCTAGCCTGGGTGACAGTCTGTCCCTAGCCTGGGTGCCAGTCTGTCGATTTTTTACTTTTTAACTTCTGGCAAAATGATATGATCAGAAACTCAATACGGCCCAATTAATAGTCTCGGTGTTAAAATATATTTATTTGACTGACCAGGCAACATATATCGACGCCCTATTCCTGGCTATGTTTTTGCCACCGTTTATATGGTTGTTTATCGGTTAGTAGGATAACGTAAATAGTTCTGTACAGATTTTCATGACATTTGGTGGAAGGGTGTGCCTCGGATCATGGATTAACCCATTATATTTTGAAGACGATCTGGATCGATAAATATAAATGGACATTTGGCAGCAATATTTTTAGTTGTTCAGTTTGTGTTTTGTAATAAAGATGTGATATATCTTTGATGGAATCGTTTTCATGTAATAATAATCATATAATGAAGGTGTGCGTTTTCTACATCCTCTAGTATACATGTATACGCTTAGTGTCGTACTAAGATACTTCACAATTGTGAGATTTTTATATAAAAATGCATTAGTTTACGTGTTAATGACGTCACAATATATATTGTATACGCTTAGTATCATAAAACGGAGAGCTTACCTCAGTATCATCCGTAATTTCTCTGAAATTAAAAAGAACAAAGTTTGTTAAGCTATCTGATCGATAAAAGAATAAGTGTGTGTTTGGTATTGTATCACCGCTATTGAAAGGGCCAGTCCAATTCCATATTTCAATGTTGTAAATAACCATGTACATGATAGAAAATAAATATGTTTAAACCAAAGGAACCAAAGTCGTTTCTGACTTATGAGACACTTCTTGTAAACATCATGTACTTCCGAATCGTATACTTGCATGATAGGCGACAGGCAGATAGGTAATCGGTAACCATTATTTAACTAGCTGGCGGCTCAGAATGAACGCCCGACAAGGTTCCAACCGTCGACCTCTCTCCCTCCCTCTTTCCCCTCCCTCTCTCCTCTCTGTCTCCCTCCCTCTCTTTCTCCCTCCCTCTCTTTCTTCATCCCTCTCTTTCTCCCTCTCTCTCTCCCTTTCTCAGTATCTCCCTCCCTCCCTCTATCTCCCTCCCTCCATATACTAACATGACGTCAAGGACAAACTGTAAGATATACTAACATGACGTCAAGAACAAACTGTAAGATATACTAACATGACGTCAAGAACAAACTGTAAGATATACTAACATGACGTCAATGACAAACTGCAAGATATACTAACATGATGTCAAGGACAAACTGCAAGATATACTAACATGACGTCAAGGACAAACTGTAAGATATACTAACATGACGTCAAGGACAAACTGCAAGATATACTAACATGACGTCAAAGACAAACTGCAAGATATACTAACATGATGTCAAGGACAAACTGCAAGATATACTAACATGACGTCAAAGACAAACTGCAAGATATACTAACATGATGTCAAGGACAAACTGCAAGATATACTAACATGACGTCAAGGACAAACAATAAGATATACTAACATGACGTCAAGGACAAACTGCAAGATATACTAACATGACGTCAAAGACAAACTGCAAGATATACTAACATGACGTCAAAGACAAACTGCAAGATATACTAACATGACGTCAAGGACAAACTGCAAGATATACTAACATGACGTCAAGGACAAACTGCAAGATATACTAACATGACGTCAAGGACAAACTGCAAGATATACTAACATGACGTCAAGGACAAACTGCAAGATATACTAATATGACGTAAAGGACAAACTGCAAGATATACTAACATTACGTCAAGGACAAACTGCAAGATATACTAACATGACGTCAAGGACAAACTGCAAGTTATACTAACATGATGTCAAGGACAATCTGCAAGATATACTAACATGACGTCAAGGACAAACTGTAAGATATACTAACATGACGTCAAGGACAAAATGCAAGATGTACTAATATGACGTCAAGGACAAATTGCAAGATATACTAACATGACTCGAGCGCCGTCTTGATGTGTAGAGGAGGACTTTTTCTTATGTAAACGATCACGTGACTTTGATCTATGCTTGTGTCTGCCATTTTCATCGTCGTCGACGTAAACTACCTGTCTAATAACTGGTGTACCATCGTACGTCTGCTGGATAACAAACTCTTCTGACCTTGACCTGTGTCTGCTAGGCGACCTGTGCTTACTATGTGACCTTTTGCGGTCGTCTGCGTACATGTTAGGTAAAGGCTCGCGTTTCTGGTATTTTGATGTGTGCACCCCGGGTCTAGAATTCGGCCGTAGAGTCACTGTTCCCCTCGCCCCCAACATTTCAATGGGGATCACAATCGGGGGCGGCCCGGACATTGTATCCTCCCAAGACGGACCTTGCCTCTGATAACGAAAATCTGGCGGTGGACCATGGTATGTCGCATATGGCACGTGCACCGGCGGAACAGGAAATGGTTCCATGTATGGCGGTGGCATCGGTGCGGGGGTTATCACTGACGGCTCTGGCGGCATCCACGGTGCCGGATATGGATGTTTAATGTAGCCATTATATTGCGGCTGGTGATGTTTTTCGTAATGTTGCGATGGTGGAGGGTGCGAGTACTCACGAGGGGGGCGTGGGTGCCCTCCATTTGCCACAAAGACTTTGTGATTCATTTTTTTATGTTTCTGTCTCTGCTCGTTGGGTCCGAGACGCCTGGAAACATAGTGCATATATGTTATTGAAATAAAACAAGTGGGTCACGCGAGTCTAACAAGGTCGAAGATTTAAAGCATTGTTAAAAGATTCATTCCATAAACAATAATAAATGATTTCGCTGAAAAGACATAACATCACTTGTTAACAGAGGTCAACCAATAATAAATGACGTATTCGCTGACATCACATCACTTGTTTACAAAGGTCAATCAATAATAAATGATGTATTCGCTGACATCACATCACTTGTTTACAAAGGTCAATCAATAATAAATGATGTATTCGCTGACATCACATCACTTGTTTACAAAGGTCAATCAATAATAAATGATGTATGAGCTGTAAAGACATAACATCACTTGTTTACATAGGCCAACCAATAATAAATGGTGTATTCGCTGAAAAGACATAACATCACTTGTTAACATAGGTCAACCAAATTTTAGAGTTTTGGAGGATAGTGCAATGATACAGACAGAGACATATTCCAGAGTCTCCTATGGTTCGTTTACGTGCACGGTGTAAAGCACCGACACGAGACCTCGGTTTAAAGTCCCATCTGAAAGACTGTTAATATTATTAGGGTCGGATGGGGGATCGAATCAGAGATGATCTGCACTGTATGGGTACGTTTATTTATAATCGGCCCCTGGTTAATTGGGGCGACACCTCTAGAAGTATAGCAGGCATTTTATTATTTTGGAGGATAGTGCACAAGATACAGAAGACATTACATTACATAAGCATCCCTGGTTATTTTACATGCCCGGTGTGTAGCATCGATATATATAGATACCTCGGTATTTTAGCTAAAACTTAACGGTTTAATAGGCTGTCTGATTAGCGCGTTCGCTTCTCACTAATGCAACCAGGGTTCGATCCTCGAACCGGGAAGTATGTGAGACGGTAAGGTGGTCACCAGATCGGACAGGTGGGTTTTGTCCGGGTACTCCGGTTTCCTCCCACACGAATGACAACATTTACGCATTCATCCGCGCCAACGAGAGTGATTAATATAAGTTGTTAAAACTTGTTTCGCAATCGTTGTAAAATAAATAAAGTTAAACTAAAGGATTAATATCATTAAAGTCAGACGGAGAGATCGAACCGGAGATACCTAGATTCGCAGTCCAACGTGTTAACTGGCCGGTTGATGGAAGTCCTGATAGCGCAGTAGTAGCACGTTCGCTTCAGGTGCGAAATTCCCGGAGTTCGAGCCCCGCTGGAGCCGTTACGATTGGCACAAACGATTAGGCAATGCATTTAAATTCCACGTTGCCTCTTCTCTCTCCCTCGTGGCGATGGATTTCATCAGGAATGAGGTCTCGAGAGTGATTAATATAAGTTGCATGAACTTGTTTCGCAATCGAGCTAAAATAAAGTTGTATAAACTAATATACAAACATAACGACAATAAGCCCATGTTATCCAAAGTGGGATTTAGCTTCGGAACGACTTGATATAATTATTGTCTCGGCAAATATTTTTATAGATGCGAAATGAACAGTGTCATCAACAGTGACAAAGCGGTATGGGAAAAATAAAATAGAACATTATTTTCAAGATGGTCATCTTGATTGCCATTTTAGAATTAGAAGTTTTCACGATGGTCGACATCATTGGACATGGCGGCCATTTTGATTTTATGATCTGTCGCATAGCTAGTTTTTTTAACTGGAGGAGAAGTCGAAATTAGAAAGCTTTCAAAATAGCCGATATCTTGGCAATTTGGGATTTAGGATCTACAGAATGCTTGGTAGGGTTGACCGAATAGTCCCCTTGCTACTCAATGCCACACTTCAAATACTAAGTTTCATAGAAATTCGTTCTGGAGCAGAAGAGGAAATCAGAAATTTTCAAGATGGCCGCCATGACATGGCGACAATTTTGAATTTACGATCGATATCTAGCTTTGGCAGTATATGTTCGCCATTACTTAACCCTTTCAACACCACATACCTCTAAATAGGCTTACAAAAAGTGTAGATCCAGATGAGCCGGCTCGTGACGAGCCGTCTCATCAGGATCTGCACTTTTTGCCAGTAATATTACTAATTTTAGACACAATTACCCATTTTGATAAATGAACTGGTCCAAATGTAAATTTCCTTATTAATTTATTGGTCTAAGAATATCATGGACCAGTCCATGTCAGTTACTTGGTGTTGAATGGGTTAATACTACATTAAATTAAATATCAAGCTTCATCAAATAGTGAAGCAATTGTGAACAGACGACACACCGACGCTGGGTGCCGAACCATCCACATATACCAATATCTATTTCATCATGAGAACACAGTGAGGTGAGCTAATCGCGATTTCAAGTAAAATAACAAGGATTGCAATGTCACGGGAAACAGTTCGAATCAATTCGTGAGAAGTGAAAATAGACTATCCGGATCGGAACGAGATTAACAGTTTTTATCTATCCCAACGATACATGCCAAGTATCTCCAAATGACCAATATGTCGTTTGACGGACACTGTGAATGGACAGACGGACACTGTGAATGGACAGACGAACACTGTGAATGGACAGACGGACACTGTGAATAGACAGACGGACACTGTGAATGGACAGACGGACACTGTGAATGGACAGACGGACACTGTGAATGGACAGACGGACACTGTGAATGGACAGACGGACACTGTGAATGAACAGACGGACACTGTGAATGGACAGAACGGACAGACGGACACTGTGAATGGGCAGACGGACACTGTGAATGGACAGACGGACACTGTGAACGGACAGACGGACACTGTGAATGGGCAGACGGACACTGTGAATGGACAGACGGACACTGTGAATGGGCAGACGGACACTGTGAATGGACAGACGGACACTGCACAATCCAAGTTGAGCTAGTAGAGCAGCAACAATGTACAATGCTGACTTCTGTGTTAATAAGATGAACATGAATCGTATTGATATGTTTCCTTTAACTTACTTGAAGAAGCAGAATAGGACGAGTCCAATACACAGTAAGAGTAAAATAACGCCCGCAATAACCCCGGCCACAATCACACCCAGGGCATCGTCCGCTGCAGACACAACTGAAAATATAACCCAGAACAAATTATATGACAGCTTATGTAGTTGAAAACAATTCCTTGGTTCTAATTACTAGTAACCGATTTTTTGTTTACCTTTTTACAACTGTTTGTTTGTTTGTTTGGATGTTTGGGTGTTTGTTTTTGTTTTTTAGATTAGTCATTTTAGATTTTTGGAGGATAGTGCAATGATTCAGACAGAGACCCATTCCAGAGTCTCCTCTGGTTCTTTCACATGCACGGTGTAAAGCACCGACATGAGACATCGGTTTTAAGTCCCATCTGAAAGACTGTTAATTGTATTAGTGTCAGACGGGGGATCGAACCTGCGATCCCTGGATTACCAGTCCAGCGTGTTAACAACTGGACTACAGATGTTACAGTGTTACATATGAGACCACTATTTATAGTCCCATATCCGAAAAACTTAATATTATGGTGGGGTGGATGATCGAACTCACCACCGCTGGATTCGATGTGCAAACCGTTAACCATTGGATCACTGATCATGTTTGCATACCCATGCATTAAAGGCATGCAATACACGCGTAGACGCTCACGCATTTCTCATTCAATTATTAAGTTTATAAACTTTATATAAATAACATTGATGATCATGCGCTACGTGCATGGCCGACAGACAACAAAGGGGCAGTAATCAATATGTAGTCCTTAGTCATACACGTACCCATCCGTTACACTTGCCTGACAGAATTATAAATACAATTACATAATCAATAAAAACAGACAAGAAGGCTATACATTACAGTTGTCAATGCAATTAAAAGTGTATTAGGTTTAAACAAGTTACTTTGTATTTGTCGTCAACAACATTATGACGAAATAATAAATATTCTATTTCGCTGTCCGCTTAGCGCAGTGGTTAGCACGTGTGTTACTTTACATTACTTTACTTTAACTTTAACTTTAACTTTAACTTTAACTTTACTTTACTTCTTTACTTTACTTTACTTTACTTTACTTTACTTTACTTTACTTTACTTACTTACTTACTTATACGGTTTCATGCGCCCAACCAGAATGATTAATAGAAGTTGTTAAAGCTTGTTTCGCAATCGTTGAGAAATAAATAGAGCCTATACTTTAAGAAAGGTTTCCAGTGTATTCTAAGTTTAATAATATTTTATTGCATTTTTGTCATACATTACATTACAATTATACATACAATGAAATACGTGGAAAACAATTCGAAATTAAATTAGTTTATACAAATTTATTTTAGCTTGATTGCGAAACATGTTCTTTCAACTTATATTAATCACTCTCGAGACGTCATTCCTGATGGAATCCATCGCCACGAGGGAGAGAGAAGAAGCAATGTGGAATTTAAATGCTTTGCCTAAGGGCACAATCGTAACGGCTCCAGTGGGGCTCGAACTCCGGACCATTCGCATCTAAAGCGAACGCGCATCCAATTATTATTTTATGATTCATTATTATTGTTGTATACGATTTAGTCTGGGGGGAAAACAAATTGGTTATGACAGTTATAACATTATTTACAGCCCTCCCCATTGTATTCGCGTAAAGGAGAGATATCTACACATATTAGTATTCCCTTTAATCCGGGTGGCACACTGTAAAATGTAAATGACAATATATATGTAAATATTAGAAATGTACATATTGAATTATAACCGTGTTTGTACTATAGAATATTTTGCGTCCGATTATGCGAATATAAAAAAGCTTTAACGTTTATTTACCTTACAACCATTAACAATTTATATTAATCACTCTCGTTTGTGCGGATGAAAGCGTATATGTGGTCATTCGTGCTGGAGGAAACCATAGCGCCTTGAGAAAAACTAACAACTGGTGCATGATGATAGACCAATAAATTAATAAGAAAATTACATTTAGACCAGTTCATCTATCAAAATGGGTAACTTTCTCTAAAAATAATAATATTACTGGCAAAAAGTGTAAATCTGGATCTACACTTTTTGTATGCATATTTAGAGGTATGTGGTGTTGAAAGGGTTAATAGAAATATAGACTGTCCAAATACACGGGCTATCCGTGAACAAGGTAAATAGTATAGACGAACACAGACAAAACAGTTCATTGTTTATAAACGAAGCTCTCGTTGGGCTGACAGGAGACCCGATTCAAATATTAACATATCATGGTCCATATTTTGCTTACGTGCTTATTCACAATTTTGCAGCAACATACGGGAGTCAAACTCCACATATTGGTCTTATGTGGTCAAAGCCGGATTAGATCTACTGGTGCATTGGGGTTAGGGAATGACTGAGCGTACTGGGCATTAGAGCAGCAACTGTACATCGTAAAATACAGTGTGTGTTAAAAATCCTATTCTGTTCAATATTAAATGACACATCTAACGGATAGAATGTCGGCCATGTTTTTAAAAATATGGCCATACCTATATTAAAGTGTTTGTTTATTATAGTGTCACCCCTATTTAAAGGGCCAGTCATTTCTGACTTATGAGACACCTCTTTTTTATGAACATCAGTACTTCCCGAATTCTATGCTTGTGTGCCAGACGTCAGACTGGTAGGCAATCGGTAACCATTATT
This sequence comes from Archivesica marissinica, assembly GCA_014843695.1. Taxonomy (NCBI): domain Eukaryota; kingdom Metazoa; phylum Mollusca; class Bivalvia; order Venerida; family Vesicomyidae; genus Archivesica; species Archivesica marissinica. The sequence continues at coordinate 25,540,327 of CM026390.1, forward strand.
TAACTAGCTGGCGGCTGACCAACTGGTCATATCAGAACGAACCCCTGACGAGATTCGAACCTTCGACCTCCCGCTCCGTAGGCGGACGCCTTAACCACTGGGCTACGGAGACGGTATTAGTGGTCACCTCTATTAATTAAGCAGCCAACCTACATTAAGCAGTCACCATTCGGATTCCCAATATATTACTGTGTCATACATTTAACCTCTATTAAGCAGCCACCTGTGCTAAGTAGCAACTTTCTTTGGTTCCATTGGTTGGCTGTTTAAAGACAGGTTTGACTGTATACATGTTACAGTACTTAATTTAACTAATAAAAACTAACTTAAAAATAACTTTATGTAAAGAGATTACTACCATTGCAACGATACTATGGTTAATCCTTACTACCGTTGCAATGATACTATGGTTAATCCTTACTACCGTTGCAACGATACTGTGGTAAATCCTTACTACCGTTGCAACGATACTGTGGTTAATCCTTACTACCATTGCAACGATACTGTGGTTAATCCTTACTACCGTTGCAATGATACTGTGGTTAATACTTACTACCGTTGCAATGATACTATGGTTAATCCTTACTACCGTTGCAACGATACTGTGGTAAATCCTTACTACCGTTGCAACGATACTGTGGTTAATCCTTACTACCGTTGCAACGATACTGTGGTTAATCCTTACTACCGTTGCAACGATAATATGGTTAATCCTTACTACCGTTGCAATGATACTGTGGTTAATCCTTACTACCGTTGCAACGATAATATGGTTAATCCTTACTACCGTTGCAATGATACTGTGGTTAATCCTTATTACCGTTGCAACGATAATATGGTTAATCCTTACTACCGTTGCAATGATACTGTGGTAAATCCTTACTACCGTTGCAACGATACTGTGGTTAATCCTTACTACCGTTGCAATGATACTGTGGTTAATCCTTACTACCATTGCAACGATACTGTGGTAAATCCTTACTACCGTTGCAACGATACTGTGGTTAATCCTTACTACAGTTGCAATGATACTGTGGTAAATCCTCACTACCATTGCAACGATACTGTGGTAAATCCTTACTACCGTTGCAACGATACTGTGGTTAATCCTTACTACCATTGCAATGATACTGTGGTAAATCCTTACTACCGTTGCAACGATACTGTGGTTAATCCTTACTACCGTTGCAATGATACTGTGGTTAATCCTTACTACCATTGCAACGATACTGTGGTAAATCCTTACTACCGTTGCAACGATACTGTGGTTAATCCTTACTACCATTGCAATGATACTGTGGTTAATCCTCACTACCATTGCAACGATACTGTGGTAAATCCTTACTACCGTTGCAACGATACTGTGGTTAATCCTTACTACCATTGCAATGATACTGTGGTTAATCCTTACTACCGTTGCAACGATAAAATGGTAAATCCTTACTACCGTTGCAACGATACTGTGGTTAATCCTTACTACCGTTGCAATGATAATATGGTTAATCCTTACTACCGTTGCAACGATAATATGGTTAATCCTTACTACCGTTGCAACGATAATATGGTTAATCCTTACTACCGTTGCAATGATACTGTGGTTAATCCTTACTACCGTTGCAACGATAATATGGTTAATCCTTACTACCGTTGCAACGATACTGTGGTTAATCCTTACTACCGTTGCAACGATAATATGGTTAATCCTTACTACCGTTGCAATGATACTGTGGTAAATCCTTACTACCGTTGCAACGATACTGTGGTTAATCCTTACTACCGTTGCAATGATACTGTGGTTAATCCTTACTACCATTGCAACGATACTGTGGTAAATCCTTACTACCGTTGCAACGATACTGTGGTTAATCCTTACTACCGTTGCAATGATACTGTGGTAAATCCTCACTACCATTGCAACGATACTGTGGTAAATCCTTACTACCGTTGCAACGATACTGTGGTTAATCCTTACTACCATTGCAATGATACTGTGGTAAATCCTTACTACCGTTGCAACGATACTGTGGTTAATCCTTACTACCGTTGCAATGATACTGTGGTTAATCCTTACTACCATTGCAACGATACTGTGGTAAATCCTTACTACCGTTGCAACGATACTGTGGTTAATCCTTACTACCATTGCAATGATACTGTGGTTAATCCTCACTACCATTGCAACGATACTGTGGTAAATCCTTACTACCGTTGCAACGATACTGTGGTTAATCCTTACTACCGTTGCAATGATACTGTGGTTAATCCTTACTACCGTTGCAACGATAAAATGGTAAATCCTTACTACCGTTGCAACGATACTGTGGTTAATCCTTACTACCGTTGCAATGATAATATGGTTAATCCTTACTACCGTTGCAACGATAATATGGTAAATCCTTACTACCGTTGCAACGATAATATGGTAAATCCTTACTACCGTTGCAACGATAATATGGTAAATCCTTACTACCGTTGCAACGATAATATGGTAAATCCTTACTACTGTTGCAACGATAATGTGGTAAATCCTTACTACCGTTGCAACGATAATATGGTAAATCCTCGTTAACTCGTTTCACCATAACAGAAGGGAACCCGGTAGAACCACCGACCTAGCGCAAGCCAGGTGGATAACTTCCTCACATGAATGAAATAATTGGGACCCCCCAGTGGGACCCCCAGTGGGATTCGAACATACAGCAGTGAGGGGCAAGTGATTTGAAGACTATACCTAAACCACTCGGCGAAAGATGCCCCATGAAGAAGCCTATTACTAATGTGATCTCACTACTGCTGATAAGCATTAGGCACATTGTACTACATACTCAATAATCAGTATCTATGGAAACAGATAATTGTGTCGAACAGCTACATGTGGGAAGCGATAAAGGCGTTAACGTAATGATTAAATCAAATTAGTAAAATAATTCAACACTTTATGAAATCAAACAATGACCGTGACTTTTAATGTGTATTTGTAATCATATACAAGTTACTTCCCTTTCATTCATAGGACATTTCACTCACATTTGTAGGTAGAATAAAAAAGCAATGAACCGATTTTCGATTAATTTTCTGATGTGAACATATTCTTGTGCTTGGGTGATTTATAAGTGAATTTCCCGTGCATACAATGGGATTCGTTGCGTGTTATGATGGGTACCAAGGTCGTGTTAAGGTTGTATATATAATATATATATAGTTGGTTTATACAAATTTATTTCAGTTCGATTCAAAAGCAAGTGTTTACGACATTAGATGAGTCACTCTAGATAGTGAATTCCTGATGTACTCCATCGCCACGGAGGAGATAGAAGCACAGGAACTCTAAATAGTATCCATAAGCCACCAACGGGAGACTCTCCAGCTAATTTTGGTGGAGGTAGACCCTACGGGCGACTCTCCAGCTATTTTTGGTGGAGGTAGACCCTATGGGCGACTCTCCAGCTATTTTTGGTGAAGGTAGACCCTACGGGCGACTCTCCAGCTATGTTGGTGGAGATATACCCTACGGGCGACTCTCCAGATATTGTTGGTGGAGGTAGACCCTACGGGCGACTCTCCAGCTATTGTTGGTGGAGGTAGACCCTACGGGCGACACTCCAGCTATTTTTGGTGGAGGTAGAACCTATGGGCGACTCTCCAGCTATTTTTTGGTGGAGGTAGACCATACGGACGACTCTCCAACTATTTTGGTGGAGGTAGACCCTACGGGCGACTCTCCAACTATTTTGGTGGAGGTAGACCCTACAGGCGACTCTCCAACTATGTTGGTGGAGGTAGACCCTATGGGCGACTCTCCAGCTATTTTGGTGGAGTAGACCCTACGGGCGACTCTCCAACTATTTTTGGTGGAGGTAGACCCTACAGGCGACTCACCAGCTATTTTGGTGGAGATAGACCCTACTGGCGACTCACCAGCTATTTTGGTGGAGATAGACTCTACGGGCGACTCTCCAGCTATGTTGGTGGAGATAGACCCTACAGGCGACTCTCCAACTATGTTGGTGGAGGTAGACCCTATGGGCGACTCTCCAGCTATTTTGGTGGAGGTAGACCCTACAGGCGACTCTCCAGCTATTTTGGTGGAGATAGACTCTACGGGCGACTCTCCAGCTATGTTGGTGGAGATAGACCCTACGGGCGACTCTCCAGCTATGTTGGTGGAGATAGACCCTACGGGCGACTCTCCAACTATGTTGGTGGAGGTAGACCCTACGGGCGACTCTCCAACTATGTTGGTGGAGATAGACCCTACGGGCGACTCTCCAGCTATTTTGGTGGAGGTAGACCCTACGAGCGACTCTCCAACTATGTTGGTGGAGGTAGACCCTACGGACGACTATCCAACTATGTTGGTGGAGGTTGACCCTACGGGCGACTCTCCAGCTATTTTGGTGGAGGTAGACCCTACGGACGACTCTCCAGCTATGTTGGTGGAGGTAGACCCTACGGGCGACTCTCCAGCTATTTTGGTGGAGATAGACCCTACGGACGACTCTCCAGCTATGTTGGTGGAGGTAGACCCTACGGGTGACTCTCCAGCTATTATTGGTGGAGGTAGACCCTATGGGCGACTCTCCAGCTATTTTTGGTGGAGGTAGACCCTACGGGCGACTCTCCAGCTATTGTTGGTGGAGGTAGACCCTACGGGCGACACTCCAGCTATTTTTGGTGGAGGTAGAACCTATGGGCGACTCTCCAGCTATTTTTTGGTGGAGGTAGACCATACGGACGACTCTCCAACTATTTTGGTGGAGGTAGACCCTACGGGCGACTCTCCAACTATTTTGGTGGAGGTAGACCCTACAGGCGACTCTCCAACTATGTTGGTGGAGGTAGACCCTATGGGCGACTCTCCAGCTATTTTGGTGGAGATAGACCCTACGGGCGACTCTCCAACTATTTTTGGTGGAGGTAGACCCTACAGGCGACTCTCCAGCTATTTTTGGTGGAGATAGACCCTACTGGCGACTCACCAGCTATTTTGGTGGAGATAGACTCTACGGGCGACTCTCCAGCTATGTTGGTGGAGATAGACCCTACGGGCGACTCTCCAGCTATGTTGGTGGAGATAGACCCTACAGGCGACTCTCCAACTATGTTGGTGGAGGTAGACCCTATGGGCGACTCTCCAGCTATTTTGGTGGAGATAGACCCTACGGGCGACTCTCCAACTATTTTTGGTGGAGGTAGACCCTACAGGCGACTCTCCAGCTATTTTGGTGGAGATAGACTCTACGGGCGACTCTCCAGCTATGTTGGTGGAGATAGACCCTACGGGCGACTCTCCAGCTATGTTGGTGGAGATAGACCCTACGGGCGACTCTCCAACTATGTTGGTGGAGGTAGACCCTACGGGCGACTCTCCAACTATGTTGGTGGAGATAGACCCTACGGGCGACTCTCCAGCTATTTTGGTGGAGTAGACCTACGGCGACTCTCCACTATGTTGGTGGAGAGACCTAGGGCGACTCTCCAGCTATTTGGTGGAGGTAGACCCTACGGGCGACTCTCCAACTATGTTGGTGGAGGTAGACCCTACGGACGACTATCCAACTATGTTGGTGGAGGTAGACCCTACGGGCGACTCTCCAGCTATTTTGGTGGAGGTAGACCCTACGGGCGACTCTCCAGCTATTTTGGTGGAGATAGACCCTACGGACGACTCTCCAGCTATGTTGGTGGAGGTAGACCCTACGGGTGACTCTCCAGCTATTATTGGTGGAGGTAGACCCTATGGGCGACTCTCCAGCTATTTGGTGGAGTAGACCCTACGGCGACTCTCCAGCTATGTTGGTGGAGGTAGACCCTACGGGCGACTCTCCAGCTATTTTGGTGGAGGTAGACCCTATGGGCGACTCTCCAGCTATTTTTGGTGGAGGTAGACCCTACGGGCGACTCTCCAGCTATTGTTGGTGGAGGTAGACCCTACGGGCGACACTCCAGCTATTTTTGGTGGAGGTAGACCCTATGGGCGACTCTCCAGCTATTTTTTGGTGGAGGTAGACCCTACGGGCGACTCTCCAGCTATTTTGGTGGAGATAGACCCTACGGGCGACTCTCCAGCTATTTTGGTGGAGATAGACCCTACGGGCGACTCTCCAACTATTTTGGTGGAGGTAGACCCTACGGGCGACTCTCCAGCTATTTTGGTGGAGATAGACCCTACGGGCGACACTCCAGCTATTTTGGTGGAGATAGACCCTACGGGCGACTCTCCAACTATGTTGGTGGAGATAGACCCTACGGGCGACTCTCCAGCTATTTTGGTGGAGATAGACCCTACGGGCGACTCTCCAGCTATTTTGGTGGAGATAGACCTACGGGCGACTCTCTAGCTATTTTGGTGGAGATAGATCCTGCGGGCGACTCTCCAACTATTTTGGTGGAGGTAGACCCTACGGGCGACTCTCCAGCTATTTTGGTGGAGATAAACCCTACGGGCGACTCTCCAGCTATTTTGGTGGAGATAGACCCTACGGGCGACTCTAGCTATTTTGGTGGAGATAGACCTACGGGCGACTCTCCAGATATTTTGGTGGAGATAGACCCTACGGGCGACTCTCTAGCTATTTTGGTGGAGATAGACCTACGGTCGACTCTCCAGCTATTTTGGTGGAGATAGACCCTACGGGCGACTCTCTAGCTATGTTGGTGGAGATAGATCCTACGGGCGACTCTCCAACTATTTTGGTGGAGGTAGACCCTACGGGCGACTCTCCAGCTATTTTGGTGGAGCTAAACCCTACGGGCGACACTCCAGCTATTTTGTTGGAGATAGACCCTACAAACAGTCGGGAACCTTAGTAGAACCACCGGCCTTCCACAAGACAACTGGGTAGCTTTCTCATATGACATGGTGGATCCGACACCCCCAGTGGGGTTCGAGACTACAATGATGAGTGGCAAGTGATTTGAACGACCGTAACAACTCGACCACGGAAGCCGCCTGTCGTAGATTATAATAATAATAAAGACTTTATTTAACGAGAGAACACATTTGAACAGTTAAGTCAATCTACCATGAGGCCTTCAACAAATTAAAACATGAAATATTAGGGAATTGTGTACAGAAAATAAATAGAGCGGTGACGGGCACGTGATTTGATGTCAACATAACTACTCCACCACGGAGGCAGCATGTCGTGGACTATCAAAGGGAACCATGTACAGAAAATAAAAACACCATGCGGCTTACATTCAAAACGTAGCACATTTTTGTAATTTAAAATACAACGTAGCTCAATTTAATAAAAGTAAAGTAGGTAATAAACTATTTTGAATCATTTAAAAAATATATTACAGTAAATAGTGCGTTCCAAATGACCAATGTTGCGAAATAGTTTATGATTACATATAGTTTCCCTCAGCAAATAATATACTATACCGAGACCAAAAAGAAACGGCGCACTTGCCTTAGAGGGAACATTTATATCCTTTTAGAAATAAATATAGGCAAGTGACCGTGAACAATGAAAGGTCGTTCTAAATGATCAATGTTGCGAAATAGTTTATAATTACATATAGTTTCCCTCAGCAAATAATATACTGCAGGGTTCATTCTAGGTCAGAATTGTTGGGAGAAGTGAGAAAGCGCGTGATCGCTTCCTTAACCCTTTCCCTCATAGAAGCACCTCTCGACGCCATTACCAATACGACATACATTGACAATGTAATAGTCAAACCAATGTTCATAAAATTAAGGCCAGAATCTCATGTAGTCCAAGTAATATCTATGGATGTAGGGTAGATATGGCGACTACTTATCCACTGCATGATAGCTAAATGACTGTCGTGTGTATGGAAATATAATAGTATATTAACCTAAAACTCTATGAGGGAAAGAGTTAAATGGTGTTCTTTAATATACTTCTGCAAAATAGGGTTAAAATGCACAGTACAACCATTAAATACAACATTTGAATAGAAGGAGTGCTTTATAATGGGCCAGTGTATCTTACTACTAGACACAATTTTGTTTGAAAATAGTAAAAACAAAAACAAAAAAATTTCAGAGGGGCGAAGTCAGGGTCCCTAGGGCGACAATTTCGCCGACATCGCCCTCTAAACTGATCCCTGCACTGACACCAAAAAGAAATGGTGTACTTGCCTTAGAGGGGAAATTTATATCCTTTTACAAATAAATATAGGCACATTTCGTATCAAAATGTGCGCAGTATTGGGTAACTTAGTGCAATGTGTGAAGGATTATTTTTTTCACTCGCGATAGTAAGATCTATAGTTATAAAATTTGTAACGAAACGGTAACGCTTAATATAAACATGCACCGTTTGTTTATGGTGTGAGTATATAGTGTATGTTCATTGTACGCTGACGTATTTCAATAAGAGAATTCTACTTAGTGATTATGCATCAATGCTTTTCGCATCCATTCAACCTAAACCTGCTAATACTCAACCTCTTATTTCATTATTGGGGGGAGGGGTAAATATGATTATTTATTGTCGCTCAGGTTAATCGGGGTAACGCCTCCATAAGTATGTTACTTATGTTGGAGGATAATGCACGGTACAGAAGACGAGGATAATGCACGGTACAGAAGACGAGGATAATGCACGGTACAGAAGACGAGGATAATGCACGGTGCAGAAGACGAGGATAATGCGCGGTACAGAAGACGAGGATAATGCGCGGTACAGAAGACGAGGATAATGCGCGGTACAGAAGACGAGGATAATGCACGGTACAGAAGACGAGGATAATGCACGGTACAGAATACGAGGATAATGCGCGGTACAGAAGACGAGGATAATGCGCGGTACAGAAGACGAGGATAATGCGCGGTACAGAAGACGAGGATAATGCGCGGTACAGAAGACGAGGATAATGCACGGTACAGAATCCAAGGATAATGCACGGTACAGAAGACGCTCACATTCCAGAAGCATCACTGCAGGTCCTTTTTTGTTGGTTTTGTTTTTTGGGTTGATGGCTTTGGGCTTTGGGTTTGCGTTTGTGTTTTGTTTCGTTCTGTTCTGTTTTGTTTGTTTGTTTGTGTGTTCGGGTTTTACGCCTCCATCAGCACCATTTGGAGCTATATCGCAATTTACCTAACAACACATTCCTGGGCAGGCTCCAGCGGTTTACCAGTACTTGGTGCACCAACCTCCGTACGAAACTGCAAATGTTTTCATATAAATACGACACGGCATGAGCGGATTCGAACCGATGACCATCAGTGACGATATGTTACAGTGGTATACAAGTCAGCGATCTTAATAACTCGACCACGGAGGGGTTGGTTCTTTAACATGCACGGTGTATAGCACCAATACATGATACTCTCGGTGTATAGTCAGATCTGAAAAAACTATTAATATTATTAGGGCCAGATGGGGTATAGAACCTGCGATGCCTGAATTCGCAGTCTTGGACCACTGGCCCGTCTGTTCGATTATTTTCAACAGTGTGTGTGTGTTTTACATTTTATTTATCGTCGCTACCGGTTGCCCATATGAGCGACGCCTCCTAAAGAGATTAGTCATTTTAGATTGTGGATGATAATGCAGTGATACAGACAGAGACCCATTCCAGAGTCTCCTCTGGTTCTTTTACGTGCACGGTGGACAGCCTGGGTTCCAGTCTGTCGGTTTTTCAGTTTTTAACTTCTGGCAAAATGATATTATCAGAAACTCAATGCGGCCCAATTAATAGTCTTGGTGTTTAAATATATTTATTTGACTGACCAGGCAAACTATATCGAACCAGGCTAGGTGGAAAGCACCGACACGATACCTCGATTTAAAGTCCCACCTGAAAAACGGTTAATATTATTAGTAACAGACAGGGTACCGAACCTGTCATCCCTGGATTCGCAGTCCTACGTGTGAAGTATTGGACCACTAACCCGCCTCTTCGATTATGTTTATGGCGATGAACATATGCCAAATAAAATATATTTAAAATTGAAATGAATTATTTTCGACAACCATTTACTTTACTGTGTGGCGTCCGTGGTTCAGTGGTAGAGCGTCGGATTTGGAATCGAACGGTCCCGGGTTCGATACTCGGTCAGGCCACGTATGTAGTGTCATTGAGCAAGGCACCTCACACACATTGCTTAGTACTGGTTAACCACTTAGGTCGACTAAGCCTGACCAGGAAAACATGTCTAGGTTCCCGCAAAAGGTTTGACATTAATGGAACATACATACATACATTCTTTTTATTTAATAGTATAAGTGCATTGGGTTTACATGCAGTAGTTAATTTATACAAATTAATTTTAGCTCGATTGCGAAACAAGTTCTTACAACTTATATTAATCACTCTCGAGACCTCATTCCTGATGGAATCCATCGCCACGAGGGAGAGAGAAGAGGCAACGTGGAAATTAAATGCCTTGCCTAAGGGCACAATCGTAACGGCTCCAGCGGGGCTCGAACTCCGGACCTGGAGCGAACGCGCTACCACTGCGCTATCACGACTTCCAGTAGTTAATTAAACGAGTGATATTCATCAAATATTAATGATTACAAATTCACTTCCTGATCATCGGTGATTGGTTCCCGGCCGGATATTGATCAGCATATGTAATGTGCTATGCTCTACTTATTCTATAAGACGTTCCAGACCAAACACTAAGTACACCTTGTAACTGCATTGTGGGAGATGGCAATAACAACCCCATGAGCATCACCGTATCTATAGGAGAAGAAGTTTGAATTATCTGTGTGCATATCTGCATTCAATCTTGCTTCATTTAATTCTTATCTTTGGTGTATGATTTATCGATTTAATTCTGTGCACGTTAACGGTGTAAATATTAGTAAATTATGACATGCATTTCATTAGCGAAACAACATAAATATAATGAAATTCCACAACATATTTCCCAGAGTTTTCAGTTTCAATTAATGAATTGTCGTCTGCTACAATTATTTGAACTATTTAATTATATATAGCCATTATTTTACCCAGCATGCAAAGAGTTTAAAGTGGCACCAATCGCTTAGGTCATATGGCGACACTCCTGCTGTTATTAGTGGAGGAACATTGGGGGGGGGGGGGGTGTCCACCCTATTTGTGGGGGTAAAGTCACACCGACTCCTTAAAAATAGGTCAATTGGCGAACATCCGACTAGTAGTGGTGGAACAAGACCCCCAGGTGCCACTCAGAGTAGTATTTCCGGCATGGATGGGGACCCAGGTAGAACCAACGACCCGCTGGATAGCTTCCTCACTAGTCCTATGAATAAGACCTCTACATAAATTATTTGTTTCTGTGAAAAATGCATGGATAGTAAAATGTCACATTTTTCAAGTCTAAATATTTGGATTACTTCCTCACATGAAGAAATTCGACTCCTCCATGGATCATAACCACGCCCCCGCACCCCAATGGGATTCGAACCTATAGCGGCGAGGGGCAAGTGATTTGTAGTCAACGACCGTAACAATGCCTCAGCCCACCGCAGTGGGACTGGAACCTATAGCGGCGAGGGGCATGTGATTTGTAGTCACCAACCGTAACCACACCCCACCCCCAATGGGATTAGAACCTATAGCGGCGAGGGGCAAGTGATTTGTAGTCAACGACCGTAACCATGCCCCCAACCCAAAATGGGATTCGAACCTATAGCAGCGAGGGGCAAATGATTTGAAGCCAATGACCTTCATATATACAAATCTTCCAAGACTTGTTTTCAGATCCTTATTACTGTGTGACATAATTTATGTAAGTACATAAGTTATAGAAGTGGAAGTCGTGATAGCGCAGTGGATGCGCGTTCGCTTCAGGTGCGAAAGGTCCAGAGTTCGAGCCCCACTGGAGCCGTTACGAGTGTGCCCTTAGGCAAGGCATTTATATTCCACGTTGCTTCTTCTCTCTCCCTCGTGGCGATGGATTCCATCAGGAATGAGGTCTCGAGAGTGATTAACATAAGTTGTAAGAACTTGTTTCGCAATCGAGCTAAAATAAATGTGTATAAACTAAGCTATAGAACATAATTATTGTTTGTACATATTGTATACTGTATATGAATACCATTGAAAACATAAATACTGTTTAAACCACGTAGGAACCATATCTGCATTCCATAGTGTTTAAATTTAGTATTGACCTACTAATCTTAGGACAGTTGGATTTAGAGTTAAAGACATGATCGAGATGGGGGATGGGTATGCAATATTCATATACAAAGAGTTAAAGACATGATCGAAATGGGGGGCTATGCAATATTCATATACAACGTATTCTAGCCAAAACACAGTGAAAATCTGTGATATAGTTTTACTTTTTTTACCCATATGCATATCTCAATATTTCAGGACATAAAACTTTGTAAATAAATTAAGATTATGACATTTTTGTATATCATTAAACTTAAAACCCGTGCACCAGGAAGCAAATGTTACCTTACAGAGAAAGCTTATGCAAGCTATAGTCTTTCATTCGTATCCGTTATGCTGTATTAAAGAAACATTACAATACAATATCTTCATGTTGATATATCATTATAGACATGATCGAGATGGGGGGGGGTGTAATATTCATATACACAGAGTTAAAGACATGTTCGAGATGGGGTGTGTGTAATATTCATATACACAGAGTTAAAGACATGATCGAGATGGGGGGGGTTTAATATTCATATACACAGAGTTAAAGACATGATCGAGTGATCGAGATGGGGGGGGGTGTAATATTCATATACACAGAGTTAAAGACATGATCGAGATGGGGGGTGTAATATTCATATACACAGAGTTAAAGACATGATCGAGATGGGGGTGTAATATTCATATACACAGAGTTAAAGACATGATCGAGATGGGGGGTGTAATATTCATATACACAGAGTTAAAGACATGATCGAGATGGGGGGTGTAATATTCATATACACAGAGTTAAAGACATGATCGAGATGGGGGGTGTAATATTCATATACACAGAGTTAAAGACATGGTCGAGATGGGGGTGTGTAATATTCATATACACAGAGTTAAAGACATGGTCGAGATGGGGGGTGTAATATTCATATACACAGAGTTAAAGACATGATCGAGATGGGGGGTGTAATATTTATATACACAGCGTTAAAGACGTGTTTGAGATGGGGGGGGTGTAATATTAATATACACAGCGTTAAAGACATGTTCGAGATGGGGGTGTGTAATATTCATATACAAATAGGTAACACTATATGTAGTGTGACATTGCTTGGTTTTTGTGTGAGATTTTGTGAGATTAGAAAGTAGGTCAGTGCATATTTAAAGGAAAATCATCAGCAAAAAAGTATATACTCGATAATGTGAACACAGTATACGAAGTTTGTTGACATAACAAATTTAAATGAACACAGTCTAAAATAATTTGTGTAGCGTGCATCATGAATAGCAGCGTGTAGCGTGCATCATGAATAGCAGCGTGCATCATGAATAGCAGCGTGCATCATGAATAGCAGCGTGCATCATAAATAGTAGCGTGTAGCGTGCATCATGAATAGCAGCGCGTAACATGCATCATGAACAGCAGCGTGTAGCGTGCATCATGAATAGCAGCGCGTAGCGTGTATCATGAATAGCAGCGTGTAGCGTGCATCATGAATAGCAGCGTGTAGCGTGCATCATGAATAGCAGCGTGTAGCGTGCATCATGAATAGCAGCGTGCATCATGAATAGCAGCGTGCATCATAAATAGTAGCGTGTAGCGTGCATCATGAATAGCAGCGCGTAACATGCATCATGAACAGCAGCGTGTAGCGTGCATCATGAATAGCAGCGCGTAGCGTGTATCATGAATAGCAGCGTGTAGCGTGCATCATGAATAGCAGCGTGTAGCGTGCATCATGAATAGCAGCGTGTAGCGTGCATCATGAATAGCAGCGTGCATCATGAATAGCAGCGTGTAGCGTGCATCATGAATAGCAGCGTGTAGCGTACATCATGAATAGCAGCGTGCATCATGAATAGCAGCGTGTAGCGTGTATCATGAATAGCAGCGTGTAGCGTGCATCATGAATAGCAGCGTGCATCATGAATAGCAGCGTGTAGCGTGCATCATGAATAGCAGCGTGTAGCGTGCATCATGAATAGCAACGTGCATCATGAATAGCAGCGTGCATCATGAATAGTAGCGTGTAGCGTGCATCATGAATAGCAGCGCGTAACATGCATCATGAACAGCAGCGTGTAGCGTGCATCATGAATAGCAGCGTGTAGCGTGCATCATGAATAGCAGCGCGTAGCGTGCATCATGAATAGCAGCGTGTAGCGTGCATCATGAATAGCAGCGTGTATCATGAATAGCAGCGCGTAGCGTGCATCATGAATAGCAGCGTGTAGCGTGCATCATGAATAGCAGCGTGCATCATGAATAGTAGCGTGTAGCGTGCATCATGAATAGCAGCGTGTAGCATGAATAGCAGCGTGTAGCGTGCATCATGAATAGCAGCGCGTAGCGTGCATCATGAATAGCAGCGCGTAGCGTGCATCATGAATAGTAGCGTGTAGCGTGCATGATGAATAGCAGCGTGTAGCGTGCATCATGAATAGTAGCGTGTAGCGTGCATCATGAATAGTAGCGTGTAGCGTGCATCATGAATAGTAACGTGTAGCGTGCATCATGAATAGTAGCGCGTAGCGTGCATCATGAATAGTAGCGTGTATCATGAATAGCAGCGTGTAGCGTGCATCATGAATAGCAGCGTGTAGCATGAATAGCAGCGCGTAGCGTGCATCATGAATAGCAGCGTGTAGCGTGAATCATGAATAGCAGCGTGTAGCGTGCATCATGAATATCAGCGTGCAGCATGAATAGCAGCGTGTAGCGTGCATCATGAATAGCAGCGCGTAGCGTGCATCATGAATAGCAGCGCGTAGCGTGCATCATGAATAGCAGCGTGTAGCGTGAATCATGAATAGCAGCGTGTAGCGTGCATCATGAATATCAGCGTGCAGCATGAATAGCAGCGTGTAGCGTGCATCATGAATAGCAGCGCGTAGCGTGCATCATGAATAGCAGCGTACAGCATGAATAGCAGCGTGTAGCGTGCATCATGAATAGCAGCGCGTAGCGTGCATCATGAATAGCAGCGCGTAGCATTGGTATTGCAATACATACGTTCATTTCTAGGTATTCTAGTGTGCGCATTTGTTCAAATCAAGTTAAACAACACCGGGCTCGAGGTAATAAAAATATACGTCATGCTTAACTCAGCTGAGTATATAATTTCTCAGCCTCTCAGGTATCTATATATTAACTCTTTTACCACCAATGTCGCATAAGAATTTGCAATAAGAATAGAACCCGATCAGACGGAACAGAACGTGCCAGCCGTCTGATCAGGCTATATGCTAATTGCTCTTCAAACAGTGCAGCTGAAGCACCTGTCCGAATAGCAAACAACATAGATCCTGATCAGACGCGGCGTTACGCCGCGGCTGATCTGGATCTATGTTGTTTGCACACACTCTGAATTTATTCGGCACTGAAAGAGTTAATCTGCATATTTATGATTATATGTACCAGTTTTGACCGGTATCGACCAGTATCAATTTAAATTGACCGCCGGCCCTTATTAAACAATTCAATTGCCAAAATTGCATAGACAGGTAGAACCAGAGACCTTCTGAAAGCCAACTGGGTGGCTTGCAAACATGGAAGCCGAGAATGCGACATCTCAAGTGGGATTCGAACCTACAGCGAGCTCGTATTATACAACAGCCCCGGGAGCTTAAAGAGTTATTCGCAAAGTGTTGCGAATATAATTCTGATAGTTAATGTATAATACATCACATATTTGCTACGCCTTGTTGGACATTAGATATGACAGAATAAAAGCTGTTCCACTTACGAATATATATAGGGCTGAATGTATTGTTAACTTGAAACGTTCTCAAATTATTTTCACGATAAGGAATAAGGTAACCCCAATTGGTTGTAATAATGTTAAAGTTATATGTAAATGCAGTTGTACGACACAATATTAAAGTCACAACCCTGTTCCAAAACACGAGCTTGCATAATATTTAATGTTTAAAGCAGCATTACATCGTATGAAATAAAAGATATTTGAAAAATTCAATTTTTACTTATGGATAGCAATGCTGCTACACATTCATTATACTCTGTATGATTATGTTCATTTGGTAAACAGTGTTTTTTTGCCATAAAACAAACTCGAAACCGAAAATAGGACGTTCCGAGTCGATCGGTCACGCACTTGTTTACATTCGCAATGCATCGTCCCCATTTGTCCCACGTTGTCTTTTTTAATTAAATTACTTGATATGTTGATTAATACCTATGTTAGCTAAGTCTTTAGGGAGATTTCTACATCCCCGCGAGGGGTTCGACATTAGAGGAAGATAGATAGATAGTCTTTCATGTTCAAAATATATACGTTGTTTTCTACAACCTCTGTTGTTTCACGCTGTGCGTGTTTACATTTCGTGTGTTGATAAACATATTCGCGTATACGACGGTTTAAATTTATTGGAATGTTATCGTTTCTGAGCGACTATTTCGATTTTTGTAAACACACACACATTAGTATTTATACTTTACCCAAAGCATCCTTTATTACGATGTAATGCTGCTTCAATGCTTGTTATTGACTTTAATGTGGGACCTCGCTTGTTCTTCTATTACCTCCCTTGGTATAAAGTCCGATTTATTCATAAATGTATATCGGAATTAGCGGTCCTTTCAGTTAGAATCCTTTGCTTTTACCGTTGTTCCCGAACCAGATGTTGCGGTATGATAAATGTGATTTTATCAAAATCACGTTAATTAATTGATAACAAAGGTTTACAGTACCCATTGGATATACTATAATAATAATAATATTTTAATAATAAAGATTTTATTTAATGAGATAACTCACAGACAGACAGACAGACAGACAGACAGACAGACAGACAGACAGACAGACAGACAGACAGACAGACAGACAGACAGACAGACAGACAGACAGACAGACAGACAGACAGACAGACAGACAGACAGACAGACAGACA
Organism: Archivesica marissinica; assembly: GCA_014843695.1. Classification (NCBI taxonomy): domain Eukaryota; kingdom Metazoa; phylum Mollusca; class Bivalvia; order Venerida; family Vesicomyidae; genus Archivesica; species Archivesica marissinica. Next base: position 25,557,313 of record CM026390.1, read on the forward strand.
GACAGACAGACAGACAGACAGACAGACAGACAGACAGACAGACAGACAGACAGACAGACCAGACAGACAGACAGACAGACAGACAGACAGACAGACAGACAGACAGACAGACAGACAGACAGACAGACAGACAGACAGACAGACAGACAGACAGACAGACAGACAGACAGACAGACAGACAGACAGACAGACAGACAGAGACAGACAGACAGATGATTTATTTAAGTCTCACCATTATACAGTAAATGATACAACATAAATAGTATACACAAAATGCATGATATTATACATGTATTATCAAATAAAATACAAAGCCACTCAATAATGAGTTATGAGAGACTATGGGTAAATAAAATTGACACTTTGTAAAACATAAGACAACATCTTGAGCAATAATTTAAATATCTAAACGTAATTAATGATACAAAGTAAGAGGCTTAAATAAGACTTAAGACAGTTTCTATATCCCATTCATTTATTAATTGTACTAACCAGAAAAAAAAAACGAAAAAAAGGTTTATCAAATAAAACGTATTAAATTCTAAAAGAATTTGACTTAAAAAAAAAGACATAATAATTACATAAAACAATTTACAACATAAGAGCCATAAATATTAAAAATATGGGGCAGTCATATCATTATTGTGTATATCAGTATCTATATAGAAGATCTCTTCTGGTAAGTAAAATATCATTGCAGGCTTTGGCACAGTATTTTATGGTATTACAATTTGATAAAATATAATTAAACTTTGTACAATTGTCATAGGTTGGAAAGTCTGAACAAGTACGTCAATCTACCAGGATGCCCAAATTAAAACATGAAATAGCATAATGAAACATGTAAACAGTAACAAGAAAAACTTTTAAAGGAAATTAAATATAAGCTGCAATATCTATATCCATGTATCATTATATAGTATCAGTTTATTAGGTTATTGGTCTGTTATATAAAGCTTTGCTATCCCCCCCCCCCGTCTGACCCTAATAAAATTAACAGTATTTCAGATGGGACGTTAAACCGAGGTCTCGTGTCGGTGCTTTACACAGTGCACGTAAAAGAACCAGGGGAGGCTCTATATGGGTCTCTGTCTGTATCATTGCACTATCCTCCAAAATCTAAAATGACTAATCTCTTCAGGAGGCGTTGCTCATATGGGCAACCGGTAGCGACTATAAATAAACATAAAACACACGAAACAGAATGTGCTGTTTTGATGTGATAAGGGAGGGAAGTGTGACCCTGACTATAGGAAAGATTTTCTAAAAACTTCAGTGGTTGGCATAGGAGGGCAACGTTGGAGATTGGCGGATGATCGCAAGTGATCTTCAGAGTTACATGATATTATGTAATTTTTTTAAATGAATATTACGAGCATCGGCATAGATATCACTAGACTTCGACCTGGAAGAAATATACATGACTTTAGTTTGTGTTGCATTGATTGACATGCGATTCAAATCACACCAACTATCAACATTTTGAAGATCATTAGCAAGAGAAGTCACTATAGTATCTATTGATTGACTATTAGTTGAAAGAGTCGTGTCATCTGCAAACAGATCTGCCACAGAGTGTTGTGTTGATAATGGCAGGTCATTTATAAAGAGTAGAAACAACAGCGGATCTAATACAGATCCTTGGGGAACACCGGATACTACTGTACTAGGCTGTGACTTTATACCAGAAATGTGTGTTAACTTAGTCCTATTATTCAGATAAGATACATACCAAGAAATATTGAAACTGTCCAATTTGTAAACTTTCATTTTTCAAGTAAGATGCTATGATTGACCAAATCAAATGTTTTTGATAGGTCAAGGAAAAGAGTGCTAAACCATAGAGGGTGATAATATCGTATCTTGAGAAATTTTGGCTTGTGAAAATGATATTTTACGGTACGCGGTATACACCAGATTTTTTTCTGCCAAAAAGTGGGTGCGCGTTATACATCAATAATTATGGTAGGTCAAGGAAAAGAGTGCTATTTCGTTGGCAGTTATCCAGTCGTCAACCATTTTAGTGAGAGCCGTCTGACATGAATATGTTCAAAATCGAGATTGACGTAAATAAAACAGGTTATTATCTCCTACATGTTGCTTTAGATATATGCTTACATGTCGTTCTAAAATAATGGATATAGCCGGAAGAATTGAAACCGGCCTATTGTTCGATTTATCTTCTTTTGAACATTGTTTGTGTACGGGGATAACTTTTGCTTGTTTAACAAGTAGTGCGTATTGATTCGTAATTTATATACTGTGGAGTCGAAATATAGTAATGTAATAATAATAAGATGAGAAAATGGATGAAAGATGCTAGCATGTTGTGCAAAGGAAACAACGGTAAAAACAGAGGAAACCACTTAAGAGAACCTATAATATATAATTGTAGGGAGTGTGCAGGGGCAGTAACTGACCGATGTCTCTCATTGCTGATATAAAAATACACGTGCGAAACGTTTGTCCCTTAAGTATATATATCATTGATCAGTTATAGTAACACTGTTAAAGGCATTGCATATCTATAACTGAACGACTAGGCTGGGTTCCAGTCTGTCGATTTTCACATTTTAACTTCTGGCAAAATGACAGCCTGTGGAAACTGGATTGCCAATCGTAGCGCCATCTACTTACACCCACTTTTATGAGGGTGTAGATTTGAAGAACGACAACTCTTCTCTAAGATAATATTGCTAAATATAGAAACAGAATTATATCGGAAATCGCCGAACAGGCACAATTATACACGACCATTTCCGAATATACACGAATGCGTAATTGAACTAAGGACGACTTAAATATTGAGTAAATATGTCAAATCAGACGCACATTGTACTTTTGTAACTATTTATCATTCCGTTGACCCGTAAACAATGGCGGCCAATTATAAAGTTGTATCAACATTGCAGTGCCTCGCTTTCGATTCAAGTATGTCATTAATTAAGTCACGTGCTATTATGCCTATTAATAGGATTAATGCTAGTTATTAATGTCACAGACAATCCGTCCAGTTTCCCCAGGCGTTAATATGATCAGAAACTCAACACGGCCCAATTAATAGTCTCGGTGTTAAAATATATTTATTTGACTGACCACGCAAAATATATTGACGCCTGTTCCCAGGCTACTGAATGACTAGGAATGATAAGAAGATTTGTAGATATTTATGAAGTGGAATAATTATAACTTTAAATAGAATTGTTAACAAGGGTCAAGTTGTATCGACCGTCTGATTACGTTTAAACTTTTATTTATTTTACACCGATCGCATAACAAGCTTCAACAACTTACATGGTGTATATTTTTACACCGATCGCATAACAAGCTTCAACAACTTACATGGTGTATATAAAGTATTAATCACTCTCGTTGGTGCGGATGAAAGCGTAAATGTTGTTATTCGCGTGGGAGGAAACCGGAGTACCCGGAGAAAACACACCTGTCCGATCTGGCGACCACCATACCATCTCACATACTTCCCAGTCCGATGATCGCATTGGTGAGAAATGAGCGCGCTAACTGATTGGCGCAGTGGGCAGAGGCACGCTCGCTTCTCACCAACACAACCCGGGTTAGAATCTCAACAAACAAACATGGAAAGCACACTGTTTTACTGCATTGACGACTAGAGGGCCATTAATTATCAATTTGTACCTGTTATTATAACCTAGGTATGTCCCCAGGATGTGTGGGTTGTAGATGCAAAATACAGATAGAATATTTCAACAATGAATGCTATTACTGTGGTTTCAAACCGTTGGAATATTACATTACATTATAGGCAAGGCAATATACGATAGCTTATGCATGTAACATGACGTGTTGTTTAAACACATTTTACACAAAGCAACACATCAATAGATCTGCAATACCCAACATGAGATTCGAAACAACAGGATTTTGTTACAAATCGTCGATCTTTCATCACAACCATGACGCCGCTTACATATATTAGTTTAAAATATCTGTAATGTAATATAGTTAATAACCTGACTTACCTGTAATGTGAATATTGTATCGAATGTGTGCTTATAACTGTCATTCCTTTACTTTGAAACAACTGTACCGTTATATTGAAACAGTGTGTTTAACTCTTTCACCGCCAATGTCGCATAAAAGCTATTTTGCAAAAAACAGAGAACCTGATCAGACAGAACATAACGCGCCGTCTGATCAGGCTGTATGCTGAGTGCTCTTCGGGCAGTGGAGCTGAAAGACCTACCCGAATAGCAAACAACACAGATCCTGATCAGACGCGGCGTTACGCCGCGGCTGATCTGGATCTATGTGGTTTGACATGTGTGCACATGCTCTTGAATTTATTCGGCGCTGTAAGAGTTAAAGGGTGGTCATTTCAAATTCAAATTCAGTAATTTCTCACTAATTCAAATATCCAGTATCCGTGGGAGGTGGGGGGGGGGGGGGCTCGGTGCTCTCCTTAACAAAAACACACTGGGTGGGGTTGTCACTTCACCTATGAAAACCTGATTAACTGTAGACAGGCAAAGGCGTAGCGAATCAGTGGTCCAGTGGAACATAACACGCTGAATTTGTAATTCAGGTGTCGCAGGTTCGATCCCCACTATGACATACTAAAATGACTCATATCGTAGTCTTTCAGATGGTACTTTAAACCGTGTTTTCTTACATATATATTGATTGATTGATTGATTGATTGATTTCGGCAAGGAATGCATACATGGACATCTAACACAACATGTACAGTATATAAAGAAAAACATCACATACATGAGAATAAATATACCATGGGATGCACACCAAACACCGAGGATAACACAACACATATACCATGGCATGCACACCAAACACCGAGGATAACACAACAAATATACCATGGCATGCACACCAACACCGAGGATAACACAACAATATATGATGGCATGCACACAAACACCGAGGATAACACAATAAATATACCATGGCATGCACACAACACCGAGGATAACACAACAAATATACCATGCATGCAACCAACACCGAGGATAACACACAAATATACCATGGCATGCACACCAACACCGAGGATAACACAAAAATATACCATGGCATATACCATGGCATGCACACCAACACCGAGGATACACAACAAATATACCATGGCATGCACACAAACACCGAGGATAACACAACAAATATACCATGGCATGCACACCAACACCGAGGATAACACAAAATATACCATGGCATGCACACCAACACCGAGGATAACACAACAAATACCATGGCATGCAAACCAACACCGAGGATAACACAACAAATATACCATGGCATGCACACCAACACCGAGGATAACACAACAAATTATACCATGACATGCACACCAACACCGAGGATAGCACAACAAATATACCATGGCATGCACACCAACACCGAGGATAGCACAATAAATATACCATGGCATGCACACCAACACCGAGGATAACACAACACATATACCATGGCATGCACTCCAACACCGAGGATAACACAACAAATATACCATGGCATACACACCAACACCGAGTATAACACAACAAATATACCATGGGATGCACACCAACACCGAGGATAACACAAACAAATATACCATGGCATGCACACCAACACCGAGGATAACGCAACAAATATACCATGGCATGCAAAACCAACACCGAGGATAGCACAACAAATATACCATGACATGCACACCAACACCGAGGATAGCACAACAAATATACCATGGCATGCACACCAACACCGAGGATAGCACAATAAATATACCATGGCATGCACACCAACACCGAGGATAACACAACACATATACCTTGGCATGCACACCAACACCGAGGATAACACTGAGGATAACACAAACAGAGAGAACTCTTATTTCCATTGCGGTCCTCTGTGCTGGTAGCATGACACAGGGTGGCATTTAAAATTTAAATTACTTCAATGAATTAAGAATTTAACAATGATTGCATAGAACATAATAAAAATATTCATTTAGTTTTACATCCAAATATCTTACACATTCAAATTATAATTCTATTAAATATTTAAGTAATATCACAGAGCAAGCTTGCGAGCATACACAGCCGCAGTAGCCATTACTTAAGAAGAATTCTCCCCCTCCCAGGAGGACCCAGTATTTAAACTGTAGTTATTTTACCACGATTGCGAAGCAAGTTTTAACAACTTATATTAATCACTTACATTGGCGCGGATGAAAGCGGACATCTGGTCATTCGTGTGGGAGAAAACTGGAGTACCCAGAGAAACCCCACCTGTCCGGTACGGTGACCACCATACAAATGGTAACCATCTCACACACTTCCCGGTCCGAGGATCGAACCCGGCTTGCATTGGTGAGAATCGACCCAGTATTTCAGCGTATATGACCAGATACAACACATTGTATGAATGATGACATAATGAACACACGAAAATATGTTGATATAAGGGAAGGTATGTATTAAAGTTTCGAATTTCGTTTGTACTAACCTATCAACGTAACGACAATTGTTTCATCGGGTCGCATATGAGGTATTATATTCCGGTTAGGCAGTAAACTTGCATGTTTCGTGGTACAGTTGTTTGTGTGTTGTGTAAGGGTTTTTTGTGGGGGGGGGGGTAAGTCGCGCCAATAGGTTAGGTCATGTGACTCTCCATATATTGAGGAAGATCCCCCCTCCCCTGGGTGCCCATACGAGCAGTAATGTAGGCACGGACGGAGCCCCATGAAACATTCACCGGTCGTCAGCAAGCTAGATGGATAGTTTCTTCAACTGAATTCCCAACGAGTTTCGAACATTCAGCCGATTAGGGGCAAATGATTTTGAAGTCGACGCCCTTAACCACACGGCCATTTGGTACATGGTAGGTGTTTCAGTATATACGTAGAATATATAGATGGTACTCAGTAGCGGTATACTGTTCATGGAATCATTGAGGACATGGTCTGGCCAGTCTAAACTGGTCCTTGTGCATGCTATTGGATTTCGGTAGTGTACAAATATGGGTGGGGTGCAAATCCCCACCGCACTGATATTTGACACAAAAACAATTGCTTGATTTTTTAAAGTGGTAGGCTATATATTCACAGCATGGTGTATATTCACATGACCTTGATTTAGCATTTAAAGGTCAAGGTCATGGGGAATGGTTTATTTGAAGTGACCTTGACATAGCATTGGAAGCTCAGCCTCAAGGTTATGGGTAGTGGTTTATTTGAATGGTAATATTACATTTCCTATAATTATATGTTCCGCTGGAACTGTATGTATATCAAGCTTCGTTTTCGAGCTACAGGCATGTGTATCCCAGGCTTAGTTTATCTGTTTGTAGAATATATTATGTATTATTCATGTACTGCAAGCAATACTCTCTTATCTGTATATGTACGGTAGCTGTTCCTTCTCTTCTATGGCGGTTACCGATGTGTGTCCAGTCTATTGTGTTCTCTACTTGATGTGTAACGTCATGTATTTATGTCTGAGTGATAGTACGGGAGAATGACGTATATTAGGTCAACTAACCAATCCACGGTTAACCCCAACTAAACCCGTTTTACCGCCCTCATAACATTCCGCGCACTTGAGAGAAGGAAGTCGTTAGAGATACCTCGACATTGTCTCGCAAGACAATGTCGAACTATTGTATATGTATATCAATCAACTCGTTAAACAGATCTACCTCTGATCTATTTATCTATTTACACATTAATCATTGTCGATTCAAGTAAGACCCGTTTTTGGCAATATTAGTATTTGGAGAATTTGATATTTATGTGATAGTGGAGTTATGTTCCGCGTGGATTAGATTTTAGTATGTGTGTATATCTGTGATATTATTATATTGCAGGTCTCCTTGTTTCATTATATATATATATATATATATATTATAACTCGTTTCGGGTTGGTATATTATCGTTTCCCGAGTCACCGGTTACACATGTATAGTTTATCATAGAAGTCAGAAGGAGTGGACACTACGCTGACCGCACTGGCCACTGACATTAATCGATTTATCCTAAAGTCAAATCACTTCCTCCTCCTAGACACAACCCTCTATATATCCACAGACAGACATACAGACAGACATACAGTTAGGTTAGTGATACGGTATACGTGTCACTTGTATAACAACTCATTGATGCAAATTTCAACATTTTCTTTTCACACATGATGTCTTTTAGAGATTATTATAACAACACATCTTAAGGCAGATGGTCATAGTTGATTGTACATGCATTACAAACTTTTATTGCGCTGAGTGTGTGTTTGACGTTTATTTATCGTCGCTACCGGTTGTCCATATGAGATTACTCAGGAGGATGATACAGACCCATTCCAGATACTCCTCTGGTTCTTTTACAGACGAGTATATTTAAAAGACAGCCTTTATGACATAAACTGTGTGTGTGTTTTATTTTTATTTATCGTCGCTACCGGTTGCCCATATAAGCAACGCCTCTTGAAGAGATAAACTATTTCAGATGTGTGGAGGATTGTGCAATGATACAGACAGATACCCATTCCAGAGTCCCCTGTGGTTCTTTTACATGCACGATGTAAAGCACCGACACGTGATCTCCTCATCTGAAATACTGTTAATATAGTTATGATCAGACGGGGCATCGAACCCGAGATCCATGGATTCGCAACCCCAACGTGTTAACCACTGAATTACTGATTCGCATGCATATTACACTGTCTGTTGTACTTTTGTTTATTTATCGTCGCTACCGGTGGCCCACACAAGCGACGCCTCCTGAAAAGATTAGTCATTTTCAACTTTTTGGAGGACAGTGTAAAGGTACAAGCATGGCCACATTCCTGAGGATCCACGTGTTGATTCGTGTTCACTACACAGTGTGAAGTCTCGACACAAGAACTTGGTTTAAAATCTCACCCGAAAGACTATTATTTTAATGTTGTTAAAAATTGTGACCCAAACCATTTGTATTATCAATTTTCATGCTATATTTTCGTAACCATGTGTTGTATGTTATGTCATGATGAATTCAATAAAATATTATTTAAACTAATGAGTCATTTAGTATGATATAGCAGGTGATCGAACATGCGACCCGTGGGTCCAGCGTGCTAACCACTGAACAACTAATATACTACATATTAGTTATTTCCATCTCTTTGGAGGATAGTGTAACGATACAGACTGTCATATTTCAGAGGATCCTCCTGGTTGGTTCTTTTTCAGTGAAGCCCGACAACAGATCTCGGTTTTATGCCTCATCCTAAAGTCCTAAAGACTACGCTATAGTCATTTTAGTAGAGTGTAGCGGGGGTCGAACCTGCGACACCTGGGAACCTGCGACACCATCGTGCTAACCAATGGACCACTGATCCGTTACATATTAGGTATTTTCATCTCTTTGGAGGATAGTGTAACGATACAAAAAGTGTCACATTCCAGAGGATCCTCCTGGTTGGTTCTTTTTCAGTTCACGGTGTGAAGCCCAACAAAATAGCCCGGCTTAAAGTCTTAAAGTCTCATCCTTATGGACTATGAAATTAGTCATTATAGTAGGCCTATTGAATAGCGAGAGGGTGAGGGGGTCAACAGGTTAAGACGGAGGTTAAATATACAATCCCCGGATTACTAGGCCAGGGTGTTAGCCACATGACTGGTATTGCAGTTATCCCAAGTGACTCTCTAAAAATGACAACTATTTCGGATGCTACCTATTTACTATAGCAGGTATTAGTCTTTATATAAATTTATTTTAGCTCGATTGCGAAACAAGTTCTTACAACTTATATTAATCACTCTCGAGACCTCATTCCTGATGGAATGTATCGCCACGAGAAAGAGAGAAGAGGTAATGTGGAATTTAAATGCCTTGCCTAAGGGCACAATAATAACGGCTAACAATATTTTATTCAATGAATATACATAGTATTATTGTGATCATTATACTATGTATATTCATTGAATAAAATATTGTTTAAACTAATAACGGCTCCAGTAGGGGCTCGAACTCCGGGCCGTTCGCACTTGAGGCGAACGCGCTACCACTGTACTATAACGAGCAGGTAATGTAGAATACCATAAATCTACCTATATATATATATATATGACGAAGAGATAAGTAACTTTATAACTATCTAACCAATCATAAATATGTTGAAAACATTGTTATAAAATCTAAAACTGAACACATGGCTGGGTCCCACGTCAATACATCATACATCTGTTTCCATATTCCTGTTTTACTCGACGTATGCATAATATGTCGCAGTTATCCAATTTGAAATCATTTATAAAATATTATAAACTATCTTATGTAAGCGTTTTAGATCATGGTAGCTCAAATTCAATATATACATTTTCATTCAAAATATACATCTCTAAACAGTTAAATTCTTCAAAGTCAAATACTTCGGCCAGATCAAAATTAAACCGGAGTGAAATTACATTAAAAAGCCTTACCTGGAACACAGGACAGCAAAGCGGCCCATAAAAGTGCTGGTGGCCCTTGCGTCCGTGTCATGATAGATCCTGGTTAAATATCCGAATCAGGAAGTCATAGCACCTACACATTGGACTTCATTTAACCTCGCCCATTATTTACATGTTTCGAAAAGCACGGTACGCGATCATATTATCGTAAACTGAAAGAAAATACTTGTTCACGTTTAAAGTGTATTCTGACGCGCTCCGTTGCATCTACACAAACATGTGTTATATAGTGTTCCGAGCCAATACATGTACCGTATACAAAAGGAAATATCGACGGGTGTTCATGCTTATAACATAAGACTGGGCTATGGATAAAGGTTATACACATATAGGCCTAAACGTCAATTTTAATTCTAAATATTTTATCTTCGTGTAGAAGATCCGTTAAAGTAAAATAAAAAAGCAATTTGTAAATTTAGCCCAGTGTAAATTTTGTGTCACCAAATACAAAACACAATCTAACATTTGAAATCTGTCAAAAATGAATCTTGATCAAACATATGTATGTACGTTCCATAAATACCAGACCACTTGCGGGGACCTAGACATGTTGTGGCGTCCGTAGTCCAGTGGTAGAGCGTCGGATTTGGAATCGAACGGTCCCGGGTTCGATACTCGGTAAGGCCACGTATGTAGTGTCATTGAGCAAGGCACCTCACACATATTGCTTAGTACTGGTTAATCGCTTATGTCGGCTGAGCATGTCCAGGAAAACATGTCTAAGTCCCCGCGAGGGGGTTGATATTAAAAGGAACAGGCAGCAGACAGACAGACAGACAGACAGACAGACAGACAGACAGACAGACAGACAGACAGACAGACAGACAGACAGACAGACAGACAGACAGACAGACAGACAGGACAGACAGACAGACAGACAGACAGACAGACAGACAGACAGACAGACAGACAGACAGACAGACAGACAGACAGACAGACAGACAGACAGACAGACAGACAGACAGACAGACAGACAGACAGACAGACAGACAGACAGACAGACAGACAGACAGACAGACAGACAGACAGACAGACAGACAGACAGACAGACAGACAGACAGACAGACAGACAGACAGACAGACAGACAGACAGACAGACAGACAGACAGACAGACAGACAGACAGACAGACAGACAGACAGACAGACAGACAGACAGACAGACAGACAGACAGACAGACAGACAGACAGACAGACAGACAGACATACATACATACATACATACATACATACATACATACATACATACATACATGTTTTCCTGAGCATGCTTATATTATATGCGACGTAAGCTGTTAACCAGTACACAGCAATATGTGCGAGGTGCCTTGCCCAATGACGTGCCCTGACCGAGTATCGAACTCCGGACCCATTCGATTCCAGATCCGACGCTCCACCACTGGACAACGGACGCCACTATAACGGTACCTCTTAATAATTTAATAATAATAAGATGTGAAAACGGATGTACTATGCAAAGGAAGTAACGATAAAAACAGAGGACACAAAATAAGAAACCCTGCCCTCCTTAAAGAATATTCAGGGGGCATAAATGTCTCTCACAGAAAAGTTGTATCGTTGACAGTTTACATGTATACAGTCCAACCTGTCTTAAGCAGCCACGTCAATGGGATCACAGTGCTTAACACATATGGCTGCTTAATAGAGGTCAAATGCATAATAAAACGGCAAGCTCGCCCATATGGTTCGCCGGCGGCGAGGGTATATAAGCTCAATCATCATCATAACACGGCATATTGGGAATCTGGGAACTGGCTGCTTAATACAGGTTGGTTGCTTAATAGAGGTTACCACTAACACAGGTGTTAACACAGACAATACATTTGGTTCGATTTCCTAGATTTCCTCGTACCGCCATCTGTGCCAGACTTAAAGCGATTCGATATATATATATATATACATGTATAGATGTATGAGCGTGTTGCATGTTACTGTCAACAGGACAAGATCACTGCACACTATTGACCGATCATAACGACATAGACACAGATCACCGGCATAAATATGTTCTCATAATTGCAAACACCCCCGCTGCAATCATCACAGGAGATGTGTTCTGACGTGCAATACATGTAATACATTGTTTATTTATGCGATGAAATGTGGCCACTGTACAATTAATGTCATATTGCTGTTCAAACTCACTGCCACAATTTATAAAATGGATGTAGCCATGTTATTATACTCGTTATAAAAAACATTATTACATCCAACATTTTTAATGTAATGTACTTGAAAATTAATTACAGTCAACCCTGTGTTAGTGGATACCTGTATTAAACATGCAACCTGTATATAGCAGCCAGTTTCTAGATTCACAATATGCTGTTTTATTATATATTGGACATCTATTAAGCAGACACCTGTGCTAAGCAGTCATCTGTGCTAAGCAGCCACCTGTGCTAAGCAGCCATCTGTGTTAAGCAGTCATCTGTGCTAAGCAGCCATCTATGCTAAGCAGTCATCTGTGCTAAGCAGCCATCTGTGCTAAACAGTCATATGTGCTAATCAGCCATCTGTGCTAAGCAGTCATCTGTGCTAATGCTAAGCAGTCACCTGTGCTAAGCAGCAACCTGTGATACGCGACCACTGTCTGACCATCCGTCTTGAGCATTATATTGAGAAGGCAGGCTGAATTTAATATATTTAGTACAATTAGTTATCCATAGTTTGGTTTGCGGCCAACCAAAACGTGTATCAATCCGATGAGTAACTCAAGAGTCATTGCCCTTTGGCCAAATATATTGTGTTTGTTTTACGTTCATGTATCGTCGCTACCGATTGTCCATATGACCGACGCCTCCTAAAATGATTAATATTTTTAGATTTTGAAGGGTAGTGCAATGATACAGACAGAGACCAATTCCAGAATCTCCTCTGGTTCTCTTACGTGCACGGTGTAAAACACCGACATGTGACCTCGAGTTAAAGTCCCATCTGAAAGACTTTATTAGGGTCAGACGGGGGATCGAACCTGCCAATATAAGCAAAATGGACGGATATATTGTACATATACGTAACCATATACATGAACGCGTCCAATCAAACATTATCCCAATCCAAGTAGTCTCTGCAGTTATCACCCATGAAATGGCTGAAAACTGTACGTCCAGGACACTAATTAGAAAACTGTATGATGGAATCCTTGGTCGGTGTGCTCTCGTAGGAGCGTCGGTGTCTTTTTTCTTTTCTTTTTCTTTCATAATTTGTACAACGCCATTGAATATGTTTTTATGTAAAATAGGCGTTTTATCAAATACACGGAAACACGGTTTGGACACCGCCTTGACCCAGATTCTTATAAACAGGTAAACAAACATTAAAACCGTTCATTATAAAATCACCGGTTTAGCTTATTTTGGCAATATACTACCTTCGACATACTCTGTTTACTTTGGTAGGTTGTTTTGTAACTGTATTATATCCGTATTTATATAACTACTGATAACAGAAGTGAATATTAGAGAGTAAACACGAATTCACGTACTAGTTTCGTCTAAAGAACCCTTTAGTCTAACGATGATTTCGGGTAGTAACTTATTCATCCACATATACTGGGTACTCCAAGCACACACTACTGCGTATGACAGGGTGACGCTTGTCGGGGACCGTTGATAAACATCTCATTTGAGACACAGAATGTTGAAAATAACCACATACTAAGGTCAAAAACAGTCCCGAGTGGTACAGTGGCCAGCCGCTCAGCAAAAATGGTAAAGGCTGGGACTGGACGCTATCTATCTATCTATCTGTCTGTCTGTCTGTCTGTCTGTCTGTCTGTCTGTCTGTCTTGTCTGTCTGTCTGTCTGTCTGTCTGTCTGCCTGCCTGCCTGTCTGTCTGTCTGTCTGTCTGTCTGTCTGTCTGTCTGCCTGCCTGCCTGCCTGCCTGCCTGCCTGCCTGCCTGCATGCCTGCCTGCCTGCCTGCCTGCCTACCTGCCTGTCTGCCTGCTTGCCTGCCTGCCTGCCTGCCTGCCTTTAATGTCGAACCCCTTGCGGGGATGTAGACATGTTGCGCATCAAAAGATGTTAAAAGTATGAATAGTTAAAAGCATAATTTAAGAAAGTAATGAAAATAATTGTGGTAAAAGTTTAAAAGCAGCTGCGCAGAACAACTATGGACTGGCATGGTCAATATTGCAAACTGTCGTATTGGATTGTTCTTGGAAAAAAGGAAAACTTGTAGTAGTCTGTAGTTGCTGTAATTAACCTATAGCTTATGGAATGGCACTGGCGAGCAGGACGGGAGAGGGGAACTAGGTAATTTTCAATGGGAATAGCAATAAGATCATTATGAATGTTATACAGAAGGGATAACCTATTATCAATACGCCGTTGATCTAGTCTGCGTAGATTTAGGGAATGTAGCATGTCTGTAACACTAGAGGTACGATAGAAGTCAGCCTTTATCCAACGCGGTGTTGTCTCATATACCAATGGACACATTCATATGGTATATCAATGTTTGGGTATGGGGCAACCAGATCTCGGAGTCATATTCAAGCTGGGGTCTCACTAGTGTCTGGTAAGCCATGTACTTAAGGAGTTCGGATTTGACCTGGAGGTTTCTACGGAGGAATCCTAATGTTTGGTTTGCTTTCTTAGTTGACCTTTTTATGTGAGTGTCCCACGACAGGTTATTTGAGATATCCACGCCAAGGTATTTGGCTGAGGTGACCTACTCAAGTAGGACTCCATGGAGTTCATATTGACTGGGAATAGGATGTTTCCTTCTGATAACTTGACATTTGTAGGGTTAAAGTCCATGTCCCACTCCAACTCCCACTCTTCTAATCTCTTAAGATCGTTTTGGAGTGTGACCGATTCATTTGCAGATGATAGATAGACTGCAGTAGCATCTGCAAAGATACGGACTTTGGAACTGATGTTTTGTGGGAGGTCGTTTAGATAGGCTAGGAAAAGCAGGGGTCCAAGTATGGATCCCTGTGGGACTCCAGAGGAATGGCATCTGAACTAATACCATTAAGGACAACTGACTGGAGTCTATTATCTAGAAAACTCTTAATCCACCTTACTGTTTGACCTTTGACTCTATAGTCATGCATTTTAGTAGTACTTTCTCGTGATTGACCTTATCGAAAGCCTTACTGAAGTCTAATAGGATGAGATCTATCTGATGCTTATTGTAGACAGAGGTAACCAAGTCATTGGTTAGCATTACTAATTGGGTCACGCATGACCGTTTTTCTCTAAAACCATGCTGCAAATGGTACAGAATACTGTGGTTAGTGAAGTGTTTTACTATCGAAGAGGAAACTATATGTTCTAGAACCTTGCATAGAACACATGTCAGTGAGATAGGCCTATTGTTGGCGGAGTGTGACTTGTCCCCTTTTTTTGTAAATGGGAGCAACAATTGCTGACTTCCACTGGGCCGGCAGTGATCCTTCGTTGAGGGAGGCCATTCCAATGTCATGGGTTAATATAGTTAATATGGTGCTTGTGACCTAAATGTTACTAATGCATTCAATTACGTGTGTACATTCTATGTTTTATTGATGCCAAGCACCTTGTGGGGATCTTGACATGTTTTTGGACAGGCTTAGCAGACTTAAGTCACTAACCAGTACTGAGATGCCTCACTCAATGACACTATATGTGCCCCAAACTAGTATCATACCCGGGACCCTTTGAATCCAAATAAGACACTCTACCACTGGACAATGGACGACACACTAAGTAATTCTCTGAACCATATAACCCATATACATTCGTAGGAACAGATATTGCGTCTAACTACTGGTAAATTTCAAGATTATGTGACACTCGGGTGTGTCATTCCTATACGAGTAATGCATATTTACGTTTGTTTACCTGTTAGTCTCGTTTTGGCGAAAGTAGGTCAAAACGGTGCGCATTATATCATAAGCCAAACCGTGTTTCTGTGTATTAAAAAGTCTCAAGTTTCATTGCAATCAATATTATGTCATACTTATTACCGGAAATCTACGTTAATCTTCGGCATCCGCTACGTCACCACCAATATCTATAGCGAGGTTTTCTGGATAAAACGTACGAAGTCATCCGCGACGTAAGCAACCAATCACAGACCAAGACACTTTCCTCTTACAGCTTATATCTCAACCGATCTCCTCACGGCGTGCATGTTGCGAGGTAAATCTCGCAACCGAAGCCTAAGCGCATGAATCATCAGCGTGTCGCACACTCTACCGGTATGCGCGCGCATCAACATGGCGACTGGTCCGCCTTGGATTCACGAGTACTCACAGTCTTTGTCCGACATGATTCAGCAGCCAATGTCTGACCGCATGGTCGGTTTATATCCAGCAGTGAGAAATGTGACACTAAAAAGGGACATTTTCGAAAGCCCAATGACAGGATGTGTCACCCTGGACAAAGAGAAGATGCTTACTCCGGATGTGACGTAGAAACATAACCTTCTAAGAGAAATCAGTGCCCGAGGATATAACACTTTTCTCAGATCTCAAACTCAAATGATTTGATTGGTTGATTCTGAGTTGTACTTCCAGCTGAACCAATCAGAAGCTTGGGACTGAGTTTGAGATAGGAGACATGTTTTATAACCTCGAGGCCAGTTGCCCACAATGCCTCGGCGGAGGCGATTATAAACAAAACTACACCGATCGTTAATTCGTTTATAGCGGATCAGTTGGCCAGTGGTTAACACACTGGATATGTAATCCAGTGGTCACAGGTTCGACCTCCCGCTATACAATACTAAAATGACTCATATTTAAGTCTTCGGATGAGACTTAAAATAGAGGTCTTGTATCGAAGATTTACATCGTACACGTAAAAGAACAAGAGGAGATTCTGAAATGGGTCTCTGTCTGTATCATTGCACTATCCTCCAAAAATCTAAGTCTAAGTCTCTACAGGAGGTGTCGCTCATATGGGCAACCGGTAGCGACGATACATAAACTTAAAACACACACGAATTCATGGATTAAAGTAAACTTTCTTTGTCCCTGATTGGTTGTTTACGTTTATAAACACCCCTAAAATTGTACAAGGTTTAAACAAAGCTTTCCGCGGATTATATAAAACTGTCCTCGGATTGAAATTAATTGCCCGCGTATAGTTTACATAAACAGTCAGTGTGTGACTTCCTATGTTTTGTCCCAGGGATCCACACCTTAAATATAACCCTATTTAACGTGACACAACAAAAATTCATTGTAAATAGTTCGATCATTTGATACAACTGAACTCGAATGAGAGTCTTTATTGGATTTCCTATTACCCCCCTTGATATATAAAGTCCGATTTATCCCGAAATGTCTAGTGTCGTATTAGTTGGAATCCTTTGCCTTTATTGTTGTCACTTTTCTAACAAAATGTTGTGGGTAAGATAAAATGTAATTTTAGCAAAATCATACTAGCGAATTAATAACCTATTTTATACAGTAAAGTAGTATCCATTGGATATGGTGTAGGATACATGTGAAGATTTAATCATTTAATAATCATAATATGAGAAAATGGACGATAATGGATAACATTTAATCCGTTTTCTCATCTTATAAGTATTACAAATTTAGGTTATAAAGTGCTTAAGTTACTGTG
The DNA here is from genome assembly GCA_014843695.1 of Archivesica marissinica. NCBI lineage: Eukaryota > Metazoa > Mollusca > Bivalvia > Venerida > Vesicomyidae > Archivesica > Archivesica marissinica. The sequence continues at coordinate 25,575,363 of CM026390.1, forward strand.
AAAATATCATACAACGGAACACGAACATCGAGTGAAATTACTAAAGGTGAGATGCAGCTACTTCTGAGAAACATCAGTCAGTTACTGATCCTGGATACGAAAAAAGTAGATTGTTTTCCTCTGTTTTTATCGTGTTTCCTTTGCACCACATGCTAAATTTTGTTATATAGGGTTATATATAGTGAAGCTAGAACAGATAGTAAAGCATATATACGTTTTTATGAGTATCATCACGAGAGTGATTAATATAAGTTGCTAAAGCTTGTTTCGCAATAGTTGTAAAATACATTAACAAATATTTGTTTTTGTGTTGTTTAGGTTTATTTAACGTCGCTAACGGTTGCCCATTTGAGCGACGGACACTTTACTTAACAACACATTTCTTGAGCAGGCTCCAGCGGTTAACCAGTACTTGGTGCACCAACCTCCGTAAAAACTGCTAATATTATAAATTGCATATAAAGAGACACGCTCTGGGCGGGGCGTGGCTCGGACTCGTGACCATCAGTGATGATAGAGCTGGGGCCCGAACCAGTGACCATCAGTGATGATAGAGCGGGGGCCCGAACCAGTGACCATCAGTGATGATAGAGCGGGGGCCCGAACCAGTGACCACCAGTGATGATAAAGCGTGGGCCCGAACCAGTGACCATCAGTGATGATAGAGCGGGGGCCCGAACCAGTGACCATCAGTGATGATAGAGCGGGGGCCCGAACCAGTGACCACCAGTGATGATAGAGCGGGGGCCCGACCTAGTGACCACCAGTGATGATAGAGCGGGGGCCCGAACCAGTGACCATCAGTGATGATAGAGCGGGGGCCCGAACCAGTGACCACCAGTGATGATAAAGCGGGTGCACGAACCAGTGACCACCAGTGATGATAGAGCGGGGCCGAACCAGTGACCATCAGTGATGATAGAGCGGGGGCCCGAACCAGTGACCACCAGTGATGATAGAGCGGGAGCCCGAACCAGTGACCACCAGTGATGATAGAGCGGGGGCCCGAACCAGTGACCATCAGTGATGATAGAGCGGGGGCCCGAACCAGTGACCACCAGTGATGATAAAGCGGGGGCCCGAACCAGTGACCACCAGTGATAATAAAGCGGGGGCCCGAACCAGTGACCACCAGTGATGATAGAGCGGGGGCCCGAACCAGTGACCATCAGTGATGATAGAGCGGGGGCCCGAACCAGTGACCATCAGTGATGATAGAGCGGGGGCCCGAACCAGTGACCATCAGTGATGATAAAGCGGGGGCCCGAACCAGTGACCACCAGTGATGATAAAGCGGGGGCCCGAACCAGTGACCACCAGTGATGATAGAGCGAGGGCCCGAACCAGTGACCATCAGTGATGATAGAGCGGGGGCCCGAACCAGTGACCATCAGTGATGATAGAGCGGGGGCCCGAACCAGTGACCATCAATGATGATAGGTTTACAGTCGTATGCAAGTCAGCGACCTTAACCACTCGACCACGGATTATACTTTACATGTATACATGGGATACCGGTGACGGAATCAATATTGGTCTGCTATACACAGCAACACGTTAAAGTGTAAACTATCTTGTCTTCATTGAACGAAAATCAATCAATGACAATCGTAGATCATTTCCTCTCCAGATACAATTATATTAAGGGACTATGCTTTCTGATGATGATGATTCCGTTTATTTACCCTCGCCACCGGTAAACCATATGGGCGAGCTAACGTGCTTTCGCACCGTCGATTATTCGATGAGGTGAAGTGTTGTGTCGTCGGTGTCTTGTGAAATGTGCTTAGATATTGACCCAAAACAAATACTTTGAAAATAAACAACAAAACTCTCTCTTGGTGGTGGTCTCTACACTTTTTAGTAAATTAAATATTGGCCAAACCACGATATTTAATAATAGAAAATTGCGTTTGAACAGGTATGGGTAATTAATTAATTACTATCTAGAACAATATATTATATATTGAGCGTCATATCGACCATAAGGAATGAACAGTCAATGTCAATAGTTTACATAGTTATTATGAGTAGCTATCTAGAAGTTCTGATGAGTTTTTTCAAGATTGGTTGTATCACAGGAACTTGAAATGTTATCCATAAGCCACCAAAGGTCTCGTACCTCTATCTTAGGACACCCCCTCTATTACTTGAAATTTTATCCATAAGCCACCAACGGTCTCGTACCTCTATCCTAGGACACCCCCTCTGTTTTTTAATAGAGGGGGTGTCCTAGGATAGATGTCTCGTGCTTATGGATAACATTTCAAGTTCCTATGGTTGTATCTATGGTAACTTTTCTGCCCTCCACAAAAATGTGTCACCTTATTTCGCGACCAAAACAAATCACGGTCAAACATGTAGTTAGTGATTGTGCTCTTTCTGCATAGCTTACTCTATGAATGACAGCCTCTGGGTTTTTGTTGTGTGTTTGTTAACATCTATATTTAAGGACAACCTTCGAATAAAGACCGCCAATAAAAACCATCTAAAGACCACCATTTTATTGCCACTTCGTCATTGCTAAAACAGTATTCAACCTCCCACCAAAGACCTCTTGTCAACAAAGACCAGCCCCCCCCCCCCCATCACACATGGCTGATCTTTTTTATTATAGACAAGTTTCACTGTATGTCCTGTTACTCCCAAGTTTTATTTTCATTTTAGTCTTCATCTTTTAATTGATTCAATGCGACATATGTATTGCCTTGCGACAAAAAACAAACAAAGATACAACATGCAACGAATTTAGTTTTCTTGCAGCTTGTGGTTATGAATTGTAGGCAGTTGGGTTAGTATTGCCTTGCGACAAAAACCCAAAGATACAACATGTAACGAATTTAGTTTTCTTGCAGCTTGTGGTTATGAATTGTAGGCAGTTGGGTTAGTTGGGAGTTGTGCATGTTTACATACTCTTCACTGTAAGATAATATTTTTCTCTCGGGTTGCATAATTATAATGTAATGACAGACAACGCTGGCGTTTGTATTACCTCCCTTGGTAGATAACGTCCGATTTATCCCGAACTGTATATCGATCCTTTCAGTCGGAATCCTTTGTCGGGTTGCATAATTATAAGGTCATGTGTGTGTTTTACGTTTATTTATCGTCGCTACCGGTTGCCCATATGAGCGACGCCTCCTGAAGAGATTAGTCAGTTTAGATATTTGGAGGATAGTGCAATGATATAGACAGATACCCATTCCAGAGTCTCCTCTGATTCATTTACGTACACGATATAGAGCACCGACACGAGACCTGCTGTATGTCTTTAGAATGACATTTGCTGTATGCCTTTAGAATGGCATGTGCTTTATGCCTTTAGAATGACATTTACTTGATGCCTTTAGAATGACATTTACTTTAGGCCTTTAGAATGACATTTACTTTATGCCTTTAGAATGACATTTACTTTATGCCTTTAGAATGACATTTACTGTATGCCTTTAGAATTGCATTTACTTTATGCCTTTAGAATGGCATGTGCTTTATGCCTTTAGAATGGCATGTGCTTTATGCCTTTAGAATGACATTTACTTTATGCCTTTAGAATGACATTTACTTTATGCCTTTAGAATGGCATGTGCTGTATGCCTTTAGAATTGCATTTACTTTATGCCTTTAGAATGACATTTACTTTATGCCTTTAGAATGGCATGTGCGTTATGCCTTTATAATTGCATTTACTTTATGCCTTTAGAATGGCATGTGCGTTATGCCTTTAGAATTGCATTTACTTTATGCCTTTAGAATGACATTTACTGTATGCCTTTAGAATGACATTTACTTTATGCCTTTAGAATGACATTTACTGTATGCTTTTAGAATGACATTTACTTTGTGTCTTTAGAATTGCATTTACTTTATGCCTTTAGAATGACATTTACTTTATGCCTTTAGAATGACGTTTACTTTATGCCTTTAGAATGACATTTACTGTATGCCTTTAGAATGACATTTGCGTTATGCCTTTAGAATTGCATTTACTTTATGCCTTTAGAATGGCATGTGCATTATATTATGCCTTTAGAATGACATTTACGTTATGCCTTTAGAATGACATTTACGTTATGCCTTTAGAATGACATTTACTGTATGCCTTTAGAATTGCATTTACTTTATGCCTTTAGAATGGCATGTGCTTTATGCCTTTAGAATGGCATGTGCTTTATGCCTTTAGAATGACATTTACTTTATGCCTTTAGAATGACATTTACTTTATGCCTTTAGAATTGCATTTACTGTATGCCTTTAGAATGGCATGTGCTGTATGCCTTTAGAATGACATTTACTTTATGCCTTTAGAATGACATTTACTTTATGCCTTTAGAATGGCATGTGCGTTATTCCTTTAGAATTGCATTTACTTTATGCCTTTAGAATGACATTTACTTTATGCCTTTAGAATGACATTTACTTTGTGTCTTTAGAATGACATTTACTTTATGCCTTTAGAATGGCATGTGCTTTATGCCTTTAGAATGGCATGTGCTTTATACCTTTAGAATGACATTTACTTTATGCCTTTAGAATGACGTTTACTTTATGCCTTTAGAATGACATTTACGTTATGCCTTTAGAATGACATTTACTTTATGCCTTTAGAATGACATTTGCGTTATGCCTTTAGAATTGCATTTACTTTATGCCTTTAGAATGGCATGTGCATTATGCCTTTAGAATGACATTTACGTTATGTCTTTAGAATGACATTTACGTTATGCCTTTAGAATGACATTTACGTTATGCCTTTAGAATGACGTTTACATTATGCCTTTAGAATGGCATTTACGTTATGCCTTTAGAATGACGTTTACATTATGCCTTTAGAATTGCATTTACTTTATGCCTTTAGAATGACATTTACATTATGCCTTTAGAATTGCATTTACTTTATGCCTTTAGAATGACATTTACTTTATGCCTTTAGAATGACATTTACATTATGCCTTTAGAATTGCATTTACTTTATGCCTTTAGAATGACATTTACTTTATGCCTTTAGAATGGCATGTGCGTTATGCCTTTAGAATTGCATTTACTTTATGCCTTTAGAATGACATTTACTTTATGCCTTTAGAATGACATTTACTTTATGCCTTTAGAATGACATTTACTTTATGCCTTTAGAATGGCATGTGCTTTATGCCTTTAGAATGGCATGTGCGTTATGCCTTTAGAATGACATTTACTTTATGCCTTTAGAATGACATTTACGTTATGCCTTTAGAATGGCATGTGCGTTATGCCTTTAGAATGACATTTACTTTATGCCTTTAGAATGACATTTACTTTATGCCTTTAGAATGACATTTACTTATGCCTTTAGAATGACATTTACTTTATGCCTTTAGAATGGCATGTGCGTTATGCCTTTAGAATTGCTCTTTATGCCTTTAGAATGACATTTACGTTATGCCGTTAGAATGACATTTACGGTATGCCTTTAGAATGACATTTACGTTATGCATTTAGAATGACATTTACTTTATGCATTTAGAATGACATTTACTTTATGCCTTTAGAATGACATTTACTTTATGCCTTTAGAATGACATTTACGTTATGCCTTTAGAATGACATTTACTTTATGCCTTTAGAATAATATTTACTTTATGCCTTTAGAATAACATTTACTTTATGCCTTTAGAATGGCATGTGCGTTATGCCTTTAGAATTGCATTTACTTTATGCCTTTAGAATGACATTTACTTTATGCCTTTAGAATGACATTTACTTTATGCCTTTAGAATGACATTTACTTTATGCCTTTAGAATGGCATGTGCGTTATGCCTTTAGAATTGCTCTTTATGCCTTTAGAATGACATTTACTTTATGCCGTTAGAATGACATTTACGTTATGCCTTTAGAATGACATTTACTTTATGCATTTAGAATGACATTTACTTTATGCATTTAGAATGACATTTACTTTATGCCTTTATAATGACATTTACTTTATGCCTTTAGAATGACATTTACTTTATGCCTTTAGAATGACATTTACTTTATGCCTTTAGAATGGCATGTGCGTTATGCCTTTAGAATGGCATTTACTTTATGCCTTTAGAATGGCATGTGCGTTATGCCTTTAGAATGGCATTTACTTTATGCCTTTAGAATGGCATGTGCGTTATGCCTTTATAATGGCATGTGCGTTATGCCTTTAGAATTGCATTTACTTTATGCCTTTAGAATGACGTTTACTTTATGCCTTTAGAATGGCATGTGCGTTATGCCTTTAGAATTGCATTTACTTTATGCCTTTAGAATGGCATGTGCGTTATGCCTTTAGAATGACATTTACTTTATGCCTTTAGAATGGCATTTGCTTTATGCCTTTAGAATTGCATTTACTTTATGGCTTTAGAATGACATTTACTTTATGCCTTTAAAATGACATGTGCGTTATGCCTTTAGAATGCCATGTGCGTTATGTCTTTAGAATGGCATGTGCGTTATGTCTTTAAAATGGCATGTACGTTATGTCTTTAAAATGGCATGTGCGTTATGTCTTTAAAATGCCATGTGCGTTATGTCTTTAGAATGACATTTGCTTTAAGCCTGATGAATGATAGTTGCTATTTCCTTTCAAGGTCAAATCAAGGTCGTGTGAAATCAATCAATTGTTCTTGTGTCAAATACCAGCACACCTCTTCGAGCAGTATTCAAGCACGGACGGACGGACAGCCGGGTACAACCAATAACCTTCTGCACACCGGGATAGTTTCCTAGCATGAACTAATTCGACAATCCAGTGACATCCGAACCTACATCGGAGAGAGGCAAGTGATTTTAAGTCAAATTGGAAAGTAAGACGTCCAGATATTTAAATGTTTTCAAGACAAAATGTAAATTATGGATACACCAACTTTTTAATCGGTAGACACTAGAAAGTTATATGATTGTCATTCAATATGCTTATGTCGTTTTGTATTTCGATAACATTACCTGATTTGTTTAAGTTACATTGTACATGTACAACATTATACATGTATATTGCATGGCGTAACTATGTACTTTGGTTATAATTAGTGTGTATGTGCATTAATGCTATAGTGTTAAGAAATTTAAGATGACCCTAAGGAAGAGTAGTTCAGAACTAATTAGGTCACCGTCTATAAATAAAGAAATATATCTAGGGGAAGCAACTGTCCGCCGACATCGTGTATAATAATGACAATATCAATTGTATATTTGTATTTATTTATTTGATATATTATAGATCTAAATCAATGCTATTAAAACAAGATGCATATAAAAATATATATATATAACGCATTATTGCATACTGTGTAATTGGATATGTTAAACCCCCTCACTGTATACACTCTTTATTATTTCTTTATAATGTAACAATGTTAAAATAAAGTATTAATTTGTTTTTTTTTAAAGACATCAACAAATAAAGAATAATGAATGGTTAATAACTATATCCGTCAATCTCAAATCAGTGGTCAATGTCTAGACATGCGCAAACCATTGTTTGTTTGTTTGTGCTTAAGCAGTGAACAGGCGTTGATATCTTTTACCTGGTCAGTCATATAAATATATTTTAATACCCAGATCATTATTTGGGCCATATTGAGTGTCTGTCATTTTGCCAGACGTAAATTAGTGAAAAATCGACAGACTGGAACCAAGGCAACCTTTACCCCAAAACAGAATGGTCCAATTACGCATATATCCATACTGCTGATAAGCAATGGGCTTAATGTACTACATACTCAATATATATGTGTATAGATTACGGCGTGGAAACGGCTGCTATTAGCCTTGGAACAGGCATCGATATATTTTGCCTATACAGTCAAATAAATATATTTTTATAGGAATCGACAATTCATTATTGCAGACGACAATTCATTTAATGTGTTTTTCTTATTTGTAACTGAAAACTCTGGACATATTTCATGGAATTTCATTAGAATTGTTTCGCTATGATATAATTCTAATGCAATTCCGCCACATATTTAACTGTTAGTTTCACCACTAGCGCGCACAGTGTTAAATACTAACATAAAATCGCTTTGGGGACATTTTTACATTTTTGTTGTATTTATTTTTCAATTTTGCCGTAACGCTATTACGATACCATTATTGCATAAGCGGAATACAAAACGGATTACTTGAACGGAACATGGAAATACAAGTGCCATGTTATAGCTTAAAGGAGACGGCATTGACCTCCCTTGCACCATAAAGAGGCAACCACACTGCCTTGTTTCGTTTGTGTGTTCCTAGCATTGTATTCTACAAACTTATACATGCATTTTCGTTCGTTCTGATATATAATGCGGTCACTTATGAACACTATTAATTGGCTGAAGCTTGGTCAACGAACGGCTACTGTCCTTCATTTTCAATGCATTTCCATATACACGGTGACATGTGTACGCGCATCATTTTCGCGCATAACACTGATATTTTCTTATTTCCGGTGCTGTGCCGTATCATTCAAGCATGGAGGTCTCTCGTCACAATGCAATGAACACACATAGTAAGTATTCACACTTACCTACTTTCGCTTTCTTTGTTCACATTAGAATGATAGGGTGTAGCACCGAACATGATAACACACACGAAAACTATGGGTACACCATGTGTAGAACATTGATTAGAGTCTTAGAAAAGTATCACACCTTCGTCATTTGGATTCGGCTGCGGAATATTTTCATCATCAGATTCGAAGATAACGACTCCAGTGTTGTTTGGCGCGATTGTGATATCGTTACATTGGCTGGTCGAGTCGTCTGCGACAAATACTGCGTATTAGAAGACGTCTGCGCAACCTGCTGCGCAGGTCGTACCGATTCAGTGGTCTGTGAGCTCCACGGGACATGTTTCATATGAACGTGAACAGGCTTAGGACCAGAGCGCACTGCACTCTCAGTTCTCGTCTCGCGTTGCTGCGGTGGCCCATTGTCGATCACGAATGGTACGGTGTACGTATTTGGGTCATCCGGGTTCGTCTGGAACATGCTGTGTGAAGCACCATTGTCTGCAGAGTGTGAGGAATTGATGAGAAAGGTTCCGGGTGGCGGTTGCACTGTTTGGCGCCACTGTGTTGAATGATGTGAATTGCCAGGTAGGATATCTGCGACAATCACCGCCTCCTCCTCCTCTCGGTCGAACTTTAGCGATTTAGTCTACAAGTAAACATATACAACCCATGTTTGTTTGTTTGTTTATTTTAGGGGCTAAGGTTGTACAGACAGCATGAGTCATGTGGCGACTTCAGCTGTTACTGGTGGAGGAAGACCCACGGTGCCCATTCTATGAGTATTTCTGGCACGGACGAGTACCCGGGTAGAAATATCGACCTCCTGCAAGCCAGCTGGATAGCTTCCTCAGATTAGAGAATGCGACAACCCCAGTGGGCTTCGAACCTATTATGGTGGGGCAAGTGATTCGAAGGTCTGAACGTCCGTAGCCACTGAGTCAAACGACATTAACTTCTCGGCGACGGAGGCCACACGACCGTAGCCATTCGGAAATGGATCCAGTGGTTGCCTTGTAACCGAGCGGTTGTAAGTTCGAGCCCCGTAAGAACCACAAGGGTGGCATCCTTAGGCAAGACACTTACTTAAATCCACGTTGTGTCTTCACTCTCCGTCATGACGATTGATTTCATCAGGAATGAGATCTCGAGTGCGATTAATCTAATGTTGTGAAACCCTGTTTCGCAATCGAGCTAAGCAAGATATGCATAGTTTAAAACACATGGCCCCGTAAATACAAACCTACCGAAGTTAGTACAATAGTTACAACATTTACGTCACATGGCATGACGTGTATCAATGTGTATTTAAGCGTATTGCCTATAGGGACACCACCACCGTCGTGGTTCCTACGGAGCTCGAACTCACACATCTAGCTTAAAAGGCGTACACCGCATCCATTCCACCACAGAGGTTCCATCCATTGCCAAATAAGATAGTTGTGACAAGCAAATGCAATGAATTGATAGCCATCCCCGACCCGCCCAACTGGATCTGGACGATCAAATGTGTGGATTGTATTCAACTAAAGGGCAATAACTCTGGTGTTAATGAGTTAATTTCCCGACGAAAAGAGCATGTGCACCACAACACGATAGTGATACGTATTTAATTTAAGTTTCATAAAATCCCACCCATTGGATACTGGGAACTGGCTCCGGACGGACGGAAAAGCATTGAGGTTTATGTCCAAACAGTGTTTAGCGGCTACCAATAAGCCCCGCTATTCACCAATGTTGGTCCAACATTGAGGTTTCTGACCTAAATTATTGGTCCATACAGTATATAGGGGCTACAAATGAGCTTCTAACCCTAATGACTTAGGGGCTTTTCAACAGTTTACAATAAGTTAGCCCCTAATCCGCAATGCTTGACTGACTGACTGACTGACTATATATTCCACATTGCCTCTTCTCTCTCCCTCGTGGCGATGGATTCCATCAGGAATGAGGTCTCGAGAGTGATTAATATAAGTTGTAAGAACTTCGCAATCGAGCTAAACTAAATGTGTATAAACTAAACTAATCTTTTTCACTCGACGGCCAAATGGGTAAATTTACATCTCAGCGTGGAGTATTTTCGCCAAAAAATATATTTTTCGAATGGTTCGAAAGTAGACTGCAGTATTGCTGATGGCCAATGAGATCCATACATGTATAGCAGTATATCACACCAACTGGGGTATGTCTGCGACTAACGTGTCTAACTAGAGCTGGTATACATACTTTTTCTTCATACCGGTTAGGGCCAGGTAACTGCGTTATCCATTTATCTGTAAAATATAAACAATTTAATTATTAAGCTATTTGGACATGCATTCACGAAACATGGCCACCCCGCTGTGATGATCGGAAGTGGAAATACGCATGCGCAGGCATGTGATGCGCTTGATTAACGTATACGATAGTCAGTTCAATCACATTTGGTCTAACCGAGGTTACAGTTAGTGGATGGTCCGACGTAAATGCTAGTACAATGCATATCTTCAAACATACAAGTCGAGCTTCATTATGATGCTAATTCATGTATGTATGTCGACATTATATGCTTACATGGGTGTAACGTTGTAATGACTAGTCCGACTTAGGCGCAGTGGTTAGCGCGCTCGCTTCTCACCAATGCGACCCGGGTTCGATCATCGGACAGGGAAGTATGTGAGATGGTACGATGATCGCCAGATCGGACAGGTGTGTTTTCTCCGGGTACTTCGGTACGCTTTCATCCGAGCCAACGAGAGTGATTAATATAAGTTGTTAAAACTTGCTTCGTTGTAAAAAAAAATAGTGGGCGTCTGGAGTATATCTGGGCGCATAATAATTATGACAAAACACGTGCATGAAGTATCATGTTCCTGTGTTTTACCGAAATTAACAATATATAGAGGAACTATTTCTATTTTTATAAAATGTACAATGATCGTTTGAATTAATGAGTCAGATCTAGCTGTTGTTGTCCAAAATTTAACTTGAAACAAAATCTGGGCGCCGCAATATCAAACCCTTCATTACACCCCATGTGTAATATTATATTATCTCCTATGCTCGGCGTATTCCTATGCTCGGTGTATTTTTTCCATTTACATCCGTATTTAAGATATTTAAATACATTTGTAGTTTTAGCCTATCCGAATTGGAAAAAGATGTACAAATAACGAGTTGTAACATTGTTAGTTATTGATGTTACTAAGTCAACATAATATATTCAACATGTACCCGTGCATAAATATAAAACAAGCATGTACGCCGTGCATAGGTGCCCTAAAGTCTTGCGTTCCCCATGGAAACGGGTACCGTTGCGATAGCTGTATTGAGGCGAATGGTCACATGAAGCTAAAATGTTCAACAACATTTTTTTGAAAGTTGTATTCACGACTTAAGAAAATAATAATATACGGCAAGTGCATTTAACTTTTGTTTTATAGGCCATGATATGTGGGATTTACGCCGAGCATAGGTTCCACCACTCTACATCTATTCCGTTGTTGTTTTGGTGCGGCAGTAGACAGTACACCGGAAGTAAACACAATCCGATATCTTAGAAGATGTTTGACCCGAGTTGTTTATATTTAGTTTGGGAGTTGATCGACTTCTGTAAGAGATAAGGTAACTATTTTTTTAATTTAACTCCTTCAGCGCCGAATAAATTCAGAGCATGTGCATACAACATAGATCCTGATCAGCCGCGGCGTAACTCCGCGTCTGATCAGGATCTATGTTGTTTGCTATTCGGACAGGTGCTTCAGCTCCACTGTCTGAAGAGCAATCAGCTTATAGCCTGATCAGAAGGCATGTTCTGTTTTGTCCGATCGGGTTCTCTACTGTTTTACAAAGTCACGTTTATGCGACATTGGCGGTGAAAGAGTTAAAGCAGGACCGGCTACGAATCATAACTCCGTCGATATTGTTGATTTCACATAGTCGCAGACGGATTATGAATTACGTCCCTTACACCTGAATGGTACACTGTATAGTATATGAAAATTATTTATTCCAGGGTTAGTTATGGACACAGTCCACTTACCTCCACTCTACTACCCTTTCAAATCAATGCCCGCCTACAGAGGTTGGTGCACCAAGTACTGGTTAACCGCTTGAGCCTGCCCAGGAAAGGTGTTAGGTAAATTGCCAGTCGCTCAAATGGGAAACCGGTAGCGACGTTAAATAAACTTAAATATTGTTTTTAACAAATTCCGCTGTATGTGTACATGTATCTCGGTCACGAGATTAGTGTCGTCCTTATAACCACAGACGCCTGGTGTCTGGACAAGTGGTTACGGGTGAGTATGGTCCATAATTACTCTGATAATTTATACAAATTTATTTTAGCTCGATTGCGAAACAAGTTCTTATAACTTATATTAATCACTCTCGAGACCTCATTCCTGATGGAATCCATCGCCACGAGGGAGAGAGAAGAGGCAACGTGGAAATTAAATGCCTTGCCCAAGGGCACAATCGTAACGGCTCCAGCGGGATTCGAACTCCGGACCGTTCGCACCTGAAGTGAACGCCCATCCACTGCGCTATCACGACTTCCACTCTGATAGTGACGGGATGTCATTTTTAAATATGCTTGGATATGGCCTAACATTTTTGTATGGATAGTGTCAAGCCTATGGTTTATCAGAATGTTCTTAAAAATGGGATTGAACCCGAAACCATTTGTCCGGGACTGACTGACTATTAAAGATATTGAAGGTCGCCACCGCATACATGCATGTGGGCGACTGAATTTGTCAGGGACCCCAATTGCCTGTGCTTATAACTTCGCAATCCCTGCAAGAAGCGGCTGGAAACATCACGTGAGTGTTCGATCTCTGGGAGACGATGTATCACGCACACACCACGTGGCCCTATCCTCAATGTGAAGGCCACATTCAGATGTTAACACTGGCAACGTAATATCAAACACCATGCTGACTAAGAGAAACGGTCCAAATTAAGACTAACTGTTCAGTTAAAAATATATTATATAATAATTATAATCATTGCAAGATTTCGGGGACTCCAAGACTTTGTGTATAACAAATGGTGTAAGCAGCGGATATTTCAATGATGTATATTTCAATGATGTAAGCTGCTGGCATTCCAATAATGTACGCCAATGCGGTAAGCGGCTGAGATTCCAAAGCTATTCATGTATGCTACAAACGACTTGGATTACAATATAATATAAACCAATGCTGTAAGTGTGTGAGATTCCAAAGCTACATTCCATAAATATGCTGTAAGCGGTTTGAATTCCAAAGCTATACGACAATGTCCTAAGCGGCTTGAATTCCAAAGCTAGGCACCAATTGTGTAAGCAGTTGGATGGCATAGCTATGCACCTGCAAATGCATGGATCGCGAGTTCAATTCACAATCCAACCCATTAATAACACTCTGTGTCTTGAATTACAGCGAGAACAAACCAGATGACTTTGTACTGAAACGTGTGGCTATGGTGGCGAGGTGTGCGGAATATGGGCGATATGTAGGGCTGGTGGTGATATGTGTGATGGTGGTGAAATGTGGGGATGAAGTTGATATATGACGATGGTGGTGAGATGTTGCGAATGTGGTGGGATGTGGGATGGTGGTGATATATGGCGCTGGAGTTGATATGTGACGATGGTGGTTCTATGTGGGATGGTGGTGATATATGGCGATGGTGGTTCTATGTGGTGATATGTGGGATGGTTGTGTTATGTGGCGATGGAGTTGATATGTGACAATGGTGGTTCTTTGTTTCGATTGTGGTATTATCTGAGGATGGTGGTAATATGCGGCGATGATGATGTCATGTGGCTATGGTGGCGCATTGTGGCGAAGGTGGGTGATAGGTAGGGATGGCGGTGATATGCAACGATTGTGGAGATATGTGGGATGGTGGTGATATATGGGGATGGTTGGTCATATGTTGCGATGGTCATATTTCATATTTCAATTGTCGAGTAGCAACTATGTTTAGGCTGTTCTGTATGTATGCAAATATGTATAATACACAAGCGGGTATACATCATCATCATCATCAATCCTCTTCACCCCGGTTGGGGGTATAGGGCCTTCACCACTGCTCTCCACTGCTTGGACCAAAGCGGGTATACAGCGATACATAATTATATTGGTATCTTATAGTTAATTTATGAATGGCTGCGCACACAATGTTAATCTTTATCATATATGAAATTATTTGCGCATAGTAGAGATGTAATCTCGAGTACTACTCTAATACAGTCGCCTTGCAAAATATGGACTAATACAGTCGCCTTGCAAAATACGGACTAATACAGTCGCCTTGCAAAATACGGACACATATATTTGCGCTTTAAAACACATACTAATACAATTTCGTCGTGAAATATGGACAAATACAGTTGCGTTGTAAAATACGGACACATAGTTATGTTCTAAAATCCCTATTAATACAGTTTAGTTTTAAAATACGGACTAATACAGTTGTGTTGCAAAATACGAAGAAATACAGCTGTGTTGTATAATAGTTTTGGTGCAAGGTATCATACAATAAGTGCACTACAATCGATAATACGTGTTATTGATACATGGGAAACTTTAAATACATATGAATAACATAGGCACAGTGCTATTTCGTATTGCCGCCGCATATTTGCATACGACTCGATGAAGCTATAGCACGTATATTAAACCAGGGATCTCTGTAACACTACCCACTACGTTACCCACATTACTTACCGCCTCCTCCACCCCGACCATACATCACTGCAATAGACATACATCATACACAATCTGCCTGAACCTGCGCTGATATTCACCTCCACAGAATAATCATGACGTCAGTTTTAAATATTACGTCATGATTTAGAGTATTACCTGTCATTCTGACGGTGCTTGATTCTCAATCTGATGATTAAGAAGTTATATAGACGGCTAAGCAACTTAGAAAATATAGAAACAACCGATGTAAGTATGCTGATCAATGGTCGACTTAGATATTATGCAAATCATTGACCAAAGGTACCATAGTAATAAATGACGTACAAGTAAAGCAGTTGTTGGACAAAGGTCGACTTAGATAATATCATAACAAACGACGTAAATGGCCGTTGACCAAAGTTCGATTTGATTATAATAATCATGACATATCGAAATCATTGACCAAAGTTCTATCTGGATATAATAATAACGACATATGGTCTCCATTGATCAACGCTCGACTTGGTAATAGCAATCACGACATGTGTACATCATTGATCAACGCTCGACTTGGTATTAGCAATCACAAGATATGTACATCATTGATAAATGCTCGAATTGGTTATAGCAATCACGACATCTATTCACCATTGACCAACGCTAGACTTGATTATAGCAATCACGACATGTGTACCTCATTGACCAACGCTCGACTTGGTTATAGAAATCACGACATGTGTACATCATTGACCAATGCTCGACTTGGTTATTGTAATCACGACATATGTACACCATTGACCAACGCTCGACTTAGTCATAGAAATCATGATATATGTACATCATTGACCAACGCTCGACCTGGTTATAGCAATCACGGTATATGTACATCATTGACCAACGCTCGACTTCGTCATAGAAATCATGACATATGTACATCATTGACCAACGCTCGACTTGGTTATAGCAATCACGACATCTATACACCATTGACCAACGCTCGACTTCGTCATAGAAATCACGACATATGTACATCATTGACCAACGCTCGACTTAGTCATAGAAATTATGATATATGTACTACATCATTGACCAACGCTCGACATGGTTATAGCAATCACGACATATGTACACCATTGACCAACGCTCGACTTCGTCATAGAAATCACGACATATGTACATCATTGACCAACGCTCGACTTCGTCATAGAAATCACGACATATGTACACCATTGACCAACGCTCGACTTCGTCATAGAAATCACGACATATGTACACCATTGACCAACGCTCGACTTCGTCATAGAAATCACGACATATGTACATCATTGACCAACGCTCGAGTTGGTTATAGCAATCACGACATATGTACACCATTGACAAACGTTTTGCTTAAAAGATGACAGCTCTACATATGTCTACCCGGCTTTGATGTCATAAGTTTTAAAAGAAACTTACCTAGGTTATATTTACTTGAAAGAGTGAGGACCACTGACAGATTTTATCGAACACAATCACGAATGCGTGATATATTTACATTCTAAGAATGATTCTTTACATTTTTTAATAGGCCTACTGAAATAGTGTGTCTAATTATATTTAATCAACGGTATTTTACCTGTGTTCGATTCTGGTGCAGGAGGCAACACCACAACCCTGTTACTGTCGACGGAATGGCCTATAATATTGTGACTGTGCATCTTGCGCTGAGATTTCGATGTAGATATCACCGAATGAGATTTATGACCGAAAATGCGATGCTGTTTTCTTGGTATTCTATATCTACCATGGCCGGCTTGTTTGCGCATATACCAGTCTCTCCTGAAGAAAATGATTAACGCAAATAACCGCTCTGTTTAACTCTTTGCATGATGGGTAAAATGAAGGCTATGAATACTTCAAATAATTGTAGCAGACGACAATTCATTATTTGCAACTGAAATGAAAACTCTGTAATTATGCCATGGTACATTTGTTAGAATTGTGTCGTTACGAGATTCGGCCACGAGGGAGAGAGAAGAGGTAAGTGGTTCTACCAGGGTTCTAACTCATATAGCGCATCGGATACGAAGCTGACAGACGGATCTGTAGTCCAGTGGTAACACGCTGGACTGGTAATCCATGGATCGCAGGTTCGATCCCCCGTCTGACCCTAATAAAATTAACAGTCTTTCAGATGGGACGTTAAACCGAGGTCTCGTGTCGGTGCTTTACACCGTGCACGTAAAAGAACCAAAGAAGACTCTGTGATGGGTCTCTGTCTGTATCATTGCACTATACTCCAACAATTTTAAATTACTAATCTTTTCAGGACGCGTCGCTCATATGGGCAACCGGTAGCGACGATAAATATACGTAAAACACTCGATTATCGTGTTTCGCTGATTCGGCTTCAAACGACAAAATACGAAACAAGGATACAGATGCAACCCTAGACGCCATATCATTTATTTTATATCACCCATTGTGTAATGAATACGGTGTCAGCTTGTGTGTTTTTAAGTTTAT
This sequence comes from Archivesica marissinica, assembly GCA_014843695.1. Taxonomy (NCBI): domain Eukaryota; kingdom Metazoa; phylum Mollusca; class Bivalvia; order Venerida; family Vesicomyidae; genus Archivesica; species Archivesica marissinica. The sequence goes on from CM026390.1 coordinate 25,593,025, forward strand.
TTTATATGGGTCAGACGGGGGATCGAACCTCGGTTTAGAGTCCCATCTGAAAGACTGTTAATTTTATTAGGGTCAGACGGTGGATCGTACCTCCAGTCCAATGTGTTAGCCAGTACGATAATCGACTGTAATGTTATCATCTGTTATTTCAATAGATGTTCGTGCCCCGTTGCATCAACTGTATTTGGCCACATGTGGTAAAATAGTGTATGCTACATTCGCCACTATATAGGTATAACAAGGGCCTCCGAGGCCGCGTGGTTACGGTCATTCACCTCAAATCACTCGACCCTCACAGCTGTACGTTTGAATCACATTGCGGATGTCGATTTCTGTTATGTGAGGAAGCTACCCAGTTGGCGTGCAGAAGGTCGGTGGTTCTACCCGGGTGCCTCAAATGCTGTTCGGAAGGGCACGCGAGATTTGCCTCCTCCAATAATAGCTGCAAAGTCGCCATATGACCCTAAGCTGTTGCAAATGTGGGTGCGACGTTAGACACCAACACCAAACAAACACCAGAGTGACGTCATAACTGCTATATATATACAATGAGAGACATCGGTCAGTTACTGCCCCTGAATATTCTCTAAAAGTAGATAGGTCCTACTTAGTGTTTTCCTCTGTTTTTATCGTTGTTTCCTTTGCACAACATGCTACAATTTTATTCCACTATCACTTCTGATGAGTTTTAAATTACTATATCTCAACAGATCTCATACAGTATATGCAATGGGTACTTATTTCTAAAAGAATGTTTTCAGTTAATTAACACGATTTGGATATAATCACATCACACCGCAACATCTGGTTAGGGAACAACAGTAAAAACAGAGGATTCTAACTGAAAGGACCTATTCACATTTTGGAATAAATCAGACTTTATCTGCCAAGGGAGGTAATAGAAAATTAGAGATGTCTCTCATTGAGTTTGTAAAACATTCAAAAACACTCGCCCACATGGTTCGCTGGAGGCGAGGGTAAATAAGCTCACTCATCATCATGTTCAATACCGCTCGCCCACATGGTTCGCTGGAGGCGAGGGTAAATAAGCTCACTCATCATCATGTTCAATACCGCTCGCCCACATGGTTCACTGGAGGCGAGGGTAAATAAGCTCAATCATCATGTTCAATACCGCTCGCCCACATGGTTCACTGGAGGCGAGGGTAAATAAGCTCAATCATCATGTTCAATACCACTCGCCCACATGGTTCACTGGAGGCGAGGGTAAATAAGCTCAATCATGTTCAATACCGCTCGCCCACATGGTTCGCTGGAGGCGAGGGTAAATAAGCTCAATCATGTTCAATACCACTCGCCCACATGGTTCGCTGGAGGCGAGGGTAAATAAGCTCAATCATCATGTTCAATACCACTCGCCCACATGGTTCACTGGAGGCGAGGGTAAATAAGCTCAATCATGTTCAATACCGCTCGCCCACATGGTTCGCTGGAGGCGAGGGTAAATAAGCTCAATCATGTTCAATACCGCTCGCCCACATGGTTCGCTGGAGGCGAGGGAAATAAGCTCAATCATCATCATCATCATGTTCAATACCGCTCGCCCACATGGTTCGCTGGAGGCGAGGGTAAATAAGCTCAATCATCATGTTCAATACCACTCGCCCACATGGTTCGCTGGAGGCGAGGGTAAATAAGCTCAATCATCATGTTCAATACCACTTGCCCACATGGTTCGCTGGAGGCGAGGGTAAATAAGCTCAATCATCATGTTCAATACCACTCGCCCACATGGTTCGCTGGAGGCGAGGGTAAATAAGCTCAATCATCATGTTCAATACCACTCGCCCACATGGTTCGCTGGAGGCGAGGGTAAATAAGCTCAATCATCATCATGTTCAATACCACTCGCCCACATGGTTCGCTGGAGGCGAGGGTAAATAAGCTCAATCATCATGTGCAATACCACTCGCCCACATGGTTCGCTGGAGGCGAGGGTAAATAAGCTCAATCATCATGTGCAATACCACTCGCCCACATGGTTCGCTGGAGGCGAGGGTAAATAAGCTCAATCATCATCATCATCATGTTCAATACCACTCGCCCACATGGTTCGCTGGAGGTGAGGGTAAATAAGCTCAATCATCATGTGCAATACCACTCGCCCACATGGTTCTCTGGAGGCGAGGGTAAATAAGCTCAATCATCATGTGCAATACCACTCGCCCACATGGTTCGCTGGAGGCGAGGGTAAATAAGCTCAATCATCATCATCATCATGTTCAATACCACTCGCCCACATGGTTCGCTGGAGGTGAGGGTAAATAAGCTCAATCATGTTCAATACCACTCGCCCACATGGTTCGCTGGAGGCGAGGGTAAATAAGCTCAATCATCATCATCATCATCATGTGCAATACCACTCGCCCACATGGTTCGCCGGAGGCGAGGGTAAATAAGCTCAATCATCTCAAAAGTAGATACATACTATATAGTCATACACTGGCGCGGTGGATCGCATGCTCGCTTCTCACCAATGCAACACGGGTTCGATACTCAGACCAGGGGGACGTATGTTTGCTGGTACGGTGATCGCCAAATCGGACAGGTGGGTTTTCTCTGAGTACGAGTTCCGGTTTCCCCTCACACGAATTACCAGGCTTTCATCCGAGCGCCAAATGTTAAATCTTGTTTCGCAATCGTTGTGAAATATATAATGCTTACACTTAACCACATGTTTGTGCAGAGTTTTAATGAATTGACCGGCAAGCTTATATTACATATTATATAATTGAATGGAAAATATGCTTCATAAGTTTGAATAAGTGAGGACAGTTGATAGATGGTTGCACATCTTTGATATATACATGTTCGTATTCAAACCGTTGTATAAAATGCAAATATATCATCTAAGCAAGCTATACTTGTTATAGTTTATAAATATTTTATTTTAGCTCGATTGCGAAACAAGTTCTTACAACATTGGTGTTAAATCGCTCTCGAGGTCTCATTCCAGATGGAATCCAATGTCATGTGGGAGAGAGAAGAGACAATGTGGGGTCTTCAGCGTCTTGCCTAAGAACACCACCACGGTGGTTCAGGCGGGATTCCAATTCACAACCTCTCGGTTACGAAGGTAACACGACACCCACTACATCACTTATGGTCAGGCACTCGAGCCACGCTCAGGCCATGTCTCATTTATATGAAAACATTGCTAAGTTTCTTACGTAGGTTGGTGCATGTAAGTACTGGTTAACTCCCGGAGCCTGCCCATGAAAAGGTTTTATTAGGTAAACTGCCCACCGACGATATAGCCCACAATGGTGCTTATGCAGGCGTAAACCGCGAACAAACAAACATCTTAGCTCACCTGAGCAAAACGCACGTGAGGTATTGTTACTGTGATGCGTCAGTCAGTCGTCTGGGGTTCGTGAACATTTTCAAACGACTTTCAAACGTCTTCTCTTCAGTAAAACCACAGGAACTTGAAATGTTATCCATAAGCCACCAAAGGTCTCGTACCTCTATCCTAGGACACCCCCCTCTATTAAAATAATAGAGGGGGGGTGTCCTAGGATAGAGGTACGAGACCTTTGGTGGTATATAATAGAGGGGGGTGTCCTAGGATAGAGGTACGAGACCATTGGTAGCTTATGGATAAAATTTCAAGTTCCTGTGGTAAAACATTCGGTCTATATCCAGCATGATACATGAAAGGTGGGGGATTACATAATTGTTAAAATCGCTTTCTTATTTAACATAATATAATATGGCCGCCGTCTAAGAATAGCACACATTCTTAAAATATCTTCTCACGAAACGCCAACCGGACTTTGGTAGGAATGATCGATGTACAAGGCTCTTTCAAAGTTGTTAAAATGGTGACCCTGGGATCAAAAATGGGCGTAACCGGAAGTCAAATTGTGGTCAAATTTTATTTTTTAGCGAATATGATCAATCAAATCAGGTAATCATCACTGATGGTCACGGGTTCGAGTCCCGCTCAGACCGTGTCTCTTTATATGAAAAAATGGAGCAGTTTCTTACGGATGTTGGTGCACCAAGTACTGGTTACCTGCTGGAGCCTGCACAGGAATGGTGCTGTTAGGTAAACTGCCCGTCGCTCAAATGGACAACAGGTAGCGTTAAATAAACTTAAATAAAATATGTCTTTATTCAGAAAAAACCATGTTAGAGTACCATCCACCCATTCTTATACATATTTAATAACTAACGACCGCGACCGGAATCCTAAAAAGATCTATTTCCACTGTGTTTTTATGTTTGGGATTTAAAGGGACTTTAACAGAGTTGGCTATATGGAGACACTCCAGATATTATTGGCGGAGGAAGGTACGGGCGCCCCTCCGAGCGTTCATGCACACATAGCATCCGTGCATAATCACCGAACTTCCGCTAGCCATCTGGTTAGCTTCTGCAATTGAAATACATCGAAAAAAGACTTCGACAACCGCAATGGGATTCGAACCTGTAGCGGTGAGGGGCAAGTGTTTTGTAGCCAACGACCTTAACCACTCGGCTACGGAGACTCCTATTTCCATTGTGTCGTCGTCAAGCTTATACAAATTTACTTTGGCACGATTGCGAAACAAGTTATTACAGCATTAGTATAATCGCACTCGAGACCTTATTCCTAACGGAATCCGTCGCCATGCGGGAAGAGAGAAGACGCAATGCGGAATTTAATTGTCTTGCCTAAGGGCACAACTCGTAACGGCTACAGTTGGGCGCGAACTCCCGGCCATTCACACCTGAAACGCCTTATGCTTGCGCTATAGACTTACCACAACACTAACATTACTATCATCAACACTATAACAGCGAGAAGCACAAACGCAGCGACAGAGGCCGCCACCATACCGCCATAGCTATAGTCGTAGCACACCACACCTGAAACACGCAAAATTAATAAGAATTATTATAGTCAGATTCCCAAGCCCAGACACAGATGACGTCACAATACCACCATAGCTATAGTCGTAGCACACCACACCTGAAACACGCACAATTAATAAGAATTATTATAGTAAGATTCTGAAACCCAGACACAGATGACGTCACAATACCCCTCCCCCAACGCCATTGACAGAATACAGTGACTCTAAAACACATACAAACGTTTATTAGAAATAGAACAAACAGACACACAAACTCATGTTGAGATATTATAGTGGAATAGTTCATTGAAGCCAATAGGGGTATTGCAATTGCGACGAGTAATTATCGTGGAGCAGTTCATTGAAGCCAATAGGGGTATTGTAATTGCGACGAGTAATTATCGTGGAGCAGTTCATTGAAGCCAATAAGGGCACACCAATTGCAAATAGTAAATATAATGGTGCAGTCCATTAAAGCCAACGGAGATATTGCAATTGCTAAGAGTACATATAGTGGAGCAGTTCATTAAAACTAAAGGGGATATTGCAATTGCGAAGAGTAATTATGGGGGAGCAGTTCATTAAAACTAACAGGTATATTGTATTTGCGAATAGTAATTATGGGGGGGGGGGCAGTTCATTAAAACTAACAGGTATATTGTATTTACGAATAGTAATTATGGGGGAGCAGTTCATTAAAACTAACAGGTATATTGTATTTGCGAATAGTAATTATGGGGGGGGGCAGTTCATTGAGGCCAACAGGGGAATTGCAATAATCTAGTTGTATATTCGTTGTGTATACACATGTATAATACTAAACATAATATTGCTAAATGAAATACAATAGTGTGTGTGTTTTACGTTTATTTATCGTCGCTACCGGTTGCCCATATGAGCGACGCCTCCTGAAGAGATTATTCATTTTTGATTGTTGGAGGATAGTGCTATGATACAGACAGAGACCCATTCCAGAGTCTCCTCTAGTTCCTTTACGTGCACGGTGTAAATCACCTACACGAGACCCCAGTCCCATCTGACTAAATGACTGTTAATATTATTATGGTCAGGAGGAGGATCCAACCTGCGATCCCTGGATTCGCCGTCCACCGTCCAACGTGTTAACCTCTGAACCACTAACCCGTCGATTGGCTTACAAATAACATACGATTTATGTACGTGATATGTAAACTAATACACTATAACGACTAAGATGATTTACTTGCTGAAACTAGACGAAGTTCTTTTAAGCGTTGGTTCAATGTATTTATTCATGGGTGCGGTTAATCTCATTCGAAAACCACAGAACCCGCATGTTGTGTATATATATATATATATATACAATGAGCTTTTTAATTCAACCACTTTATTTCTATGGGTATATGATCAACATTATGCAACATTATCATCGTTTTCATCTATACAATAACTCCTATGCATTGTATATACTTTCAACTAGTCACACATCGTCTAACTGGGAAGTGATTAATTTTCACATTGAAATTTCAGATCCGTTATAAACTAAATACGTTCTGGTTACTTTCAACGAACGTATATTTCCTGTTTGCATCTATGTTCGTGTGAATATCCTCGCTAATGATATGCAGGTGGCATGCGCACTCGAGGTACAGGCATGCGCAAGCGCAGAAATGGACAGCGGTTCTTTAATATTCTTTGAATAATTGAATTCGGCCTATACACACTGTATGCACGTCCTGTAGTTCATACCCCGATGGAAACCAATAACCCCAGTACATTCCTTTAAGACAGTAAGTATTGAGTATGTAACGGGTTACAGTCTGAGTGCATGCGATACAGTTTCGAAGAGATCCCGCGCAGATAAGATCGAATCGAAGTGGTTAATACGCTCACTTCTCACCAATGCAACCCGGGTTCAATCCCAACACCGTAACGTTTTATATAAAAACAATACCAAACGGTTCAGTAGGACAGGCCGGGCATATATTTATAGCATGGGCGATAGTGGCCATTTTGAATGTTTAACCGTAATTATTCGAGATATTATTCGAACCAGAGGAGACCCTCGAATGGGTCTCTGTCCGTATCATTGCACTAAAATCTAAAATGACTAATCTCTTCAGGAGGCGTCGCTCATATGGGCAACCGGTAGCGACGATAAATAAACATAAAACACACACTCCATTATTAGTGGGGCATGTAACAAACTGCATTAAGTTAATCAATATCCGGATATGAAAGACTGGACTTGTAATGTAGATCATAAATCCACGGTGTGTGTCTCGCAAATCTAAGCATTGCATAATATGCTACTTACACAAAAATATAATGTCTCTAAAAACCATTCTAGTTGATAGCTTTAATGAATAATGAATGATGTTGATTAGATTGCATTTACCCAAGTCGAACTACTGGTTTAGATATCTATGATAAACAAGAGGGCCATTATGGCCCTGTCTCGCTCACCTGACTCCCCGTCGCCATTTTAACAATCTTCAAATAGTAGTGTATATACATCGATCATTATAACCAAATGTGGCCAAAATCCGACCGATGGTAATGACGTCAATTCAACAATTTTGTAATCCCCCACATGCGCAAGTATCATGACCATAAATGATGGAAATAGATCCAATGGTTACTGGGGGGGGGGGGGGGGGGAAAATGTTCACGGACGGCGGACAGAAATATTGCCGTAACAATAACCCAGGTGAGCTAAAATAGAAAGACCTAAATGATAATTGTTGACGTGAAAGTCAAGAACAGAGCGTATATACAGAACATGAATATATGCGAACACATGCAGCATATGTATGCATAATATGTGAACACATGTAGCACCTGTATGTATAATATGTGAACACATGTAGCATATGTATGTATAATATGCGAACACATGTAGCATCTGTATGCATAATATGTGAACATATATAACATCTGTATGCATAATATGTGAACACATGTAGCATATGTATGTATAATATGTGAACATATATAACATCTGTATGCATAATATGTGAACATATATAGCATATGTATGTATAATATGCGAACACATGTAGCATCTGTATGCATAATATGCGAACATATATAACATCTGTGTGCATAATATATGAACATATAGAGCATCTGTATGTATAATATGTGAAGACATGTAGCATATGTATGTATAATATGCGAACACATGTAGCACCTGTGTGTATAATATATGAACACATATAGCATCTGTATGTATAATATGTGAACACATGTAGCATCTGTATGTATAATATGCGAACACATGTAGCATCTTTGTGTATAATATATGAACATATATAACATCTGTATGTATAATATATGAACACATATAGCATCTGTATGTATAATATGCGAACATATATAACATCTGTGTGTATAATAATTATGTGAACACGCCAAAGTAAATGCGTAAATGAGCACACGACGAAGATCGTGTCAAAACCTAATTATTTGTTTGTTTGGCGGTTGAAAGTCACATGACTTAGGTCATACGGCGACTCTCGTGTTATTATTTGCGGAGGTAGAACCACCGACCTACCGCAAGCCAGCTAGATAACTTCCTCACATGCCAGAATTCGACACCCCAATATAATTCGAACCTACAACGGTGAGGGGCAAGTGATTTGATGTCAACAACGACCTTAACCACTCGGCCACGGAAGACCCTAAAATTCAAGAATATAATGCGTGTTCTTTAAGGTACACAAAAACAATCAATATTCCAAACGTGAGAACAACAGGGTAAGGAATTAGCTCGTTCCGTTTCACTGCACCTACACGTTCGAACTCCTTACAACAGCATTGTAGGTAAGTGGTAGCCTGGGTCGATTTTTCAATAATTTACTGGAAATTAATACTGAAAAACGTAGGGCCTATGTAACCCACATCGACCATCATTGACTAGCGATATATGTACCAATATATTACGTTCCTGTATGCTTTGGGCTTACTTCTAGTGTTTCTTAGATCTTTAATAAGAGTGTTTTTGCCTATGATAACGTAGTTGCCGTATTTGCTCCCAGCAAATGTGTCACTTAATTTTGCGATCCAAACAAACCATGGTCAAACATGTGTTCAGGTCAGACACCGCTATTGGAATTTCCATAGGCCACAATTATAACACACAGTGCCATTAAATTACCCCCCAAAAATTGTATTTCCCACTAAAGGCACCCACCCCCTACTCTGAAGGTAATTTGGTGGTGAATGTTGCACTGACACCTGCATTTATAATATGCTGTTTATTATAATTTTCGTTCAAGGCATTTAGAATTTGTGTTCGTTACAATTAAGCGCATCAAATATTTTATATCTTTACACAGATAATTACTGCCATTCACGCTAGATAATTATTACGCAAACACCTCGATTACTTGTCGTCGTAATAGGATGACAGGGGATCAGTGTCAGATTAGTTTAAACATTAATTGTTTGTTCTGTTACATATGTGTGTACATAACAATAATGTCGGATTAGGACCAAGCATCTCGTCGTAAAGATAATGTTACATATGTATGTACATAACAATAATGTCGGATTAGGACCAAGCATCTCGTCGTAAAGATAATGTTACATATGTATGTACATAACAATAATGTCGGATTAGGACCAAGCATCTCGTCGTAAAGATAATGTTACATATGTATGTACATAACAATAATGTCGGATTAGGACCAAGCATCTCGTCGTAAAGATAATGTTACATATGTGTGTACATACAATAATGTCGGATTAGGACCAAGCACTTGTCGTAAAGATATATGTCGTGGGCGTTCTTGTATATTAGTTAAAATTGTTAGTAAATCGTCTCACATTATGGGCTGATAAGCATGACAAATTAATAGATAACCAGTTTGGTTTCCAAAAGAACAAATCTACAGTATATTGCATATTTATATTACATGCTCTTAATTACCAGAACACTGGTAAGTAAGAAAAAACTGTATGTTGCATTTCTGGATTGGGAAAAAATGTATGATAGAATTGATCGAGCATATTTAATGCAGACATTATTGAATGAAAACGTCAGAACAAAGTTTAGTATTGCGATAAAATCCATGTATAATAGTGTAAAATCGTATGTACGCTATAAATTTAATGTACACGATCAGATATTATAACCTCACATGTCGGGGTCAAACAGGGGGACCCGGCCAGTAGCCTATTGTGCTTATTTTTTAATGATATATTGACTACTATAAATAGTAATCTTGATGGTTTCTTACATATTGATGATGTACAAATATTCTTATTGTTGTTCGCTGATGATGCGATAGTCTTTGCCCATGATCCAGCTTCATTGCAGGCAATGTTAAATGATATAGAAAATTACTGCCACACATGGGGTTTACACATTAATGTCAATAAGACCAAAGTAATGATTTTTGAAAATGGCCGACATACTCGATATCAATTTTTCATCTATAATTCAAACATTGAAATAGTTGAATCATTTAAATACTTGGGTGTACACCTATTCAAAAACGGGAATTGAAACCGTACACAAAAACGAATATCGCAACATGCGTCTTTTTCAATCCATAACTTGTTTATAATATACAACCAATTAAATATTCCCATCAAGCAACAAATTAAATTGTTTAATTCTTTGGTGTCTCCTATATTAAATTATGCTGCGGAGATATGGGGTTATCACGAAAGTCCCGACATTGAGGCAATGCATTCCAAATGTTGTAGAAAACTTCTTGGGTGAAGCGTTCAACTAACTTAGACGCACTTTATGGAGAATTGGGCAGACCCCAATGTATATACATGGAGGTTAGTAATGATCAAATATTGGATAAAACTACTAACTTTGAATAATCAGTCACTACTGTTTAAAACGTATCATGTACTTAAAACTGATGCAGATAATGGTATTATATACAATAAGTGTAACTGGGCTTACCATATAAAACATATTCTCGAACAATGTGGGTTAATGTACATATGGCAGAACCAATTTAATATGTTGATAAACTATAATGAGGTAAAAATAATAGATATATATTATCAAAGCTGGTATTCGTCTATTAATAATTCAGGGAGGTTAGAGACACACTGTTTGTTTAAACACTCGTTCAGTTTTGAAAAACATTTAGACTTTATTAAAGAAGACAGAACAATGGCGTTGACAAAATTCCGAACTTCATCCCATGATTTAGCTATCGAACGTGGAAGATATCAAAACATACCCAGAAATCAAAGAATATGTATATATTGCAATACAGGCATGATAGAAAGTGAATATCATTTCCTTCTTATATGTCCGAAATTTAGAGATCTTAGACTGAAATATTTAAAACATTATTACTATACATGGCCAACTATTAATAAATTCACTAATTTAATGTCACAAAAATCAAAAACCATTGGTAGAAATATAGCAAAATACATATATTTCGCAAATGCATATAGAAACTAAAATTAGTATAAGCAGAGAGTATATTAACATCTTGTTGCTCTTTTGTAAATCCAGGTCGTTACCTACATGTATACATGTACTTGCTATAGACATTGTACGAATGTTTAATGCATTAGAGGTATCGTTGTTGTTGTTGTTATTGTTGTTGTTGTATATTGAGATTCAAAATTCACCCATTGGCTGCCCAATCTGGGCAGGTGTGTGTTCGAACTGCGCATGTACAGATCCAATCAGGGCTTAGACAAAAAATACCCCAAGATTCTGAAGTCATTGTGCTTATTCCAGAATCCTGGAACAGATTAAATAAATATAAATTAAGCTTTTCGTAAAATTTAAATTGTGAATTGGATCTTTTAATTATAGCTCAACCCGCCCCGGTACCCCACGCCACGCCAGTTCCCCAAACTACACTACAACAAACAGACCATACAAGCACAAAAGAGAGTCAGGTCGGCAGGCCTCCCGTCAACACGGATCATGCTATAATGAGCATAAGTAATTCAATGCCATGTTCGGACTCCACGTACCAAGTGGTTACGGTCGTTGATTTCCAGTCCAGTTGCCACTCACCGCAGTCGGTTCGAAACCCACCGGCGGTGTCGAATTATTTCATGCGATGAAGCTAGCTGTCCAACTGACTTGCGGAAGGTCGGTGGTTCTACCCGGGTGATCGTCCGAGCCTGAAAAACAGCTTCATGGCGCATCCCGGGGTCTACTTAATCACCTTAGTTTATAATATAGGAGTGTTAACTAAACTTCTTAGTACACTCGCCCATATGGTTCGCCGGAGGCGAGGGTAAATAAGCTCAATCATCATCATCCCAGAGTCTTATTTTCACTCAACATTTCTTGTTCGCGTGTACATTTTGTGCTTTATTTAATACTTTAGTATCGTATTCTTGTTTGTAGTACGTTTTTTTTAAATTTTATCATATTACATGCTAGACACAACACAAATGTATACAATCTTTACATATAACCCAATACATTAGTCAACAGCACACATGTGTATTCTGAGGAAGGCGTATGTTGTACTTTAATTAAATCTATACAAATTTATTTGAGCTCGATTGTGAAATAGTCACGCTCGAGACGATTGAATCCATCGCCACGACGGAGAGAGTGTGTGATTTACATTTATTTATCGTCGTTACCGGTTGCCATATGAGCGACGCTTCCTGAATAGATTAGTCATTTTAGATTGTTGGAAGATAGTGCAATGATACAGAGAGAGACCCATTCCAGAATCTCCTCTGGTTCTTTTACGTGCACGGTGTAAAGCACCGACACGAGACCTCGGTTTAACGTCCCATCTGAAAGACTGTTAATTTTATTAGGGTCAGACGGGGGATCGAACTTGCGATCCCTGGATTACCAGTCCAGCGTGTTACCACTGGATTACAGATCCGTCTGTTTGTAATTATAACAATTGACTGTTCTTTTTATGCGTTTCATCGAGGTATGAACTGTCAGTCTTCATTGCCCATTCGTGAGGCCGTCCGTCCGTCCGTGAGATACTGTGTATAGGGGCGTCCGGGGGTTTTCCCCACCGAGAACAGCAGACGGGTAGAAATATGACCAAATAAAATAGAAATGGGACACTCCCAATTTGTATTATTGAACAGGGCTATGACTTTAAAAGCAAGATATATCGATTTATAGTTTATCAAAACATCGACATTATTTTGAATAAGAAGTTTTCATTCTGAATAAATAAGCAAATTGGACTGAGAGCATTGCATTTCCAAAAAATAAATGCTGCATTAAATACAATATGCATGTTACAAATCAACACATTTGCATATAAAACGTGTATAAGCCTGTATGCTGTAGAAGTTTTGGTATCACTTGCATAGATAAAGTTGTGTTTGAAGAAAATTGCCTTTGAATAACAGTTACTAGTATGAAATCCAGACATAAACTGTGACGTCATTTTGGTGTCATGTATGACATTGGCAATGTGCACCATTGGCAATGTGCGTTTTACGTTTATTTATCATCGCTACCGGTTGCCCATATGAGCGACGCCTCCTGAAGAGATTAGTCATTTCAGATTTTAGGAGGATAGTGCAATGATACAGACAGAGACCCATTCCAGAAACTCCTCTGGTTCTTTTACATGCACGGTGTAAAGCACCGACCCAAGACCTCGGTTTAACGTCCCATATGAAAGACTGTTAATTTTATTAGGGTCAGATGGGGGATCGAACCTCTGATCCCTGGATTACCAGTCCAGCGTGTTACCAAGCACTGGACTACAGATCCGTCTGCAACATTGGCAGTATGTCAACAAAGATATATTTCTCAGAAAATGCATGACTTCTAAACGGGACAGGGTGTGGGTGGCAACTTTGCCAAGCTTGTTGAGTTCATATAATGCAAAGTAAAATTTAACTTGCTATCCAAATATCTATTACCCATTTTGATGAAAACGGTCGCCATCTTGGACGCCATCTTGAACGCCAACTTGGCTTTCTCAGTTACAGCCACTTCCGACAATATCTGCCGACACCTTGATTAGCTTCAGTCAGAGATAAACTGTTTGGTTTTGTTTCATTTTGGGGCTTAAAATCATACTAATAACTTATGTTATATGGCGACTCAACAGCTAATATTGGTGGCGCGAGACATCCGGCACCCCTCAGAGCAATATACCAGGCACGGACGGGACCCCACTTTGTAGATTCACCTACCGTTCGCTGGATTGCTCACACGAAAAGAATTCGACACCCCAGTGGGATTCGAACCTACATTCAATGAGGGGCTTGAAGTCAGGGACCGTAACCACTCGACCAAGGAGGCCCTTCTTTATTGATGAAGATGACGCTAGATGAAGTCGTGGTAGCGCGTTCGCTTCAGGTGCGAAAGGTCCGGAGTTCGTGCCCCGCTTGAGCCGTTATGACTATGCCCGTAGGCGATGGATTCAATCAATTTGCTCGCCCATATGGTTCGCCGGAGGCGAGGGTAAATAAGCTCAATCATCATCGGATTCAATCAGGAATGAGGTCTCGAGAGTGATTAGTATATATATATATCAGTTGTAAGAACTTGTTTCGCAATCGAGCTAAAATAAATGTGTATATTTGCATACATACTAAATAAGTAATTTGTAATATTAAAGTTTATCCTCAAAATTTCTACTCAATACATGTATAATTTGCTTGTATGACATTGATCACGTGTAAATAGTATGTATAATATGTATATAAGTATGACTATGTACTATATGTATACGTCTAAATGAATAAACTATATACAAACTATAAACTAAGCTAGTTGAAATATCAGAACTACATCTGAACAGGAATCAATATGAGAAATAAATAGATCCATACGTGATTTCCCCAACCAACAGCAGTAACAACAGTAACAACAGTACCAACAGTACCGCGGAAGAATATATAGATCTATTAAAACCCCACTTATTTGACAACATTGTCATTATCTTGCATGGTTAATGTTGTATTGATTAAATATTTACTGACAATAACCTACAAATAACAGTAGTGTTGTATTACCAACTTTCAATAGACAATGCTCATATCGATAATAGAGTATTACATTACATCGATACAGTCAAACCTTGTTTTTGTTTACAGGGTTTTGTGAAGTCAAATAAATTGCCACGTTAGATAAAGTTGTTATTATTCATTAAATTATTATTCGTTTGAGCAACGAGCAGTTTACCTAAAAACACATTTCATGGACAGGCTGTGAACCCGTACTTGCCTCCGTAAAAAACTGCCAACCTTTTCATATAAATGAGACACGGTCTGAGCGGAGCTCGAAACCGTGACCATCAGTGATGATAGGTTAGAGTGGTATACAAGTCAGCAACCTTAACCACTCGACCATGGAGGCGGACTTTATTATTATAAACCTGGCTAGTGGTCTATAAGCAGCCAATCCATATTAAGCACAGACGGATCTGTAGTTCAGTGGTAACACGCTGGACTGGTAATCCAGGGATCGCAGGTTCGATCCCCCGTCTGACCCTAATAAAATTAACAGTCTTTCAGATGGGACGTTAAACCGAGGTCTCGTGTTGGTGCTTTACATCGTGCACGTAAACAAATCAGAGGAGACTCTGGAATGGGTCTCTGTCTGTATCATTGCACTATCCTCCAACAATCTAAAATGACTAATCTCTTCAGGAGGCGTCGCTCATATGGGCAACCGATAGCGACGATAAATAAACGTAAAACACACACTATATTAAGCAGTCAGTTAAGACAGCTTTGACTGTATTTGCTGATCGATCTATTGTCAATATATGGAATACATACACATGGAATAAACTAGATGGAAACAATACCGTAAATAATAGAACAGTTGCTTGTGTTGGGGGTTCTAACGTCGCATCAACAGTTTATGTCAGCGTGGCGGAGGAAGACACCGGGTGCCCCTCCGAGCAGTGTGGCGTCCGTGGTCCAATGGCAGAGCGTCGGATTTGGAATCGAACGGTCCGGGTTCGATACTCAGTCAGGCCACGTATGTAGTGTCATTGAGCAAGGCACCTCACACACACTGCTTAGTACTGGTTAACCGCTATGGTCGGCTAAGCATGCCCAGGAAAATATGTCTAGGTCCCCTCAAGGGGTTTGACATTAATGGAACATACATATATACAGTAGATCTGTATGTCATGCACAAGTCATCTGGAAAGCTTCGACACTGCCCAGTGGGGTCGAAGCTACAGTGGGAAGGGGCAAGCGATTTAGTTTAAACATAGTTTATTCAGTTCATTCAATATATATTCAGTATACAATACACAGGGTATTTGAAATGGGTTGGAAAACAAGCTGAGAGCTTATGTAAATTCCTTTGCATGAGGATGTTACAATATAAGTTGTTAGCATTGAAAGCGGTTAGTGAGACATGACGGGCATTGTCTTAAGTTCTATAGTCCCCGAGTGGTCCTGGGTGTGTGTGTGTGCGTACTTGTGATTAGTGGGGCAATTTGTAACATGTGTTTTGTACAGACGGATCTGTAGTTCAGTGGTTAACACGTTGTACTGGTAATCCAGGGATCGCAGGCTCGATCCCACGCCTGACCCTAATAAAAATTAACAGTCTTTCAGATGGGACTTTAAACCGAGGTCTCGTGTCGGTGCTTTACACCGTACACGTAAAATAACCAGAGGAGACTCTGGAATGGGTCTCTGTCTGTATCATTGCACTATCCTCCAAAGATCTAAAATGACTAATCTCTTCAAGAGGAGTCGCTCATATGGACAACCGGTAGCGACGATAATTAACGTAAAACACACATTGTTTTGTCATCATGTGTGCACTTATTGGTGGTGATTTGAAGTCACCGACATTAACCAATATGCCACGAAGGCCCCTTGTAAAACATATAACAGATCCTGCGCAAATAATGTACATGTACTTGGATAATCCCTAATATGTTGAAATTAAAACGGTAAGGCCATGTCAATATTTAACAAGGCCCGTAGCAAATATGGCAACTACTTATCCACTGCATGGTAGATAAATAGCTGTCGTTTGTATGGAGATATAATAGTATATTAACATAAATCTCTATGAAGGAAAGGGTTAAATGGCTGTCGTTTGTATGGAGATATAATAGTATATTAACATAAATCTCTATGAAGGAAATGGTTAAATGGCTGTCGTTTGTATGGAGATATAATAGTATATTAACATAAATCTCTATGAAGGAAAGGGTGAAATCTTGTAAACTACGTTATATACATGTTTTCAACCTTAATTAAGCCATTTACATTCTGTAGTGTTCAAATCTCTTCTATTTGGGAGCGCCAAGCGCTAATGTTGTTAGAACATGTCGCCCAACCCATTTGCTAATTATGTATTTGTAATGTGGTTGTAATTATGTATTTGTAATGAGGTTGTAATTATGTATTTGTAATGCAGTTGTAATTATGTATTTGTAATGCGGTTGTAATTATGTATTTGTAATGCGGTTGTAATTATGTATTTGTAATGCGGTTGTAATTATGTATTTGTAATGCGGTTGTAATTATGTATTTGTAATGCGGTTGTAATTATGTATTTGTAATGAGGTTGTAATTATGTATTTGTAATGCGGTTGTAATTATGTATTTGTAATGCGGCTGTAATTATGTATTTGTAATGCGGCTGTAATTATGTATTTGTAATGCGGTTGTAATTATGTATTTGTAATGCGGTTGTAATTATGTATTTGTAATGAGGTTGTAATTATGTATTTGTAATGTGGTTGTAATTATGTATTTGTAATGCGGTTGTAATTATGTATTTGTAATGCGGTTGTAATTATGTATTTTTAATGCGGTTGCAATTATGTATTTGTAAATGCGGTTGTAATTATGTATTTGTAATGTGGTTGTAATTATGTATTTGTAATGTGGTTGTAATTATGTATTTGTAATGTGGTTGTAATTATGTATTTGTAATGTGGTTGTAATTATGTATTTGTAATGCGGTTGTAATTGTTACATACATGCATAGAGCAATACAATAGTATCAAAGGGTGTGGTGAATCTCTAGAACAATAGATCTTTTTTGTGACCCATATCGACCATAGGAACAGTCTATGTCAATATGTTACACAGTTATGCTTTGGTGTCAATATCACACGTTTCGTGTGATGATGGTTGAGCGTGTTACCCTCGCCCCCGGCGAACAATGTGGACGAGCGACACACGTTTAGAGTATTGTTTACATACGTATATCGAAGGAACTCGAGAGTGATTAATATAAGTTGTAATAACTGTATAAGTGTATTACGTTTATTTATCGTCGCTACCGGTTGCCCATATGAGCGACGCCTCCTGAAGAGATTAGTCATTTTAGATTGTTGGAGGATAGTGCAATGATACAGACAGAGACCCATTCCATCTACTCTGGTTCTTTTACGTGCACGGTGTACAGCACCGACACGAGACCTCGGTTTAAAGTCCCATCTAAAAGACTGTTAATTTTATTATGGTCAGACGGGGGGTCGAACCTGCGATCCCTGGATTACCAGTCCAGCGTGTTACCACTGGACTACAGATCCGTCTGTCAATCACCGAAGATCTGAGGCTGTTATTGATATAGTGGTGTCGGATTGGTTAAAAAAAGTGTAGAGAAGTCACTAAGAGTTGATACATGTACTGATTGGCTGAGTAGATAGTGTCACAAATAGTGACAATGACTTCTAAAAATTAAAATACCATATACGACTGCATTTTGGAAAATTTTAGAATACAGTCAAACCTGCCTTAAGCAGCCAGCCAAGGGAATCACAGAAAGTGGCTGCTTAGCACAGGTGGCTGCTTAATAGAGGTCAAATGTATAATGAAACAACATGCTGGGAGTCTGGAAACTGGCTGCTTAATGCAGGTTGGCTGCTTAATAGAGATGACCACTAACACAGGTTTGACTGTATGTGCATACTATTTGGTCACAAGTAAACAGCATATTATAAATGCAGGTGTCAGTGCAACATTCACCACCAAGTTATGTATGTTCCATTAATGTCAAACCCCTCTCGGGGACCTAGACATGTTTTCCTGGGCAGGCTTACCGACCTAAGCGATTAACCAGTACTAAGCAATGTGTGTGAGGTGCCTTGCTCAATGACACTACATACGTGGCCTGTCCGAGTATCGAACCCGGGACCGTTCGATTCCAAATCCGACGCTCTACCACTGGACCACGGACGCCACAAGTTACCTTCAGAGTAGAGGATGGGTACCTTTTATTTGGAAATTATAAAACAACCGCGATCGGTCAACCCTATTGAAATTTTACATTTTCTTATGACTCAAATGTCAGTCTGTTGAAAACTACTGTCTTTTGTGCCAAACTATTTTTGGGGAACATACATGGCACTGTGTGTTATAATGGTGGTCCATGGAAATTTCAATAGCGGTGTCTAACCTAAACACATGTTTGACCATGGTTTGTTTGGGTCGCAAAATTAAGTGACACATTTGCTGGGAGCAAATACGGCAAATACGTTATCACAGGCAAAAAAACCAACACTTATTAAAAATCTAAGAAAAACTAGAAGTAAGCCCAAAGCATACAGGTACGTAATATATTGGTACATATATCGTTAGTCAATGATGGTCGATGTGGGTTACATAGGCCCTACGTTTTTCAGTATTAATTTCCAGTTTCAGATTGCACGTTTACAATAACATGAGCCATTCAAAATATAGCGACTACAAGTACAACATACTCGTATATACCTAAATCACGGATACATGACAATTGTATACAGTAACTAGCCTGGGAACAGGCGTCGATATATTTTGCCTGGTCAGTCAAATAAATATATTTTAACACCGAGACTATTAATTGGGCCGTATTGAGTTTCTGATCATTTTGCCAGAAGTTAAAAAGTGAAAAATCTGTCACCCAGGCTATACAGTAACTACAAGCACGTGTATATAGTTCTTAATTGTTTAACATAGACACAATGCATCATGTCTATACGATACGGGCGGCATGTAAACACACTACACAATATGTACATAACTACATACACCATTCAAATATATTAGTATTGTTTACTATTATCTTCTTTGTGTGTGTTTCACGTTTATGTATCGTCGCTACCGGTTGCCCATATGAGCGACGCCTCCTGACGAGATTAGTCATTTTAGATTGTTGGAGGATAGTGCAATGATACAAACAGAGACCAATTCCAGAGTCTCTTCTGATTCTTTTACGTACACGGTGTACAGCACCGACACGATACCTCGGTTTAAAGTCCCATCTGAAAGACTTAATTTTATTAGGGTCAGACGGGGGATCGAACCTGCGATCCCTGGATTACCAGTCCAGCGTGCTACCACTGGACTACAGATTCATCTAACTAACTAATAAGTTTATTTAAAGTCGCCACCGCATAAATGCATTTGGGCAACTGTAGATCCGTCTGTGTTTTGAAATGTTTATTTGTTTTTTACGTTTATTTATCGTCGCTACCGGTTACCCATATGAGCGACGCCTCCTGACGAGATTAGTAATTTTAGATTTTGGAGGATAGTGCAATGATACAGACAGATACCCATTCCAGAGTCTCCTCTGGTTCTTTTACGTGCACGGTGTAAAGCACCGACACGAGACCTCGGTTTAACGTCCCATCTGACGGGGGATCGAACCTGTGATCCCTGGATTACCAGTCCAGCGTGTTACCACTGGACTACAGATCCGTCTGTTTTGAAATGTATCTATATACTGATTTTATATAGTATTTTATATGGCCAAACACCGTGTCCAATGGTTGTCTTGGTGGGCGGAGTCTCCGAGAAATACCAGCCCCGGGGCCATCTGGGAGCTCGAGTAGAACGAGCTTTGTCCAAGGAAATATAATGTCTATATTCCGACTTCGTTTCAGATGGGGCCACCGTGGCTTAGATGTTACGGTCGTTAAGTCAGTTTGTTCAACCCGTGCGCACGCCCGTGCCTACGATATACTCACCCATAAGTCAGTTTGTTCAACCCGTGCGCACGCCCGTGCCTACGATATACTCATCAATAAGTCAGTTCGTTATCCACTGGTTATAGTACTAGTAGGTAATATAACCTGTTCAAAAATACTTAGTAACCTACTAACGCGCCTTGTTCGAGACAACACACTTACTGTCCGACACACTTACTGTCCGAGACACTTACTGTCCGACACACTTACTGTCCGACACACTTACTGTCCGAGACACTTACTGTCCGACACACTTACTGTCCGACACACTTACTGTCCGAGACACTTACTGTCCGAGACACTTACTGTCCCAGACACTTACTGTCCGAGACACTTACTGTCCGACACACTTACTGTCCCAGACACTTACTGTCCGACACACTTACTGTCCGAGACACTTACTGTCCGAGACACTTACTGTCCGAGACACTTACTGTCCCAGACACTTACTGTCCGAGACACTTACTGTCCGACACACTTACTGTCCGAGACAACACACTTACTGTCCGAGACACTTACTGTCCGACACACTTACTGTCCGACACACTTACTGTCCGACACACTTACTGTCCGAACAACACACTTACTGTCCGAGACACTTACTGTCCGAGACAACACACTTACTGTCCGAGACACTTACTGTCCGACACACTTACTGTCCGAGACAACACACTTACTGTCCGAGACACTTACTGTCCGACACACTTACTGTCCGACACACTTACTGTCCGAGACAACACACTTACTGTCCGAGACACTTACTGTCCGAGACACTTACTGTCCGAGACACTTACTGTCCGACACACTTACTGTCCGACACACTTACTGTCCGAGACACTTACTGTCCGAGACACTTACTGTCCGACACACTTACTGTCCGAGACACTTACTGTCCGACACACTTACTGTCCGATACACTTACTGTCCGAGACACTTACTGTCCGAGACACTTACTGTCCGAGACACTTACTGTCCGAGACACTTACTGTCAGACACACTTACTGTCCGACACACTTACTGTCCGAGACACTTACTGTCCGACACACTTACTGTCCGAGACACTTACTGTCCGACACACTTACTGTCCGACACACTTACTGTCCGAGACACTTACTGTCCGAGACACTTACTGTCCGACACACTTACTGTCCGAGACACTTACTGTCCGACACACTTACTGTCCGAAACACTTACTGTCCGACACACTTACTGTCCGACACACTTACTGTCCGAGACACTTACTGTCCGACACACTTACTGTCCGACACACTTACTGTCCGACACACTTACTGTCCGAAACACACACTTACTGTCAGACACACTTACTGTCCGACACACTTACTGTCCGAGACACTTACTGTCCGAGACACTTACTGTCCGACACACTTACTGTCCGAGACACTTACTGTCCGACACACTTACTGTCCGATACACTTACTGTCCGAGACACTTACTGTCCGAGACACTTACTGTCCGAGACACTTACTGTCCGAGACACTTACTGTCAGACACACTTACTGTCCGACACACTTACTGTCCGAGACACTTACTGTCCGAGACACTTACTGTCCGACACACTTACTGTCCGAGACACTTACTGTCCGACACACTTACTGTCCGATACACTTACTGTCCGAGACACTTACTGTCCGAGACACTTACTGTCCGAGACACTTACTGTCCGAGACACTTACTGTCAGACACACTTACTGTCCGACACACTTACTGTCCGAGACACTTACTGTCCGACACACTTACTGTCCGAGACACTTACTGTCCGACACACTTACTGTCCGATACACTTACTGTCCGACACACTTACTGTCCGAGACACTTACTGTCCGAGACACTTACTGTCCGACACACTTACTGTCCGAGACACTTACTGTCCGACACACTTACTGTCCGAAACACTTACTGTCCAACACACTTACTGTCCGACACACTTACTGTCCGAGACACTTACTGTCCGAGACACTTACTGTCCGAGACACTTACTGTCCGAGATACTTACTGTCCGACACACTTACTGTCCGACACACTTACTGTCCGAGACACTTACTGTCCGACACACTTACTGTCCGAGACACTTACTGTCCGACACACTTACTGTCCGATACACTTACTGTCCGACACACTTACTGTCCGAGACACTTACTGTCCGAGACACTTACTGTCCGACACACTTACTGTCCGAGACACTTACTGTCCGACACACTTACTGTCCGAAACACTTACTGTCCGACACACTTACTGTCCGACACACTTACTGTCCGAGACACTTACTGTCCGACACACTTACTGTCCGACACACTTACTGTCCGACACACTTACTGTCCGACACACTTACTGTCCGAGACACTTACTGTCCGAGACACTTACTGTCCGAGACACTTACTGTCCGACACACTTACTGTCCGAGACACACACTTACTGTCCGAGACACTTACTGTCCGACACACTTACTGTCCGACACACTTACTGTCCGAGACACTTACTGTCCGAGACACTTACTGTCCGAGACACTTACTGTCCGAGACACTTACTGTCAGACACACTTACTGTCCGACACACTTACTGTCCGAGACACTTACTGTCCGAGACACTTACTGTCCGACACACTTACTGTCCGAGACACTTACTGTCCGACACACTTACTGTCCGATACACTTACTGTCCGAGACACTTACTGTCCGAGACACTTACTGTCCGAGACACTTACTGTCCGAGACACTTACTGTCAGACACACTTACTGTCCGACACACTTACTGTCCGAGACACTTACTGTCCGACACACTTACTGTCCGAGACACTTACTGTCCGACACACTTACTGTCCGATACACTTACTGTCCGACACACTTACTGTCCGAGACACTTACTGTCCGAGACACTTACTGTCCGACACACTTACTGTCCGAGACACTTACTGTCCGACACACTTACTGTCCGAAACACTTACTGTCCAACACACTTACTGTCCGACACACTTACTGTCCGAGACACTTACTGTCCGAGACACTTACTGTCCGAGACACTTACTGTCCGAGATACTTACTGTCCGACACACTTACTGTCCGACACACTTACTGTCCGAGACACTTACTGTCCGACACACTTACTGTCCGAGACACTTACTGTCCGAGACACTTATTGTCCGAGACACTTACTGTCCGAGACACTTACTGTCCGAGACACTTACTGTCCGAGACACTTACTGTCCGAGACACTTACTGTCCGACACACTTACTGTCCGACACACTTACTGTCCGAGACACTTACTGTCCGACACACTTACTGTCCGACACACTTACTGTCCGAGACACTTACTGTCCGAGACACTTACTGTCCGAGACACTTACTGTCCGACACACTTACTGTCCGAGACACTTACTGTCCGAGACACTTACTGTCCGACACACTTACTGTCCGAGACACACTTACTGTCCGAGACACTTACTGTCCGAGACACTTACTGTCCGAGACACACTTACTGTCCGAGACACACTTACTGTCCTAGACACACTTACTGTCCGAGACACTTACTGTCCAAGACACTTACTGTCCGACACACTTACTGTCCGAGACACTTACTGTCCGAGACACTTACAGTCCGAGACACTTACTGTCCGAGACACTTACTGTCCTAGACACTTACTGTCCGAGACACTTACTGTACGAGACACTTACTGTCCGACACACTTACTGTCCGAGACACTTACTGTCCGAGACACTTACTGTCCGACACACTTACTGTCCGAGACACTTACTGTCCGAGACACTTACTGTCCGAGACACTTACTGTCCGACACACTTACTGTCCGAGACACTTACTGTCCGAGACACTTACTGTCCGACACACTTACTGTCCGAGACACACTTACTGTCCGAGACACACTTACTGTCCTAGACACACTTACTGTCCGAGACACTTACTGTCCGAGACACCCTTACTGTCCGAGACACACTTACTGTCCGAGACACACTTACTGTCCTAGACACACTTACTGTCCTAGACACACTTACTGTCCTAGACACACTTACTGTCCGAGACACACTTACTGTCCTAGACACACTTACTGTCCTAGACACACTTACTGTCCTAGACACACTTACTGTCCGAGACACACTTTCTGTCTTTCGGATATCATCATGATATCCATTATTATATTTTTTATTGGAGTCAAACTCCATGGGGGGGGGGACGGCTTTACTGGTACACTCCATGGGGGGAACGGCTTTACTGGTACACTCCATGGGGGGCGGCTTTACTGGTACACTCCATGGGGGGGACGGCTTTACTGGTACACTCCATGGGGGGACGGCTTTACTGGTACACTCCATGGGGGGCGGCTTTACTGGTACACTCCATGGGGGGGACG
Source organism: Archivesica marissinica (assembly GCA_014843695.1). NCBI lineage: Eukaryota > Metazoa > Mollusca > Bivalvia > Venerida > Vesicomyidae > Archivesica > Archivesica marissinica. The sequence goes on from CM026390.1 coordinate 25,618,132, forward strand.
GCTTTACTGGTACACTCCATGGGGGGACGGCTTTACTGGTACACTCCATGGGGGGGGGGGAAGAGATTAGTCATTTTAGATTGTTGGAGGATAGTGCATGATACTGACGGAGACCCATTCCAGAGTCTCCTCTGGTTCTTTTACGTGCACGGTGTAAAGCACCGACACGAGACCTCCGCTTAACGTCCCATCTGAAAGACTGTTAATTTTATTATGGTCAGACGGGGGTCGAACCTGCGATCCCTAGATTACCAGTCCAGCGTGTTACCACTGGACTACAGATCCGTGTGTAATTATCTTCTTTTAATGAAATAGTTCAATTTATACACATTTATTTTAGCTGGACTGCGAAACAAGTTCTGACAACTTATATTAATCACTCTCGAGAACTCATTCCTGACGAGGGAGATAGAAGAGGCAATGTGGAATTTAAATGACTTGCCTAAAGGCACAATCGTAACGACCACAGCTGGGCGCGAACTCCAGGCCTCCAACACGAATGACCACATTAAGCTTACGCTTTCATCAGCGTCAACGAGAGTGATTAATATAAGTTAGTACAACTTGCTTCGCAGTCGTTGTAAACTAAATAAAGTTTAAAAAAGATCGCACCAGAAGCGAACGCACTACAACTGCGCTATCACGGCTTCAATAATGAGGTAGACTTTGAAATAAATGAAATAACCAATGAAATAAACACGTCATGTTATATATTACATTGGCTGGCTTAGTATCACAACATAATATATTGTTTTTTAGTTGCATCGATTACAAGTTTACACATTCTCCACGTTATATTTCTAAACATTGTACTAGTTCACGTTAATTTAATGTATAAAATAGGCTTGGTAACAGCCTTTTAGTTATTTCACAGGAACTTGAAATTGTATCCATAAGCCATCAAAGGTCTTGTAAAGGAACATACATACATACATACATACATACCTCTATGCTAGGACCCCCCCCCCCTCTATTAAAAATAGTTTAATAGAGTGGGTGTCCTAGGATAGAGGTACAAGACCTTTGGTGGCTTATGGGTAAAATTTCAAGTTCCTGTGGTTATTTACATTCAAAGTTAATGTCCAGCAAATCTAAGAAGTTATACCTCCTTAAGTATCTCGTTTCCCTCTGAATCCGAACATACCACGCCCTAAAATCTTCAATTGGATGACTCACGATATTTATATAGCCAACACAGGCTATTTGCAACACGAGGTATATATTACTGCCATGTCATCTTGGAATAGTTGATCTAAATCGTTCTATATTTCATTGTGGACAATACGATATGACTACAATGTAGTATACATGTTTATTTACAAAAGCTTAGCTAGATCTACGCTATTATATACACCAATAGTCATACCTGTTATCGATTCCAAAAGCACAACGC